>JAJOZX010005759.1:267500-302567 GCA_023014485.1 Bathynomus jamesi
ATCACAATATTATAGTTAAAAAATAGAAGACAGGAATGTTCCACCATGTTTTTTATTTACTGAAATTTTGGCACACACACACCAAACGTTTACTGTTAGATGGGAAATGTAAAAAAAATTTTCCTTGTGGGTTTGCATCATATATTCATTTCACGTGTTCGTGTGAAATTCATCCCATATATATTGATGGATTAATTGCTTCTCTTAATGAGGCAAGAGTCGAATGCTGTACAGATGACATGAGGATAAATAACTTGGTTTATGCCGATGGTATGGTGTTACTAAGCCCTTCGGTGTAAGGTTTAGATCATTTTATAAAAATTTGCGAATTATATTCACAGAACCATGACATTAATTTTAATGTTACTAAAATTAAGGTAATGCAATTTCATCCTAAAAGCTCAAACCACACCACTAATATTATTCTCAAAATGAGACAAACCAATGGAGTAGGTACAAGAATTTAAGTATAAGAATAAGTATAAGTATAAGAAGACTATTAACGTCAATTACATATTCATCTTTATTTGTCCTGAGTTTTCTTGTGAGATCTACTGTGCCTTTTAGTCTCTAATGTACGTGCTGTTCCTTTTCTTTTACGTAATAATTCTGGAGTATCCCGTTTCAACATCCAGCAGTAATCAGCCATCATGCTGATGTCCTACCTTCCCTGATATCTCTTCTCCATTTCTTTGATGTCTTGGTGAAACCGTTCTCCTTGTTCTTCTCTGAGTGCTCAGAGATTCTCAGGGAAGTAATCCAAGTGTGAATGTAAGAAATGTAATTTTAAACTCGTATTACAACCTAACTCTTTGAACTTATTTAGCATGTTCGCAATGTTTTGGCAATTTAGGTCCTTGTTGTTCCCCAAAATTTGCTGATAACATCCTTAAAAGCAATCCACGCTTCTTTTTCAAGATTGTTCATTGTTCTTTCAAAGTGTTCATCCAAAGTCAGTTTTCTAATCTGGGGGCCAACGAAAATTCCTTCTTTCAATTTTGCTTCCGAAAGAGTTGGGAATTTACCACACAGATACTTAAAACAATCTCCATCTTCGTCCAAGGCCTTAACAAATTGCTTCATGAAGCCCAATTTAAGGTGAAGTGGAGGTAAAAGGACTTATAGACTAGACGCAACAGTGAAGTCACCCGAAAAAAAAAAGCAAGAGGCATTTTTTGGTAAAAGTTGGTAGTAGGGAGTTTTAGCTTACTTGGAACCTCCTTATTACAAATTAACTTGTTACCAAAATTTATTTTAATGATTTATACTAAAAATGCAAAAAACAAAATGGCTGCCGAAATACGTTGTTTTATCTCTTGTTTTTGTTCAAGCATGACTATGTTATTCAAAATATACATATTAAATGTACGAGCAAGTTATTCTAGACAGCATTAGAATTATTCTAATTAATATTCTAATTAATTTTGCCACTAGATATGTGTTTTATAAGTTTATTTCAGTTGCAGATTTATTGAAACATTACTAATATAGAAGTCTATACCATATTACTCTATACAATAGGAGAAATCATGGTTATGGTGCACATGTATTAGGCATATAATGCATATAATTATGGACAAAATGAACTGTTTCCCATATTTAAGAGGATTTCACTTAATTTGGATTAATGTTAGCACAAGCAATCTCATTTCCAACATTGTTACAACCACTGATGGCAGTGCAAAAAAGTCCAGCTTTCTTGCAACTACAGCGGAGGTTTCTGCATTCAGTGTGACATGAGCAAGTTATAACTTCTTGGCAAGCTTTGGGGATTGGATCAAGTGTCATAAGTGTGGATTGTAGACATCCTCCTTGCGGTTTCCAGCCATTTCTTCAGGTTCTGGAAATCTGGGGTAGCAATATGAGCTTGTTTCCATTATAAGAGTCTGATAATGGACTCGCATAATGTGAAACTTTAATGCATTGCTCGTTGGAGGCATTGCCTCAGCTTTTCCTAATTTCGAGAACAAAATAGAACGGGCATTGTATAGTATACAGAGTCAACCTGTCCACACTGTACATTCTGCAAACAAATTTCTCTACTGCTTCAACTTTCTCTTCTGTGAGTTTCCCTTCTCCTATTCCAGAGAGAAGTCTGTGGTGCTTGGTGAAAACCTTCCAGGCAGATTTTTTCGAATGACTGAAAAAAAAAATGATGTCGTGTCACATCCGGTGAGGGCATGGAAGGCCAGTAGAGCTGTCGCAGATCCAGGAGGCAACTGCTCAGTGATTGCCCTTATGTTATAATATTTACGTTCCTTTGAGGTGCCTGCCTTCATCCATAAGTTCTGGCATCTAAAACGATCACAATGGGCCACTAACAGTAGAAGAACATCAGTGTCCCTCGCTGATATAACAACATTGTTGCAAATGCTGTTAATGCCACGTAACACTAGTCGTGTATCTGCCTCTTCATGTGAAGCCATGAGTGCAGACAGAGCAGTGGAAAATTGTGAGGATTGTACTTCCCATTCATCCTTAAATCCTCCAGCCACAACAATTTCCTTGTTAGGTGGTGCATTTTCAATCAGTTGTTCTGAGAAGAATCTTGCCAGATCAGCTTTGTTTTCTGGCATGCCAAGAAAGCTTGCCCAATTCACATGGAGTGGAACATGACGTCCTTCTATAACACGGCGAATAGGACGTGTGGATTTGGTGCGCCGTTTTCTTGTGGTGATCTTAATTGATTGTTCTCGATATCGATCAAAAACAACATGTATCTCTTCATAGATGGATCCAGCCTGAATACGGAGGATACAAATCGGTCTCCAAGGTCCCCAAATGTTTGTGCATCAACTGGTTTACTCATGGCAACAACTAGTGCCTGTCCATCTATTGCTAAACAGCTTCTCCCATGTAGTTCGATACTTGGTGGGCAATCAGTTCCTGCTGCAAGTAAGTCAGCCATCATTGATTTACTGCCAGTTCTGAGAGAACCATTCATCTCCACCAGTGAAACTGGTACAGGCATCAGTTCATGTTTTAGAACATTTTGCAGATCAACTTTGCGTCCAGCTTCATATGCAATGATTAGACGTTGTAAAGCACTTCCATCCACTTTCGAAATCGTTGCTTTGCCCTTGCCTTTATTGCCTTCCACCAACTTATAAAGGATTTCAAATGTAGGAGGATTGTTCCTTTTCAGTGGATCATGAAATGGATTTACAGATTCTCCATTGTGCACCACCAACCTCTCTTCTACAAATGCATCCAGTTGATGTTGATCAAGAGCTTTGGCATTTAGAAGTGAGTTCTGAATAGTATCATTAGCAAGATCTTTGGTGGCATTGTTGTAGAGGGAAGTTGGATGTACATCTGATGCAAAGACATTGAACTGCTGGAAGGTGGACAACAGTGAATCTTCTTCATCTTTGCTGTCACGCTTCTTTCTAGAGGGTGTGGCTTCATTGTGAATGAGTTTGTCTTCAGTACACATGTAATACATCGCATGGGTGTCAAGAGAAATTTGTGATCGCAGGTTGTATGAAGCTGCCCACCTGCTAAGTGCGGAGGCTATCTTGGTAATGCCTACAATTCCACCACCTCTCTTTCCTGTTCCGTTTAGCCATTCTAGACCATGGTCAGGGTCCACTTGATTAAATTTCTGCCCTGACCACTTCACAACAAAATTGCCCTTCTTGAATTCATCCAATACTTCTTCAGGCAACTGCTTCATCTCGGCAAGATACACAAGGCCCCATCGGGCATAGTTATAGTGATCATATCTAAAAAAGAATGGCATTATCATTGTCTACAGTAATGATATTTTAAGACTGGTTCTAAACTATAAATGTATACATACTTTCTGCATACTAATAATTATATTGTACCATTGCCTTAAATATTAGAACTGTGATATTGTTGTGTCTATGCTATTGATATAAACTTACCATGGAAACTCTTGATTATATAAGTACACAACAGCAGTTAACATTCGTATATTGTACGCACACACAAGTCACAGTCATCCATTTTGTTACACACCCATATCTAAAAACTGCGTTGCCAAACGATTAAGTTTTAAAATAGCTATATAGAAATAAACACAAAATAACAACGATCGATATATATACAATATAGACATTACAAGAACCATATGAAGCTATAAGTGAAAAAACTAAGGCTTAAATGGGATTTGAGCGGCCATTATTTTTTTTTATTCTAGAGATTTAAATATTACAAATACAGCTTGGTAACAGCCATATTCGGTTTCAGCATGGTCAAATTATGTAAAATCAGCTCTGCTACTACTTTTACCAAAAAATGCTTCTGGGTTTTAGCTTTTGTGTAAAGGCGTCTAGTCTATTATTCGTGTCAACCAAACTTTCACGTTGAATGTTTTTAGAACCAGGTGTCAGGTTGACTCTGCGTGGCCATTCCTTTTTTATCCAGTGCTGAGTTCTTGCTCGGCTATCCCATTCACACAAAAAACATGGAAACTTCGTATAACCTGGTTGTTGACCTAAAACATACAAATCACTTTTAAGTCTCCACAAAGTAGCCAACCGCGTTCTTTGTATTTAACCTTAGCTAGAAGAAGCTCAAGATTTTCGTACGTTTCCTTCAAGTGAACCGAATGAGCCACAGGAACGGATGCATACAAGTTACCGTTGTGAAGGAGGACGCCTTCTAGACTTCTTTTGGGGGGCTTATTTGGGGGGGGGGGGTTACTGATACTAGTGGTAATGGGAATATGGACATTACAAGTTCTGATATGAGAGTGAGTCCTTTTTGAAACACCCTAATGGATATCGATCTAAGAGAGGCTTTATGTTTGACAAATATCACCCGCAGTCAGTCACTCGTGAATTCGCAGTATCCATTCTTTCAATCCGTGTCGTTGTACGTTCTGAAATCTTGCAAGGTCGTCCACAACCTTGGTAGGGTTTTGATTGTTCCAAAGCCTTTCCATTTCTTTATAACTGCAGCAACCGTCGTAAATGGAATTCGAAGTAGTTCTTCTATGTTCTTATAACGTTTTCCAGACTCGTATGTAGCAATAACGGATCTTATGAGATTTGTAGATAGACGGCTCTTTACCACGACGACCCATTGCTTACTAATGGCTTGTACCAGCGTTTCCACTCATGAAAAATAAAATTTTCGAGACATGCATGAGACTTTTTTGTACAGGGTGTCCATAAAGTCACGCATCATAGGAAAATACATTTATTTTGTTTTATTTATTCGTTCGAAATGATTCCCACCAATCTCAAAACACGTTTGTAAACGAAAAAGCAGGTTTCTTTGAATGTTCCTCAACATATTTGGCCTGATGGAAACACAAATAAATAGACATTACTTATGTTCCTATGATGCGTGACTTTATGGACACCCTGTAGATGGATAAAAAATTTCAAGGTACTGCTAATCTGTTACTGTATGATTATTTTCATTAGAACTTCAAATTAAATTAAAAAAAACCGGGTTGCAATACACAATTATACTGATTGTTTTTGTCAAAGATTTTTCAAGATATAGTAAAATTTTCAAGGAGTGGCAACGCTGGCTCGTACAGTCATCCGTCTTCCATGAAGATTTAGAGAAAAATCTAGAATTCAGAATTGCCACCAGTCCCTAATTAATAAACAGCTTACTACTGATACGAATTCTAAATTCTTCAAGCCCAAGTTAGACGCACAAAGTATTAAATAATTTTGTAAATAAATGTACGAAAACTTTTGCATTTTAACTTTTTTTTTTATTTTCTTCAAATTCTTTGACGTTTTACATTATATGTCGGCGCTAAGCTAATTTTTATATTTATTAAATTTTTTCAAAAGAACGATAAACTTTTCCTAACTATCTTACGCGTGGTACGAAAGATAAAGACGAATATACAGTATAAACTGAAATAGTTCTCCGTACGAATACTTATGATCACCAGTGTAACTGCTTATTTATTATTATAATTTTATTTATTGCATATTTGCTTGTTTCTTCATACGGGTCTCATTAAAGGCTAATATTAGAGCAGTTTTCTAAAATACAGGGTGATTCAAAAGTCAGGTTACATAGGGAAATACTATATTATGTAATGATACAGGGGAATAGTCACATCACACGTTCGATATGGCCACCGTTAACGGCAATGCACTCGCGCAGCCAGCTAGGAATATCACATCAATGCGCTCCTCCTTCGATAACATCTCATAACTCATTTACCCGCAAAGAAACAGAAAAGCCCTATGTAACCTGACTTTTGAATCACCCTGTATAATTAATTTTCGTTAAATGAAGGAACCTCACTTTTAAATTCTTGATAAATAATTATTGTTATAAAACTGAAGCTTTTAAAAGGCGAATAATGGAGTAAAGTCTAAAGTTTAATTAAGGGTCAAATTAAATAAAAATAAATAATTCAATTAATAATTGTGCGTTCTACGTTAAACTCATTATAAAAGGGTAATATTTATTTTATCGATAAAGAATTTTTAAATTCATTCTTCATTCACGTTTTAGTAAAGAATATTACGACATTTATTTTCGATAGAAAAAGGTATTTTTGCTCTTATATTTATAGTTTAGTTATTTCAAAATACAGGGTGTGTATAAATTAACGCGGGTGAAGAGAGAAAACCGATTTGAATTATATTAACGCGAGTGAATATTATTTATTACGCGTACTTTATAACAACTGTATATTCCATAGTAAGGTTTATAAGAGACGTTGAAAATATTTTTACGGGTTAAGAAACGAGTTGAAATTAGTTTAAAACGGTTCGAATCGGATTTGTCTCTTTACTCGCGTTACTTTATACACACCCCGTAGTTATAACGCATATTTCGAAATGTCGACAAAAATGTAACATTACAATTAAAAGTTTCATTTTCCAGATTGTGCGAAAACCTTCTCTGTAATTCGGTGGAAACTTTCCTTAGATTTTATTGGTATATTTTTCTTCTTCAAATTATTATGAATCAAGTTTTAATATTTTAGAAAAGGGTAAACACGAAGAGAGAGTGCCTGTAATGAAAAAGGGTTTACTGCGAAATTTGGCACCTTATCAAAAAAAAAATATATATATATATATATATATATATATATATATAAAGTAAGAAAAAAAAAAAAAAAATTTCATATTTACTTGACAGCTTTCGACTTTTATAGGAAATTATGCTGAAAATTGAGTCCTTGTTATATGATCCAAACTTTTATAATATATATATATATATATATATAGAGAGAGAGAGAGAGAGAGAGAGAGAGAGAGAGAGAGAGAGAGAGGCGCCCGAGTTCGATTGTCGTTTTGGGCACGCGGCGCACATCTCACCCGGCTGTTCATCCTTTGATTGGCGGATAGGTGGGTACCATAAAAATCTCCCAGATGAGGCGGGATGCTCCACAGGAGTCAGATACAGATCGATCCTGAACATTTGTTCCAAACCCAGGGACAACAACAAAACATATATAAGAGGTGTTTCATAACATGAGGGGCGCACTTTCAGGATGGATTCAGGACCTGAAAAAATGAAAAAAGTCTATATAAACATATGCCCGAAATCGCTTTGTTCCAGAGTTACAGCCCGTTATGTGTGTTCTAGCAAGTATCCGCCTTACCTTTAAAGGAAGTGCTCAAAATGACCGCCTTGCGCTTGAATACGCGCTTGAATACACGCCTGAACACGCCTCATCATAGACTGCCTGACGCGTTCAAACATTCCAGGTATTGCTCGGATTTTTTGGCATCCTTGTTCTACACGTTGGCGAAGCATTTCAACGTTGTCATTGGGTGTCACGTAAACGATGGATTCCAGATGACCCCACAGGTAAAAATCGAGTGGATTCAGGTCCGGGGAGCGAGCAGGCCACGCATTGGGTCCTCCACGGCCTATCCATTCATCAGGGAAATGGTCATCCAAATAGTCTCTGGCTACTCGACTAAAATGAGGCGGAGCGCCGTCATGCATAAACCACATACGACGTCGAACACCAAGAGGAACTTCATCTAGTAAATCGCTTAAATCATTCCTTAAAAAATTGGAATAGGATTCTCCGGTTAATCTTCCAGGCAAAGCAAAAGGACTGACTAAGTTGTTGACAATAAGTCCTGCCCATACATTGATATTAAATTGTTGTTGGTGCCTTGACTGGATGATGGCATGCGGATTCTCTTCGGCCCAGTGATGAGCGTTGTGAAAATTGATCACGCCATTTCTTGTGAAGGCAGCCTCATCAGAAAACAACACGGAGAATAGAAAAAGAGGATCGCGAGCACACTGTTGAAGGAACTAAGTATAAAAAGCCTCTCGTGGTGGGAAATCAGCTTCAGTAAGGCCTTGTACTCTCTGAATGTGATATGGGTAAAGCTGTTGTTCCCGTAAAATTCTCCACACAGTTGTGTATCTTACACTCTCTGCTGCTGCTATCCTTCGGGTGCGATTCAGGACCCGCTCTTCCAACTCAACAGTTCTGGCGCTGCTTGGTCTACCACCATCCTAAACTCGTTTGTTGAATGATCTTGTATCACGAAGACGCTCGTCTATTTTCTGAAAGGTCTTCTTATCTGGCATACGGCGATTCGGAAACCTTTCCGCACACAGACGTCTTGCTGCGGCCGCATTACACTCGGCAAATCCATATACGAGATGCATGTCTGCCATTTCTCTGTTTGAATAAGCCTTCATTCTCACTTCAAATGCACACTATCACTAAATAGCACAAAAACTTTTAAGGTTTTTTTCACTGGACTGCACTTATTCACGGTAAGAAGTTACGAACACGAACAGTGAAACAACGCGATGCACCTCTGACTGACTGATGGCTCTACACTCAACGATATTGAAACATGTCACAGAGTGTACGAAACATTACAATCGGTAAGGCCATACATGAAATAAGTCTCATACACACTCACAAATATTGCCGGCAAGCAGTGTTTGTAAACAGTTTGCGGAAAGAATTGCTGGAACACAAAACGGGCTGTAACTCGGAAACAAAGCTATTTCGGGCATATGTTTATATAAACTTTTTTCATTGTTTTCAGGTCCTGAATCCATCCTGAAAGTGCGTCCCACATGTTATGAAACACCCTGTGTATATATATTTTACCTTTTTATATGATAATATTACTTTCAAGTCAATTTAATTCAGTTTTATGTGCAAACTTTTATTTTGTAGCGTTTCACTCGAGTGCCATCTTCATGCTTCAAAGTGCCATATGAGAGTATCAGATTCATACTACTTACTCCGTCCACTCATTACGACTATACTACCGACTCTCTCTCTCATATATATATATATATATATATATATATATATGTGTGCGAAGTTAAGCGACATTGGGTCTGGGTAGTAGTTGGATGGGAGGCCGTCCTCTGCGCCCAGATTATGTAGCGACCCGTGGTTCGGATCCCACGTAAAGCTTTACGTGGGATCCGAACCACGGGTCGCTACATAATCTGGGCGCAGAGGACGGTCTCCCATCCAACTACTACCCAGACCCAATGTCGCTTAACTTCGCATATATATATATATATGAGAGAGAGAGTCGGTAGTATAGTCGTAATGAGTGGACGGAGTAAGTAGTATGAATCTGATACTCTCATATGGCACTTTGAAGCATGAAGATGGCACTCGAGTGAAACGCTACAAAATAAAAGTTTGCACATAAAACTGAATCAAAATGACTTGAAATTAATATTACAAAAAGGTAAAATATATTTTTTTAAATGAAATTATTGGAATTCTTTTTTGAATTTGTGATGAAATGAAGTAGTTTCGCTATAAAATATTATAAGTTTAACACAATTTGCGGTTATTGATGAAAAAAGAATGAGGTGCGATGAACATCCTGAATTTAAAGCGTGAGTAAGGAGGAAAGGCGCTGTCTGCGGATCTGACCAGTCGATTACGGGTAATGGGGATCCGAACGGAGAAAATTCATAAAAATATTCAGAAATATGAAATGATATATTGGGTATTATGCATGCCCACACGCGTGTTCAAATTACATACCATTCGGGTACTGATACACGTTAATTCGATAAGCTACACTGAACGTTACGTAATCCTACACTGATGTTGTTATATTTTTGTTGTTTGTTGTCTTTTAACTGTTAAATAGTTCGTGGTGTTGTTTGGTAAACAACCGACTTTGTCCTCAGACGAAGCTACACGTAATAAAAAATTTTTACTTTCTCTTGTGGGGTGTAATCAGCCGTATTGTTCATCAAAGAGAAAAGAGTAATTTCCTATGGTAACTATGGTAACGGACTTTTGTTAATATATAATATATATATTATATATATATATATATATATATATGCGCGATGAATTTCACGATTAAACACGTGAAATGAATGAATGATGCAAACCCATCATGGAATCATTTTTTCTTCCTTGTGGATTTGCATTATATATATATAATATATATATATATATATATATGGGCTACGTCTGTGGCCAATGTCGTAACACGCTTCCCGGAGATCAGCGAAGTTAAGCGACATTGGGTCTGGGTAGTAGTTGGATGGGAGACCGTCCTCTGCGCCCAGATTATGTAGCGACCCGTGGTTCGGATCCCACGTAAAGCTGTAGGTCCCCTCCGTCATATGACCTTAGATGTTGCGAAGGAGGTTAAACAACCCCAATTAAAAAAAAATATATATATATACATTAGGGTGGCCCACTTTTCAATTTTTTTTTAAAAGTATAGGTTATCGTAGTTTTTCCCATTATTTGGCACTATACTAGCACATTGGTACCATTTTTACAAAAATTGATCAATATTTAGGGGTCTCGCATCGACCTTGAAATTACGAGTTTTTTTTAAAAATGCGTACTTTTTAACTTTTTACTGAATCAAGATAAATCATTAAGTAGGGATGTTGTCTGAATCCTCTTGATGAGAGAAGTCGTTTGGTGTGCCTTCCAATGTCATACGACTAACGGTTTAAAAGTTGTGCCTGTATACAGGTAATACCAATGTGCTAGTATAGTGCCAAATAATGGGAAAAACCACGATCACTTATACTTTTCAAAAAAATCAGCAAATAGCAGACAAATAAGGAAGAAAGAAACAATAACTTAAACAATCACTTTTGCATTGTATTGACCTATTTTTGTTCACATTCAGTTCTCTTTTTAATTGACATTATGCTTCATGAATCTCATTACTAAATTGATAGCTATGAAAACTTAATCAACTGACCTTGACCATTTTGCCATCCCAGTGGACAACAGTGTGCCTCGGCGGCGTGAAGGAGTCCTTCACAGCCGTCGCCACTTCACGGCGATGTGACACTCTTCCCCGGCGAGCCGTTTCTTTCGAGATGCTGAACTGATTGAGGTTTGCTGGTGGATCCGCCGAACGTGTGATAGCAGCCACAATGCTTACTACCTATGTAGAGAATTGAAAGTGGAAAGGAAACTGTCAAGAATACATGTGGGTTACGGGACACTTTAAAACTGACGCTATCGATGAATACTATACACAATACGCACCTGATTATTGGACATGCGGAAACGATCAGCCACTTCCATGACAGCAGGTGCATTAAGGATGCGGCGAGGAAGATTGACAGACACACTTGGCTCTTTCGGCAGGGGGAACGCTAGTTCTGTCTCCGACTCTCCTGACATGCCAGTATCATCATTCTCCATGGCCTCATCTCCGGTTTCGTATGCACACTTTGAGGTTTGCGGCTCCTGGCGAGGACGTTTTCTTCCTTCCTGTAGCTTTCTTTTTACAGCGAAAACTTTATCGTTCCCGCTCATCGTTGCCACCCGAGGACTACGTTGATCGAGGTAGAAGTCAATGTCTTCTTTCTTGTCCTTGTCGGACAGCAGTCGATTCTTCTTTATATCTTCGACAGCGTCAGATGCTCCGATATCCCACAGCTTGTCCACACTGTCCGAAAACTTCTGCCGTTTTCCTCCGGCGTCAGTTTCTCGTTTTCTGCTCTTTTGGAGTAAGTGCCACTCTTTCCACAATGCCTCTAGCTTCCGTTCGCAGTTGAGCTTTGTGATTGTTTTAATGCGGGCCATGTTCCAAAACTTTAAGACGTTGTTTACGGTTTCTTTGAATGCGTCTTTCCTGTTAGCAGTGTACTGGATAACACTGAAGAAGTATTGCAAAACCTGCCGTGTTGTTGGCAATTTGCTACCACTGATGGAGGACGACGGTTGGCCAACTAAAAAAAATTTCTGAGGGCGATCTTAGAGAAGGTAGCGATGTTATTTTCGCCTTTCCTTTTGATGACTCTCTATTTGTAGCTTCAAGAGTTCTTCCAGTTATGGTTGCCATCGATTTGTCCATGCCAAAGGATGAAGAACTCAGACAGAATTTCAAAATGTTATGATCTGCAAAAAAAGAAATAGGTTAGGTACCTGGCACAGGCATAGTGCATTTTCTAATTACCTATATACATTATACATTCCGCCCGGGTATGGTGACTCATTTTTTTGAAAAGTATAGGTGATCGTGGTTTTTCCCATTATTTGGCACTATACTAGCACATTGGTATTACCTGTATACAGGCACAACCTTTAAACCGTTAGTCGTATGACATTGGGAGGCACACCAAACAACTTCTCTCATTAAGAGGATTCAGAAAACATCCCTACTTAATGATTTATCTTGATTCAGTAAAAAGTTAAAAAGTACGCATTTTAAAAAAAACAAACTAGTAATTTCAAGGTCGATGCGAGACCCCTAAATATTGATCAATTTTTGTAAAAATGGTACCAATGTGCTAGTATAGTGCCAAATAATGGGAAAAACCACGATCACCTATACTTTTCAAAAAACATTGAAAAGTGGGCCACCCTAATATACATACACCAGATGTTCCCAAAAACGTCTGAATAAATCTTGTAGGCGAAAAAAAATGAATTTAGACGAAGACAAACACAATAGGTACGTAAAACATAAGAGTTTATTAACCTTAATTAAACATATTCAGTTTAATTTCCATTTTTTCCTCACACAATATTCGACCTCACACGAATGTTTGACGCAATTTTTGGAAATATCTCAGCTGAGATGTTGTTGATTGCCTCATAGACTTTGGTCTTTAGGTCTTCGAGTGTTTTAGGCTTGGTAGAATAAATCCTGTCTTTCATGTAACCGCCCGAAAAAAATAGTCAAGTGGTATGAGGTCGGATAAGTATGGGGGACTTTCCACTGGCTCATGAAGGGAGATTAGTCGCGCAGAAAAATGCTTCGTCAAAAAGTTGCGAGTTTCACAAACAGTGGGTGGAGGAGCTTCGTCCTGCTGAAACCACCGTATATATATATATATATATATATGAAAATTATTTCACGAAAGTGACACGTGAAAAATATTTATGATGAATAAAACCACGAAGGGAAAAGAAACACAAAGTGGTGCTCAAGCGCTTTAACAGTGTTCCTGAGGATGTCATCAGACGAAAGCGCTTGAGCACCACTTTGTGTTTCTTTTCCCTTCGTGGTTTTATTCATCATATATATATAATATAGTTGGCACGTTACTTTCTATAAGTAACGGCGATACCGCTACCGTTACATTGATAAAAAAGTAACGTCGTTACCGCTTCAGTTACTTCTATGAAAAAGTAACGCGTTACCGTTACTGCTACCGCTACCGTTACTTTTCAGAAGAGACTAAAGAGTAAAAGAGCCTTAATAATACCAAATTATACTTTATATGACAAAAATTCAGAACATAAACTCCAATCAAAAAATGGCCTGTGCAAAAAAAACTAATCTTGCAGATTTTTTAGGAGTGTGTTGTTCGATTTCAGGAACACTGTTTTTCAAAATTGGCATCTGACAGTCCTCCTCGTTTGGAGGAGCTAACAGCTAATTAACAACTAATAAATGATACTAGTCAAATGATCAGTTTGAAAGTAACGAGTAGCGAGTAACGATTGAAATCGCTCTAAAAAGTAGTGCCGTTACCATTTTCGTTACAACATCTCAAAAGTAACGGCATTACCGCTACAGCTACTAAAAAGTAACATCGTTACGTAACGGCGTTACTAGTAACGCCGTTACTCCCAACACTGTGTGTATATATATATATGTATATATCCGTATATTTGGAGAACAGCTTTTCCTTTAAACATGTTTGGTTGAATAACCGACCGTAGTTTTTATTTATTCATAAATAAAAACTACGGTCGATTATTGAACCAAACATATATATATATATATATATATATATATATATGCAGAAAAATCACAGAATAACACGTGATCTTATTAATAAGCAAACAACCACAGGAAAAAAGGAAAAAGAAACACGAAATCCGAACGCTTTCGTGATATATTCACATCTTCAGGGAAAAGAAAAACTTTTCCTTGAAGATGTGAATATATCACGAAAGCGCTCGGATTTCGTGTTTCTTTTTCCTTTTTCCCTGTGGTTGTTTGCTTATATATATATATTATATATTAACCCTCGTCTAATGCGTGTTTGTCCAGCACGAATTTGCTTATACACGGAAAAATAAATGCGAATAATTATTTGTCGAAAGCGGAAAATTTGATTATACACGGTCCGCCAAACACGCTCTAATACAGTAGTACTGTACGCGTGCCAATGCGTGCTCTAGTGTTTTCTCCTACACTCTCCAACACTCCCGCATCTCCCTCCCTCTCGCGTCACCCCTCGCATCACCATTTGTCTCAGTTCCGCTACCGCGTTAAGTTCAGTGAAGTTGTGTTGGATTGTTTTTGCCGTTGTTTTGCTATTACCCTTAGACAGCAGTATGGCACCAAAACGTAAAGCATCTGCAAGTGATAGTGAAGAGAAGAAAAGTCGTAAGGTTATGACATTAGCCGAAAAAATAAAGATTCTAGATAAGTTGCGTATAACATCACTTGGCCGCGAGTATCATGTGAATAAGTCTACCATACGCACCATCCGAAAGAGTGAAGAAAAGATGTATGCTATTTTCATTTAATATATTTTTATTTACCATATGTAAATATCATTATGTTTATGATTTTATTATGTTCTTATTTCATATACAATATAGGTAGGAAAATTCATTTATGTGTGAATAAAAAATCTACGTATCTAAATATTAATGGGAGACTTTACTCCGGCCGCGTTCACGTATCCCCATTTTTTCCATAAGGTATTAAGTTTGTCCAACGTGGATTTACCTAACGCGCCGTTCTCGAGGAACCTAACCCCCGCGTTTGACGAGGGTTTACTGTATATATATATATATATATATATATGAATAGAAACGACGTAAATAAGGAGCGTCTCTGCACACGGGGAAGAGAAATAACGAATAAATGAAAAATGAGGCGAACCGCCCGGGAATTGAACCCAGGGCCTTCCAATTGCCGGTTGGATGCGCTGGGTTCAATTCCCGGGCGGTTCGCCTCATTTTCATTTATTCGTTATTTCTCTTCCCCGTGTGCAGAGACGCTCCTTATTTACGTCGTTTCTATTCATTTATATATATATACTGCGTGGTCATTGCAGTTAAATGCATATATATATATATATATATATATATATATATGCGCCTCGGTGGTGACGCTAACCACGAATCCATCGGAGCACCGACAATTCAGCGCAGGACAATTCAGCGCGACAATTCAGCGCAAAGACAATTCAGCGCAAGACAATTCAGCTCAAGACAATTCAGCGCCGACAATTCAGCGCAAGTCAGTACAGTTAAAAGTTTAGTTAAAAATAATAAAAATAAATCGAAGGAGTGACATAACGAAGGAGTGACAAATCGGAGATAAAATTCAAAGGAGTATAATTATTAAAATTTTATTTAAAAAAACAAAATTTGTTAGAATTGTTAAAATTAAGATTTTATTTCAAAACTAGAAACCTAACCTAACCTAACAGTTGCAAGCCTCTCTTCCCTCTGGATTTGTTCTTTCTTCTTCTTTGTTGGTATTTTCGCGCTGAATTGTCTTGCGCTGAATTGTCGGCGCTGAATTGTCCTGCGCTGAATTGTCGGGTCACGAATCCATCGGCCCCGGGTTCGAGACCCGGTGATGGTAGCCGGTGCGCAGCAAAAACCCAGCTGTTCATCCTTTCACCCAATAAAGAAAGTGGTTGGTAGATAAATGGGTACCCTGGGTGGCCTAGTGGTTAAGACGCTGGGCTGCTGGTGGGAGGTGGTTCGGATTCCACGTTAAACTGTAGGTCTAAGGTGGAGTGAAAAGCTTGACCTTCGTCAGAATGAACAATTCGAGCGGAAGGTAACCAAAGGTAACGAATGGTATAATATATATATATATATATATATACCGTATGCATAAACTTGGATGCCTCGTATGTACAGAGAGAGAGAGAGAGAGAGAGAGAGAGAGAGAGAGAGAGAGAGAGAGAGAGAGAGAGATGAATTTTGCAGTTGCGAAGTCTTTTGCCCAAGAAATAAAAATTACGACCGAATAACTACAAATATGGCTTCCCTCATCATTTATAAGCACCTTTTACTTAATCTCTCTCTCTCTCTCTCTCTCTCTCTCTCTCTCTCTCTCTCTCTCACACACACACACACACACAATTATAGATCACGCTCAAAGCAGATCGGTAATTCAGGTGTCTGAACAGGTGTTCCTACTCAATGTCGAGACACAAGTTGAATTTTAAAGCTACTAAGTTTAAAGAAGGGGAAATACAGGTGTTTTCTTCAATCCTCAGTTCGGGTTCACTGCCACGTCTGAATCAGTTTGTGCGAGGAAGAAAAACGTGTTGGCAGAGGCAGTTCTACTGACAATGGATCTTAACAAGGCTTCTATATATATATATATATATATATATATATATATATATATATATATATATATATATATATATATATATATATATATATATATATGAAACCTGTTAAAAGCTAAAAGCATTATTGAAACACTGTGCAAACATTGCAAAGGATTTCCAGTTTTAAAAAAAGAACTAATATGTTTCTTTGAACTCCTTCGCACACGCAGAAACCTTTGATGATTACACAGGTCAACAAAAAAATATTTTGTTTTCGTTGCCAAGGAAATTCGTACGAATTTAGGGTATTTTGGGGTTGCTGAATTCCAAAATGAAAGTAGTTTTTCCGATTTGGCTCTAGTTCTTGAGATAATGAATACCCTCAATTAATAGGAAACGTAACCATAACGTGTGCATATGGGAAACTACCGGAACATTCTAGATGGTGAGACCGAATAAAATGCCATTATGTATTTCATGTGTTTACTTTTGTATGATTTGAGACAATTTCAATGCGATTTGTAAGTAGGCTCCGCCTGAACATTAAATTTTTTGCATTTTTACGTGTTTCAATGGGGTACCAATTATCTCATAAATTAGAGCCAATCTAGCAAAACCGATGTCATATTCGGAATCAGCACCACAAAGTTACCCCAAAATCACTCTAATATGATTGGCAATAAAATGAGTGTTGACCAGTGTTATCATTCCGTCTCACATTTCCCACTCGAAATATGATACATTGGAACGATCTACCAACCAACCAATTTTATTACTTGGGATTTGCTTATGGCGTCGTGTCGTATCATGACGTCATCAAACCAACCAGATAAAACTGATATGCGGTTAGAGGTGTTATTAAGAAATCATTTTGCGTTTCCATGGCAATGCCACAATGCCACTTCTGAAAATTGCACTCTTGAATTAAGTTCACATTTATTATCTGCGATCAATATATATATATATATATATATATATATATATATATATATATATATATATATATATATATATATAGTATAATCCAATATCACGAATCGTTAGAAAATTTCAAACTAAAGGAAATGTAAGCAATCAACATAAGGGTAATAGTGGTAGGCGACGATGCACAAGAACTGTGCAACACGTAAATATGGTTTATGAAATTATTGCGCACAGTCCGCAGAAGTCAATTCGACGTTTGTCAATAGGACTAGGTATTTCACGAACATCTGTGGATCGTATACTTTGTACCGAATTAAACCCTTCTCACTACAAAATTCATTGATTAATGTTCAAAAACAAAAACGAATGGAATTCGCAACATGAATGTGAGCAAAGCCAGAAGATCCTTAGTTTTTGAAACACATCCACTTAACTGACGAGTATGATGTACAGTTGCGCTCATTATTCTTAGGACACTTTTGAGAACAGATAGCGACACCTGGCATATATTTGTTGTGTGTTCTACGAACGGTTGTAACATTTTATAAATGAAGAGCTAGGATTTAGTTAGTGAGCGCTGATTGGTTGGTTGACTCATTGCCAAATGTCTTCATCACTCTGGTTTACATATTACTAAGGTTTACAATTCAGTGGTTCCCAACCTGGGGTCCCCGGACCCCTGGGGGTCCGCGAAGGTAGTACTGGGGGTCCGTGAGCTTTCAATATTTCGAGAGGCTCCAATGGAAATCGTACATTTATCCACGATAAGGGCAATTTCAAGTTTCCTTGCTCTTGGCTGGAATTATTAATACTTTTTTAATACGCTGTATTTTAATTGCATACTCACTTATATGTCCTTTATTTGATAGTGAAAAATGAAAAAACAAGTTAATTATTAGTTAATAAAAACAGTTTGTTTGGTAGACGGAATCTTTCAAAAACATGGGGTCCGTGGGAAAAAAATAAAAATAAAAGGGGTCCTTTGTGGTGAAAAGGTTGGGAACCACTGGAACTTTACATATTACTCCCAGATAAGACATATTGTTGAATGCAACTTAACACGTAAATGGTACCTGAGTTTTCTATATTATGGTTTTACCTAAAGCGTCGTTAGAATTGCCAACTAAACGATACATGAGAGAAAATATCCACTAGCGGCCAGTGATGGCGAACCACTGACCCACGAGGCAATTTTTAGTGACCCACGAGCTCTTATTTAAATAAAATATGACTTTAATTTTTAATATTTTTTGCCTTACAGTTTTAAAATTATTTTATTTTCCCCACCGAAATAAACAGCTGATACATATTGAAACGTTTTTAAACGTATAGTATACTTTTAAAAACATGTGTGAATGTATGACAACTTACAATTCATCCAATTCACCCACACTATTCAATTTGAAGATCTTCAGTTATCAGCTTTTCATTGGCTTGACATTGGTAATTTTGAAATGGAATTAGTTGACTTCCAAGAAAGTGCAGTATGGAAGACTAAATTTATTGATCTTAATCTGAAGTTACGAGAAAAGGAATTGGAGTCGTCAATTTTGGGTGTAACCAGAGAACAACAATCAATAGAAAGAGTAGAGAATCTTATTCTTGTGGAATGGAACTCTTTACCAAATTCTTTTGCATCAATGAAAAAGCTAGCATTGCTCTGCTAACAATGTTTGGTTCATCTTATTCATGTGAACAGTTGTTTTCCTCCAGGAATTTCGTCAAATCCACCACTAGGAATGGCCTTGCCACAGATATGAGTGCCGCATGTGTGAGACTAAAGACAACTAAATATAAACCTCGGATCAAAACATTAGCAGCTAAAATCCAACAACAAGTTTCTCACTAAAAATAGTAAATAAATAAATTGTTGTGACCCAATTATGTTTTTTTTTAAATCAAATGTAACAAAAATGAACCGCCAGCAAAAAAGGTTCGCCACCACTGCAGGCTAGCCCATACATCATTGTTTCCTACCAGGGGTTCAGCGAAAAAACATTAAGGGTTCTGATATGTTGTGTAATAAATATTTAATATAACATACTGAAGCCCAGTAGTTCAGAATATATAGACGGAACTAAGTTAGAATGGAAATAAAGGGGTATTTTGTATCAAGCAGTGAATAATGTATTATATTTATTCGTAACGATATGTAATTGGTTTATTACATAGTTTTCCATCATTTTGCTTACAAAACGAAGGTGAATAGAATGGATCGAGAATATCTGGGTTCCACAATATCTTACATGTTGCTTACAGGGTCCCTCGACCTAGAAAAGGTTGAAAAACACTGCCACAGATATGTGCTAGACTTTCTAAGTATGTGATGGTCGGTCTGTGTAGACAACGGGTCCCAAAGTGGAGTTAATTACCCCGAAAGGGGTAATTTTGACATTTCCAGGGGTAAAAAGGAAATCCTGAAAAAAAAAAATTTTTTTAGTGGTTTTGTGAAAAAATTGTTTTTTCAAGTTAGACCGTTTAACTGTTTAGGTCGTGGTCGCAGTGTTATAAAAGACGAACTGATACACCACGAGCAGAATTACAGGGACTTTCCGAGACTGACATGGTGTGTTCATAGTAGCGCGTTGGCCATGCTATCTAAAAAAGACCATTCACTTATTACGCCCTGAAAAGCAGTGACTCACCTGAATTGAAAGCAGAATTCATGAAAATGCGGCAAGATCATATTCTGAAGTTTGAGTTTACAGAGAAATAAATCGAGACATTTTGGGCAAAAGTGGATGGGGAGTATTCTTTGCTTGCTGAAGAGGCAAAGAAAGTGCTGGTGTCTTTTGCGACAAGTTATCGTTGTGAGGCAGGCTTTTCAGCAATGATGGTCATAAAGAACAAACTGCGAAATCAGTTGCACATTGAAGGCGATTTACGCTGCGCCTTGAGCGAAACTGAACCCAGAATTCAGGCATTAGTTCGGCATAAATAATTTCATCCTTCGCACTAGACTAGTAGTTGGTGGTGACGCGTTTTGCTCACTTCGTATGTAATGTTGTTGTGGCCATTCTTTGACCAATATCATACGTGTTTAACGTATACATAAGGCACTGTATATACACAGGGTGTTTCAGGAGGAAAGGTCAATACTTCGGGAGGTGATAGTATCGGTCATTGTGAGAAAAAAAGTTCCTATGAACATGTGCTAATTCTGAATGGTTACGGAGATAGAGCTGTTTGAATCTACAAATACAAAAGCATTGTTAATGGTAATCAAGAAAGAGAAACAATTACTGTTTCTAACATTTAATGTTTAAACACTGGCATTTTGAATGGTATCAGATACAGAAATGGCAAATTTGTTACAGTTTACAATACGTTTTCGAAAATCCCACCGTCAACCTCAATGCACTTTGCAACTCGTGTGCGAAGATCGCGTGTTGTTTGTCCGAGTTGATCTTGACGTTCCTTTATGCGGGCGGCAGCATCCAAATGCGCGCCAGCAATTCGTCTCGTGTATCCACCTTTCTTTAGTAAACTTGACTTTTCATCCACCCCCACAAACAATAATCTAACGGAGAGAGGTCTAGAGACCTTGGTGGCCATTGAATGGGACCACCGCGGCCGATCCATCGACCAGGGAAAGTTTGATTTAGGTATTGCATCACCAGACGGGTAGAATGTGGAGGAGCTCCGTCATGCTGAAAGTACATACCAGCACGTGTAGCCAAAGGAACATCCTCCAATAGTCCTGGCAATTCATTTTGCAGAAATTCTAGGTAACTTTGTCCTGTAAGACGATTCTCTAAAATAGCAGGGCCAATCAGCTGATCATCGATAATACCGCACCACACATTGGCAGAGAAGCGATGTTGAAAATTTGTTTCCACAGTGGCATTTGGATTTTCGTCTGACCACCGATGAGAGTTACGAGTGTTGTTGATACCGTCACGGGTGAAAGTAGCTTCATCGGTGAATAGTATTAATCGAAGCAATCGGCGATTAGCATTTACCCAATGACAAAATTCCAGTCGCATGGCAGCGTCTCCTGGTTGAAGGTGTTGTACACGCTGTACATGATATGGATGCAAGCCTTCCTCACGTAATGTTCGCCATACTCTTGTGTGTGGTACACCGAGACGTGTAGAAATTCTTCGTGAGCTAGTAGTAGGACTACGCTCTACCAACTGAAGAATGTTTTCCACTTCATCCACATCTTGTTGACCTTCACGTTCAGATGAAACATGAGCGCTGGGAAGTGTACCAATCTCACGCAATGTGTTGAAAACCCTGGTAAATACTCTTCGATCCGGAATTCTGCGGTTCGGAAACCGTCGACGGTATTATGCAACAGCAGCTGTTGCACTTCCATCGCAAAACCGTAGACATACACCATATCTGCATATTCGGCATGTGTGAAGGTGTGTGGCATGCTTAACACTGCTTGAAACACCAAACAATGTCACTCACAACAGTCAGCTGTCGATTGGCTTATGTTACATGCTTACATTACAGCTTACATGGTTCAAAGTTATAGGGGAGGGAAGGGAGAGGAAGAGCTGCGCGCGCATCAGGTTCAAACAGCTCTATCTCCGTAACCATTCAGAATTAGACACATGTTCATATGAACTTTTTTTCTCACAATGACCGATACTATCACCTCCCGAAGTATTGACCTTTCCTCCTGAAACACCCTGTATAGAAATATACGAGTATTATGTTTAGAAAATTTGAATAATTATTCTCATTCTCAGTAAAATGAAGTTTCCTGTGCTTTTTGCAGGGGGAGTAATTTCTATTTGGCGATTAACCAAAAGGGGTAATCACAAAATAAGTTTATGAACCGCTGGTGTAGCAGCTTAATGACCATTTTCCAAAGTGTTTCCGCATTCCAACAATTCTACCTGACTTTCAACATATCATGTGACACCACATGACGTCATGACAGAGGTATTAACAGGTATGGTGACTGAGAATAAGCTCTTACTACTTCTGAATCTCATCGAAGCAACTACGCTGCAGAATGGATTATCATCACCAGAAAATTGCTGAAAGGGGAAGAATCATCGTCATGAAGGAGAGCGGGCTGTCTCCAACTCAAATTGCAAGAAAACTTGGAATTTCTAGGAACACTGTTTATATATGGTTGAAGAGATGGCAAGAGGAAGGGAATCTACGAGCTCACCGCAGAACGGGGAAACCTCGACTGACAACTGCTGCGGATGATCGAAGGATCTGCGATGTTGCCGAAGCCCATCGCTTTAACAATGCTGTTGCCATAAGGGAACAATTGCAGTTTGATGTTTCGGCAATGATAGTAAGGCGGCGGCTACATGAAGCTGGGTTACTCCATCGGACCCCGACTATCAAGGAGAAGTTAAATCAGCAACATCGAGAAAATAGACTTCGATTTGCTCAGCAACATGTTGACAAATGACTTGACTTTTGGAGCCGAGTGATATTTACTGACGAAAACACCTTTTCTCCACATCCCATGGCCATCTTCATTGTTGGAGGAGGAATAATACTCGATATACTCAAGAGCACATCTATGAGGAAGCACGTATCGGTCATGTCACTTGTAACATGTGGGGATGGATTCATCTGTATGGTGTAGGAGAGCTCAAAATAGAAGGGAGGTTTACTGCAGACCAGTATATGGAAATTTTCAAAGAGGTTATGCTTCCTTCTGTGCGTGGATATGCTCTGCCATTTCCTGAGCGAATCATTTTTATGCAAGACAGGTCCCCAATTCACACACCACGGATCGTCACACGCTGGTTCTCTGAGCAGAGAAATATTGACCTTCTGGATTGGCCAAGTAAGGGTTGTGATATGAATCCCATTGATATAAATCGCTAATATTTTTATTTTCTGTAATTCTCTCCTTTGAGGTGAAAAACCACCAAGAGTCACAGCTGCAGTGGTTCAACACTTAAGTTGTAACATGGAACTTATTAATACAAAACAATTATATGCATTTATGATGCTGCCTCAATACAAAACATTCTTCGTTTCTAAATAATATTGCTCTCAGTGACTGTTTATTACTATATCAGTGTTGCTGATCTAGAAATAGCACTTGCTCCGGATATAACAATGCCATACCAGTAGTATCCATTCAGCTGTCGTCCATTTGCCAATTGGAAGATATTCTAAGCAGTGACGTATGAAACCTACAGATACCCATCAATCTGGTAATGTTATAATGTTATTAAAATTTAATATGCATGTAAACATTGTTTTTTCATTCATACACCGCCTATATATGTATTTATATATATATCAGGTTTTTGCTCTGTCTTTGTTATAACACAGAATAATATCTGAATCTA
Source organism: Bathynomus jamesi (assembly GCA_023014485.1). Taxonomy (NCBI): domain Eukaryota; kingdom Metazoa; phylum Arthropoda; class Malacostraca; order Isopoda; family Cirolanidae; genus Bathynomus; species Bathynomus jamesi. Next base: position 291,380 of record JAJOZX010005759.1, read on the forward strand.
TGCTCAATATTAAATGTCGTGGAATTTGCTCAGGGTGCAATAATGCCTACCAACGTCTTTGTTTTTATACATGGAAACACTGTCATCACGTCCGAAGGTTTTTTTTTTAGTTTTTACAAGACCATTTTTTTCACTTCATTGACATTCCCCTTGTTAATATATATCCCCCTTCTTGAATGTATATTTAATTATTCATTTATGTTTCCTTAGTAATATGTAAACCAGAGTGACGAATGGAAATAATTATGTTCTAAAGACATTTGGCAATGAGTCAACCAACCAATCAGCGCTCACCTAAACCCCAGATTCAAGCGCATATTTACATATGGGCCAAATGGGCCATGGCCCAAGGCGGCAAATTTTAGGGGGCGGCAAAATTTTGAGGGCAGTAAAATTCTGAAGGAAAAGTCGTAACAAGAAAGGTAACAGGAAAGCGAAAGGTAACAGGAAAGCACTTTTTAGGTAGGGAAAAAATCCAAAATTTCTGGTATTTTTTTAGCTAAAAAAACGGAGAAACGTTAGTACCACTTAAAAAAAAAATCTCATTACGTTTGAACGAAGTCGATTTCAAAGTTGGTCCTTGGCCTTAATATATTTTATTAATTTTAATATCTTTATTTTAAAGCTAATTATTTTTATTTTATTTCAGATTTATTGTTTACACTTTACAGAGTTTCAAGCCAAAAATTGGCCAATTATTTTGTTTAAGGTTTTCTCTATAAAATTGAATTTATATTTTTTCTATTTTGCAACTTTGAACTGAAACTGGACAACATTTAAAATTTAAAGAGAAGATTGTGTTTATCTCAGTTTAGTACAGTAATGGTATTTATACAAGGTAAGAAGAAGGCAGTTTTTAAGACAATTTTGAATTTTTGATGTTAACGTAATTGCCTATATGTAGTTAGCTGTTAGAGACCTACTCAGCGTGGCTGAGCTATTTTTTTAAATATATAATTAAATATATTTTATTAATTTTAATAATATATTTCTATTTTAAAATATATTATTTATATTTTTAATTAATTTCAGATGTATTTGTTTTTTCAGATGAGTGATGGGAGAAAAAGACAGCGGCTCGGAGTATAAGAAGAGAGCTCGGAGAAAGCTGAAAAACAACAAGATGTCATTGACAAAACTGCGAAAATTGATACTTTCTTTAAGGAATCTGATATAAAGAGCAAAAATGTTGAAACAAATTCGAATGTTCTTTTAAAAGAATTAGAATGTACCGAGATTACGAGTTTCCAAGAAGATCAAAATGTTAATGAAGGTCCTAGTAATTTTAGATTATTGAGAAGTTCAAGAATCCTGCCTACCCTATACTAAGTCTTGTGATGTAGGTAGCATCACAACTACCTCCACCAATACTTCCATTGAACAAGACCCCGCATTATGGGAAGTTAATGATGCTACACGTCATTATGTGTCAGAGCATGGCATAAATCAAGACCTAGAAAACATGAACTTTTCTCAATCAAAGAGACGTTTTGGTGAACGATTCAGATATTTTTGTAAAACCTTATTTGAAACACAGCTTGTCAACGGAGAGAAGGTGAAGAGAACATATTTAATGTATTCGGAGCGCACAGGCTCAATTTTCTGCGTTCCATGTCAGTTATTTGGTGGAACTACTAAAATTGGTAAGGAAGGATTTGATGACTGGAAGCATGGCAGTGAAGCATTAACAAGCCATGAAAATTCATCTGAACATAAGTCATGTGTGTTAGCTATGAAAATGAGAAATTCAACTCTCGGAAGAATTGACAGACAACTTTTCTATCAAATTGATGAGAAGAAGTATTGGAGGAATGTTTTACGAGTTGTTGCAGTGGTCCGGTCACTGGCATCTCATGGTTTACCTTTTAGGGGCCACACTGAGAAATTTGGTTCTGTCCACAGTGGAAACTTTATAATGGCTTTGGAACTTATTGCTGAATTTGACCCTTTTCTGGTGGAACATATTGCAAAATACAAAAATCCAGGAAAAGGTCATACCTCATACTTGTCTTCGTTTACATGTGAGCAATTCATCAAACTAATGGCTGACAAAGTTACTAAATAAATAACTGAGGAAGTGAAATGTGCGAAGTATTATTCCATTATTGTGGACTCCACCCTAGACATATCACGTGTCGATGAACTTACAGTTATTCTGAGATACGTAAAAGAAGATGGGCATCCCGTAGAGTGATTTTTGGCATTCCTTCCCAGCGTAGGCCACAAATCAGAGCAGCTTTTCAACTCAGTTTCCAGCATATTAAAAATGCACGATCTCGACATTGCAAACTGCAGAGGACAGTCGTATGATAACGCTCCCAACATGTCAGGGACTTACTCTGGTTTGCAAGCCAGAATAAAAGAAGCGTCCCCAGTAGCAGTTTACGTACCCTGCTCTGCACACTCATTAAATTTGATTGGACAATGTGCAGCAAGTTGCTGTAAGGAAGCCATTGATTTTTTCGCACTTCTCCAAAATCTTTACGTGTTCTTCACTGCCTCCACTCACCGGTGGGAAATACTACAAAAACATTTTACCAAATCTGAAAATGTAACGCTAAAGAGTTTATCAGACACTCGATGGTCAGCCCGTGAAGAAGCGTGTAGGAGTCTCAATAAAGACTGAGAAGAGGTTATAGAGGCACTTATGTCCATTGAAAAAGATGAATCAGAAAAGCCTTTCACACGCAGTGAAGCAACAGGCTACCTCAATCAACTGCAACGCCTTGAAACTACAATTCTTTCTTTAATGTGGGTTTACATTCTGGAAAGGTTCAGTGGTACTAGTAAACAGCTCCAAGCAGTTAACATTGATCTTGGTGTCGTAGCAGAACTGTATGCATCATTGACATTCTATGTAAAAGACGCAAGAGACAACTTCGACTTTTATGAAGCAGCAGCAATTAAGAAATCATCTATCCGCGAATATGAAGTTACAATGAAAAGAAAAAAGAAAAGAAAACTTCGAGTCGACGAAACTCGCGAAGGCGAGGTAGAATTAGATGGACAAGAGGAACTTCTTCATTAATACTTATCTTGTGGTACTTGACAGATTATTGTTGGAATTAAACCGTCGCAAAGATGTGTATGAAAACCTCCATGCACGGTTTGCACTTTTTACAAAAGTCACCACCTTGAATCCGACAGATATAACTGCCAATGCTATTAAGCTTTGGGAATTTTACAAGGATGACTTGGCGGAAGCATTTGTTAATGAGTGTCTTCATTTCCGTGGGTTTCTTCTGAATTTGGAGAAAATTCCTACGAGCATTCTTGAGATGAGTGAGATGATCCAAGCAAAAGGATTAAAAGAAATTTACCCATATGTTGATATTACGCTCAGGATCTTCCTATGTACGCCGACTTCCAACTGTTCTGCCGAAAGATCTTTTCCTGTACCGACGACTAAAGAACTACCTACGGTCAGTGATGTCAGAAAATCGTCTCAACTCTTTAGCTATCCTTAGTATTGAATCGGAACTCACGAGAGCTCTTAGCTATACAGATCGCTGCTCAGCAATCTTGGCAGAAACTGCTTTGAGTATTCTACAACGGTCGATTTCGTAACTAAACATAAAGATCGTAAAGATAACCTACAATATATATATATATATATATATATATATATATATATATATATATATATATATATATATATATATATATACCGGGTCGACGAAAAAAATCTGAACACTTGTTTTTCCTACAAATTTCAAACTAGTGAAGTTAATACACCCAAATTAGTACAAGATGTAGCCAATAGTATAGTTATCATGTGCTAAAAATTTCAATGAAACTCGTATAAAACTTACCCTATTGAAATCGATGTTGTATTGGCTCCCCATTTTCTTGAATTACGGCTAGTACTCTCCTTTTCCACTGATCTATGGATGACTTGATTTTGTCTTGGGACACCATAGGCCAAACAACCTCAATTCTTTGTCTAAGTGCTTCCAGGTTTGAAAATGGTTCCCTACGACCATGGTACACCAATGACTTCAGCTCATTCCACACGAAGTAATCCAGAGGATTTAAGTCAAGAGAATTTGGTGGCCATTCTTCACTTTTTATGAATTCAGGAATATTCGCCATCAAAAATTCTTGGGTCGCCTTGGCTGAATGAGATGGTGCATTGTCTTGAACAAAAATAAAATCTTCGTTCGGGTACAAGTCTTGGTATTCCGGTAAAAGTTCTCTGAGGCGTTTATTGTAATTTTGTGAGTTCATTTTTGTTTTCTGTGGATCAGTAAAAAATAATTTGTTTTTTCCATTGTAAGAAACACCACAAGATACCATTAATTTCTTGAAAATCGTGAAGTTGGATGATAAAGACTGTCTGGCGGGATTTTCGATTTTGAAGTTAATGCATTGACGCGGTTGTTTTGTCGATTTGTTGATACAGTTAGTGTAAAGTCGGACTCATCTTGAAAAAGCATGCGTTTAATGTCTGTTAAATTAAATTTCCTGTACAAAGAATTACACTTTTCTAACCGTTTTCCCATGGCTTCTTTTGTTATTCTGGTGGCACTCAATCTTTTAAAAGATCTGATTCCTTTACTTTTCATTATGTTTTGGACACTGTTGCGCGAAATATTTAAATTATTCGGCATTTTTCTCTGCGAAAGATGAGTACCAGGATTATTTTTCTGCGACAAACGCATGCTCTTCAACGTACCTTTCATTTTTTCGAGTCCGAGCAGTACGCGGACGACCGCCGCCACGTTTTCTGTCAGTTGACCCTGATTGTCTAATTTGATTAATTACGTATTGTACTGTACTTCTTTTCCAATTTTTTCCCAGAAATTCCCTAATTATTTTTCTAGCCTCCATCCCTTCTCGGCAAAACACGCCTTTATAACAGCTAAGTCTTCTTTACTTAAAACCATTACAATAGAATTTTAATTAACATCACAAGAAAAAAATAAGAAACATTCTATCAGCCAACACTTCTTAAAGAAATCTGACACTGCTAGCCTACCAATTCGCCATGTGGCCACTTATCATTGTCTTAGGTGCGCATGCGCAAACTGCTTGTTTTGTAGCGAACATCTGACACATCCAAGGGGGTAGTCAGCTTCACAAAATCTCGCTGTTTGTTTCGTCAAGTTAAATTTTTTATAATTAAGAAACGGCCAAAGATAATTAACAGGTTTTCAGCACATGATAACCATGCTATTGGCTACATCTTGTACTAATTTGGGTGTATTAGCTTGACTAGTTTGAAATTTGTAGGAAAAACAAAAGTGTCCAGGTTTGTTTCGTCCACCCGGTATATATATATAATATATATATATATATATATATATATATATATATATATATATATACCGTATATGCTGGCGTATAAGACGACATTTTAAGCTTAAAAAAAATCCCCCAAAACTAGGGGTCGTCTTATACACTAGGTATAAAATGTGAACCTTAAATCCTGTGGTGTACGGTAAGTTGTCAACATGGGTGATGGTTGATGGGTGTGTACGGTAGGCTAACCCCCGCCTCGGTAACTCCCGCCACAAATATTTTCTACTGAAACTCAACTTAATTCACATTATTATAATAAAATAATAAAAGTGCAGTGTAATGAAAGTTGTCTAACCTTAAATAATATGTGGTATGATTGCATGACGACAATAAAATGCAAATATCAGCCTAGCCAATCACAGGCTTCAGAGAGGTGCGAGCCGTCACTTTTTTACTCGCATTCTCCAGGGTAACATTATTAGAATCTCCAGCTATCGCAAGACCCCATCATATTTTTGTAGTTTCCATTAGCTTAGGTAGACTGTGTTGCTTACCAGCACTGCTCCGCTGGTCAGTGACTAGTGGTAGGCCTAGTGAACGAAAGGACTATTGGCGCAGTAATTCCTCACTGGCTCATTTGGTTCCCCGAATCAAGTGCACGATTAGGGGGGTCGTCTTATATGGCGAGTATAGCCCAAAACCTACATTTTAACTTAAAAATTTGGGGGTCGTCTTATACGCCCAGTCGCCTGGCGTACGCCGCGATATACGGTATATATATATATATATATATAATTTTTTTTTTTTAATTGGGGTTGTTTAACTTCCATGTGTATATATATATATATATATTAATATATTATATATATTATCATAATATATATAATATGATTGATATAGAAATATCTTATATGTTAAGATATATTTTGCTAGAGTAAATGCCTAAACGATTTGACTGCATTTTGCTGAAAACCCTTATATCAAATAACTATTTATTGCTAATTGGTAACTTCGTTAAGTGTCCGAAGGGCGGTTAAATCAGTATGGCCCTTGGCGCCAGGAAACCTAAATCCGCCCCTGCCCAGATTCATTCATAAAATGTTACAACCGTTTGCAGTACACGCAACAAATATATGACAGGTGTTGCTATCTGTTCTCAAGCGTGTCCTAAGAATAATGAGCGCAACTCTACATCTGTCTAGGGAAATTAATAAGCAAAACTTTCGTTACTGAGAAAGTCATGCTGGTGCTCCATAGAGCGTCCACGTAATGTTGCTAAACTCAACATTTGAGTCGCTGTTGAGTGGTATGGTGTAGTAGGTCCTTGGTCCCTACTTCATTTGAGAATGAAACTGGAAAAGCAGTAACGGTAACGCAAAATTCATACCGTCAGATGCTACAAGATTTCTACTTACCACAACTAATTAGTTTGTCCCGTAAAAGAAATAATTGCATTACTCCAGATTTACAGTGGTTTCAGCAGGATAGAGCACCTCCACACACTGCTTGTGAAACTCGCAACTTTTTGAAGAAGCATTTTTCCGTGCGACTAATCTCGCTTCATGAGCAAGTGAAATAGCCCCCATACTCACCTGACCTTACACCCCAAGACTTTTTTTTGTAGGGTTACATAAAAGACAGGATCTATTCTACCAATCCTAAAACTTGAAAACCTAAAGACGAATCTATGAGGTAATAGATGACATCCCAGTTGAGTTATTTCCAAAAGTTATATCAAACATTTGTGTTACATAAAAATGGCGATTACAATGAATATGTTTAATTAAGGTAAAAAACTATGTTTACGTACCTATTGCGTTTGGTTTTGTGTCTAGATTCCTCTTTTTAAGCTTCGAACATTTATTAAGAAATAGGGACAGTTTTTGGAACACGTTTTATATATTAATATATATATATATATATATATATATATATGAATAAACCACGAAGGAAAGGAAACACAAAATGGTGCTCAAGCGCTTTCGTCTAATGACATCCTCAGGAACACTGAAGTACATAAAAAGGTTAAGCCTATATATAGGTTACAGAAAGAAAAAAGAAAAAATAAATAACATACATACACACACACACACTACATATATATATATATATATATACATACATATCTATATATACAAATACATACACACATACATACATACATATATATACAATAAACAGAGAAGTAAAAATAATAAAAATTATTATTTTTTTATATATATCGAAACCTGACCATAGGCAGCATTGTGTTAAAACCCGGACAGTATAAATTTGTATTTTTATAATCCATTTGATCTTGTGCTAAAAATCGATTAACTTTTAATTTGCATTTTTTTTTTTTTTTATATCGAAACCTGACCATAGGCAGCATTGTGTTAAAACCCGGCAGAGTTCCAGTATAAATTTGTATTTTTATAATCCATTTGATCTTGTGCTAAAAATCGATATTTTTCCTTACAAAATCTGTACGCCTCACTGGTAATCGTTTAAGGTTTTAATTTTTAATTTTTTTATAATTTTTTATTATTTTTACTTCTCTGTTTATTGTATATATATGTATGTATGTATGTGTGTATGTATTTGTATATATAGATATGTATATATATATATATATATATATATGTATGTGTGTGTGTGTGTGTATGTATGTTATTTATTTTTTCTTTTTTTCTTTCTGTAACCTATATATAGGCTTAACCTTTTTATGTACTTCAGTGTTCCTGAGGATGTCATTAGACGAAAGCGCTTGAGCACCATTTTGTGTTTCCTTTCCTTCGTGGTTTTATTCATCATAAATATTTTTCACGTGTTACCTTCGTGAAATAATTTTCATATATATATATATATATATATACAGGAACACAAGAGAGAAAATGAACATTCCTTATAATTTTTAACATGGCCGACGTTTCGGAATTTGCCATTTCCATCCTCGGTGATTTAAGTAAAAAAAAATTCTGTTTACACACTTAAAAAATATACTAGAAGTATTAAAAACATGAAAGATCAGTAATGGTTTGATTATTATATTGTACAGTGTGGGCCATAAGTCCCAGTCGGTCATAATTAAAGCGAAAATACAAAAAAATCAGAGTAAAAAGTTTATAAGTTTAGAAATATTTACTGATTATTTAATTTTTTTAAAAATTTTATCCGCTAGATGGATTTTCACTTTAATTATAACTGACTGGGACTTATGGGCCACCCTGTACATACATATATTCGGTTGTGACTAAAATGAAATTACAAAAATAAAACGAAATAAAAATTAAAACATTGTAATCCTAAAATATTAAAATTATGAGCATGAAGTAGTTATCTTAAAAACTGTAAATCAATAGAATTCTGGTCATAATTAAGATTTGTTTTTTCACTTGTAAATGAACAAAGATAACATAATTTTAAATTTTAGATCAGAATCACTCTTCACTAAAAATTAAAAATTCGACTGAGAGATTGAGTGAATGCGAGCATGGTCACGTACGCAAGAGTTGGGTGGTCCGCTGATTGGTTGGTTTGTTTTAACCATTTTTTTGTGTTAAAAAATACAGTATGTGATTTTAACAGGGCTGTGGAGTCGGCACATAAAAAACCAACTCCGACTCCTCAATTTTTTGTCTATCCGACTCCGAAGGTATATTAATTCTAAATCTGCTATGATGATAATTACGCAAGAGGCATTTCATCACCACCACGTGAATCATCAGGCTACTTTTTAAACCCATAACCTGCAAAGTTTGAGTCTAATGGTTGTAGCGATGCCATTATGGCTTTTTTATTTTTTATTTATGAAAAAACAAAATTCATTGAACATAAAACAAAAAAAAAATTAAATTTAAGACTATGACAAAATAAAAATTTCATTAAATGCAATAAAAAATATAAAAGTATTCCTGCAAAATTTATTAAACTAAGGCCAAGGGTGAAAATCTAAAATTTACGAATAACTTGTTCTTAGGAACAGAATTGCTTCTGCCAGATCCTCTTTCATTGAAGCCCTTAAATCTGATTTAATTATTTTCATTGCGGAAAACAGTCTCTCCACACTGACCTGAGTGGGTGGCATGGCTGTTACTATCATTGCTGTATCTCTTAAAATCTCTGGATATGCGGGGATGACTTCTTGTATTGTCAGTTTAGATGAGCGATCATATTTTTCCACTTCTTTTAGGCCATCAAAAAAATCTTGCTTAAATTTCATTAGTTTAACATCAAAAGGTTGCCTATGCACGTTTAAGCGGCGACGCTTTGCTTTTGAGCGTTCAATTTTATCTAAATATTTTTGAAAGTCTAATTCTTCATCATTTGAAGAGGATGAGAGGGACTTACTACTCGTATCTTCATCCTGTGGTTCAGGATTTTCAGGTAATAGCCCTTTTATGCGAATTGCAACCTCGCAGAGGGCCTCTTTTGCTTTAGCAATTTGTTCTTCGGTCAACAAAATTCGGTTCATTGGATCTATGTAGACAGCAGCTAATAAGATCTCATTTTCCAGTAGCAGACCCTCTCTTTTCTTCATTGAGGATACAATTCCATCAGCAATTAATCCTCCAGTTTGGGATAGACGAAATAATAAATTTTTCCATTCCCATAGGAATGTACCAGGAGTTAAATCCTCTGCTTGCAACTTTTTGGTGACAGTATAAAGGTGAGCAAGCGGAGCTTCTAATTGTGTAACCTCCCTCCATTGAATTTCAGTTAGTGAAACATTGGGATTATCAATGTCTTCTAGGAAGGGTTTTAGATCAAGCAAACGCTTAATCATCATATATGTGCTCCCCCAGCGTGTCGCTTGGTCCAAAATAGCTCCCTTTCCTGCACGTCTCTGGATAATAGCATCAATTTTAGAGGTCCTGGCTGCAGTGGCTACTTGCCTCAACTTGCCTATCAGAGTAGCTGCATGGCGATCTTTCAATCCATCTCTTATTGCTAGCTGCAATGTATGTACAACACAACGCATATGTTGGATTAGAAAGAGCTTAGATGTTTCTTCAACAATATCATCTAAAATTTCATTGCTCTGTTCTGTTTGTGCTGTTTGAGAATCAGTTTCAGGAATGTCATCTTCATTAGCCACTTTTTCTTCATCAACTTTATTCAGCTTTTCTATCGTGCTCAGCATGTTTGAAGCATTATCTGTGACAATACATAGAATCTGCTCTTTCTTAATTACAAAGTCTTGTAAAACTTCCTCCACTAACTTCTGAAGATAGTCGCTGTCATGATGCGCCTGGGTGTCCTTTACTCCCAATGTCCGAGTTACCATTTTATTGTTTTCATCAACAAATCTAGCATTGATGGCAAAATAGTTAACTCTATGACGCGTGGCTGCATCCATTTTAATAAACATGAAGCGTCCCTTAAGAGTTCTTCGAAGTTCTTCCTTTTTATTTGTGGCTTCCTCAACTATAATTTTTCTGATACTTTGTCTTTCCAGAGAAACTCCAAGTTTCTTGGGCATTTCTCCATTTAGGCCTAGAAAGGCTGGTTGTGAAAATAAAGATAAGGCTACACCATTTCTTACCACCAGTTCGATGATGTGCTTCTTGAACTTTTCTGTGGTCATTGTTACGGTAATTTTGTCTGTAGTAAAGAATCTTGTAAGTGGTGCTTGTCGTTCAGTAGATTTCTGATCTTTTGTTAACTTTGAAGTAGTTGGAAGGTTTTTATTACTATCTTTCTCAATGACAACTTCTAAAATTTTGGGATGGAAACGCTGCAAATGTCTTTTCAAATTTGATGCTCTGGTTGGTGCATTTTTATCAGAGCCAGTAAAACCACTGATTTTTGCTTCACATAATTTTTCACCATCATCATCTTCTATCATACACTGACACACGAAATGTTTCCCATCTGTGGTTATTGTAAAATATTCAAAAACTGCAGACTTTGTTGGAAGTGTCTGCCATTGTGAAAGGGGTTTTAGACTTGAAAGTTAAAAACTTAT
>JAJOZX010005760.1:0-10000 GCA_023014485.1 Bathynomus jamesi
GAATAAAAACATCCCATTTTAGTGTAAGGGTTTTGTTTGTCGTCCGTTCTATTAACCCAGACACTACCCAATACTGTGGAAAAGTCGCATTAGAAACAGGAAAAGTAAGAAAAGTGCATCAGGGCGTGTGCGTGTGACACTACTAACAAAGACATTTTTATTATATAAGGTCAACCGCTATGTTAAACTTGACCCCATCATTCAAAATGTATACATAAAAAGCAAATTTCTGATAAAAATTAACCTTTTTCGTTCATTTAATAGCGTTGCAAGAAAGAATAAGGTTCAATTAAGGCCAAAACTAAGCAAGAAACCGTTTCCACACTTTCCACCTTCATTCTCATTACATACTTTCTTTTTACAAATTCGTCGTTTCCTTTATTCATGGATAGTTTTTGCGAAAGAAATTAATATTCACACAATGGTAACAATTATTATTAGTATAATTATTATTATTATTATTATTTTTTATTATTATTATTATTCCATTACAATCCAATTAAACTTATATATAATTATTTATCAGTGACCCCATTATTGATTTTTGTCTAGGTAACTCTCAGTATTTTAAATCACACACACACACACACACACACACACCACACACACACAACACATATATATATATATATACAGAAGATTAGCAAAAGTAAATAAACACTTTGGTTTTTCCATAGTGTTTGATTTGTTAATAAAAGTCAATAAATAATAATGGATTTACTGAATGAAAATATTTAGGAGGGTGCTGCTTTTCCCTTTCCATTATGTAAAAGTAACACACATTCTGGCATTCCATTGATGAGCTTTGCCATTTGTTCCTGAGTATAATCATCGTGGTGTCTATTCTATTTATTTTTTGTCAACTCTCTCCTCTCTCTCTCTCCTCTCTCTCTCTCTCTCTCTCTCTCTCTCTCTCTCTCTCTCCCTCTCTCTCTCTAGGGGGCGGTCTAGGGGGCGGTCAGAATAGGGAAGGCTTCCTCTGTGCAATGCTTTTTAATGCTAGGTCGATTAGGAACAAGTTTTGCGAGCTACGGGCGCTCTTAGCATCAGAATACCAGGATATCGTTGCTATCACCGAGTCCTGGATTCATATTGATCGTAGGGACTACGTTGGGGAGTTCGAAATTCCCGGGTATAGAATGTTTCGCAAAGACCGCACCCGTGGGGAGGGGGGTGGGGTACTAATATACGTCAGGGACACGTTGAGTCCGGTTGATTGCCAGTTCAGGTCGGAACGGGAGCTGCTTGGCGTCGATCTGAACGTGGGAGGGACGAACTATAGGTTAATCTTGGTGTACAGACCTCCGCATCTCCTCCTCGAGGAGGATACAGCCCTATACACCAAACTCAGTAGCCTGCTAGGGGATAGGGTGTGTGTAGTTTTAGGAGACTTCAACTGTCGCGGCATAAAGTGGGAAGACAGGACTGCTGATGCTGAAGGGAGGAGGCTAGTTAACTTTGCTGATGAGAACTTCCTCACTCAGTGGGTCAATGAGCCTACACGAGGAGAAAGCGTTCTAGACTTAGTATTCACGACCGAAGACAACCTCGTCACTGGCCTCACCGTTGACGAATCGTTGGGCGGGAGTGATCACGGTCTGATTAGGTTCAGTGCGTGCGTCCCTCGGGTGAAGCGTAGTAACTCGAGAGGCAGTAAGCTCGATCTCCGGCGGGCGCGGACTTTGTTAGCCTCTGGGATAGCGTAGGTGAGATGAGGTTAGAGGTCGGCGGCGATGTTGAGGGAGTGTGGAGTGCATTCCGGGACGAGTTTATGGTGCTGCAGTCTGCTGCCATACCCTCAAAACCGGTCACCCCTGCTTCAACGCAGCCTAAGTGGTTCAATCGTGACCTCGCTTCGGCTATCCGAAATAGGAAAGTAGCGTATAGGAGGGCGAAGGCCACTCGTTCCCATGAGAACACTGAAGCGTATGTCCGCCTGTGTAGGGAAGTGAAGGCGAAGGTTAGGCTAGCGAAACGTAACGAAGAACTACGGGTGGCAAGCCTCTGCAAGGAGAACCCTAAGGAGTTCTTCAGTTATGTTAATAGAAGAAAGCACATTAGAAGCATGATAGGTCCGTTAAAGGACCGAAGCGGCGTTCTGCGGACCTCCGACGCGGACATCGCCAATGTGCTTAATGAGTACTTTGCGGGAGTGTTCACCAGGGAAGACACCCGCTTCATCCCCGAGCCAGGCGTCAGGCACGAAGGTACTGGCCTGGATAGTGTTCGATGTACCTCGACAGTGGTGTCCGATAGAATAGACAAACTGAGCGCGTTTAAGGCTCCTGGGCCAGACCAGTTTCTCCCAGAGTGTTGCGGGAGGTGCGCGACCAGGTAGCTCCCCACCTGGCTACAGTCTTCAACAAATCGTTGGAGACGGGCCAGGTGCCTGGTGATTGGAGGGAAGCCAACGTGACCCCTATCTTTAAGAAAGGGGATCACGAAAGTCCAGGGAACTATCGTCCCATTAGTCTCACTTCAGTTGTAGGTAAATTATTAGAGGGGATAATAGCGGATAGGATCGTTGACCATTTGGATTCCTACAAGCTGCTTGGGGACTCCCAACATGGGTTTAGACGGCATAGGTCGTGTCTCACCAACTTGCTCGAGTTTTTCCACGTCATGTTGAGTGAGTATGATAGGAGTAGAGCGATTGATATACTTTATCTCGACTTTCAGAAAGCCTTTGATAAGGTACCTCACTGCCGGCTAATGGCGAAAGTGCGCGCGCTGGGTATCGGTGGGGAAGTAGGTAGGTGGATTGAAAACTGGCTGAAGAATAGGCGGCAGAGGGTTGTAATTAAAGGGGCTACTTCGGGTTGGGCCTCGGTCACTAGCGGGGTTCCTCAGGGTTCCGTTTTGGGGCCGCTGTTGTTTATCATTTACATAAATGATATCGACAGTGGCATCGTCAGTCGGATCGCCAAATTCGCTGATGACACCAAGCTTGGGGCCAATGTTGGGACGCCCGAAGCGATCGAGCAACTGCGTGCGGACTTAGGTAGAATAGGAGAGTGGTCTGAAAAATGGCAAATGCTGTTTAACTTGGGTAAATGCAAAGTGATGTACATTGGCTACGCCAATCCCAAGTCGGACTACTCGATGTTGGGGAGTAATATCGAGGCGACTGATTTGGAAAAGGACTTGGGTGTGCTAATTAGCAGCGACCTTAAGTTTATAAAACAGTACGTAGAGGTGGAAAAGAAAGCCCAGAAGCTGTTGGGTTATATCAGGAGGCAATTTCAGTTTCGGAACAAGGAGATTGTGCTCTCTCTGTACAATTCCCTGGTTCGGCCGCACCTGGAGTATGCAGTGCAGTTCTGGTCGCCCACCCTCAGGAAAGATATTGAGAGGCTGGAGCGAGTGCAGGCGAGGGCCACAAAGTTAATCCCTTCCGTTAGGCATATGGGCTGTAATCGACGCTTACGCGACCTGAACTTGTTTTCGCTGGAAACTCGGAGGCTGCGCGGTCAACTGATCGAGGTTTTCAAGCTCTTACGCGGGTTCAACGATGTCGATTTTAGAAGCATGTTTAGTTTAAATGATAACCCAACTCGCAACAATGGTTGGAAGTTGGATTTGAAACGGTTTTGGACTAGTGTATGTGGGAATTATTTTATCTATAAGATCTGTGACACGTGGAACAGGTTACCTTCAGAAGTTGTGAACAGTTCCTCTGTGGATCATTTCAAGAAAAGGTTAGACCAAATCTTGCACACTATTTGAGTGTGTAGAAAATTTTCCTTGGCACCCGTTGCCATTGGTACTTCCTCGGTAAGGGCCGCAAGGCCTTTTGAGGTACTTCTTTTCCTTGCAACTCCATGTAACTCTCTCTCTCTCTCCTCTCTCTCTCTCTCTCTCTCTCTCTCTCTCTCTCTCTATATATATATATATATATATATATATATATATATATATATATATATATATATATATATATATATATATTATAATCACGTTGCAATGAACGTAAAACACTAAAATTCATCAGATTTAAAAACATAGTTCCAGTAAAATGTCAAGCATTTTTATTGTTATATATATATATATATATATATATATATGAATAAAACCACGAAGGAAAGGAAACACAGAGTGGTGCTCAAGCACTTTCTGTATTTCCTTTTCCTTCGTGGTTTTATGCATCATAAATATTTTTCACGTGTTACTTCCGTGAAATAATTTTCATATATATATATATATTCTACGTGTATAATTTTTTAAAAGTAACTCGTATAAAAATGTATTGATTTAAAAATAAATGCATGATATGCGTAATTGAAAGTTACTGAAATTAATTGAAATTAATGAGAAATAACTTTTTTTTCTCTAAATGTCATCTTAATTTAGATTTTCAAAAAGCGTGTGACACCATACCGCACAAAAGACTCATTGAAAAAACTAAGACTCATGGAATCAGGGGTGTAGTAATAAATTGGATAGAAGAGTGGTTGCGAGGAAGGAAACAGAGGGTGGTCGTTGATGGAGCGGAGTCGTCTTGGGCTAATGTAGCGAGCGGCGTTCCTCAGGGTTCTGTATTGGACCCCTTGCTTTTCCTTGTATATATATATTAACGATTTAGATGTCGGCCTAGTCAGTGCAGTCTCAAAGTTTGCGGACGACACGAAGTTGGGTGGTAGGGCGATTAATGACGAAGATAGAGGTAAAATCCAGGAAGATCTGAATAAAATCGTTGATTGGTCAGTCACATGGCAAATGAGATTTAACGTCGATAAGTGCAAAATTTCGCGTAACTGTAATTTTGCGTATAATAGGTCAGGGAAGGAGTTAGCAAGCGTAGAGCAGGAAAATTATTTAGGAGTTATAGTCACTGGTGATTTAAAAGTGGCGAGACAAAGTACAGCAGCGGTCAATAAAGCGAACAAAGTGATAGGTTTTATAGCTCGGAATTTTGAGTACAAATCGCGCGATATTATAGTTCCTCTTTTAAATCATTAGTTAGACCTCATTTGGAGTACGCGATCCAATTTTGGAATCCATATATGCGAAAAGATATAGACAAAATCGAAAGAGTTCAAAGACGAGCAACTAAGATGATTCCGTCGCTTAGGTCAAAGTCGTACGAGGATAGGCTTAAAGGGGTTAAAATTGAATACACTCGAGACTAGGAAGCTAAGGGGTGATCTAATCCAGGTTTTTAAAATTATGAATGGGTTCGATAACGTAGATAGAGATAGCTTTTTCGAAATATCTCAATATAATAGGACTAGAAATAACGGGTGTAAGTTGACAAGTAGAAGGTTCGAGACAGCAGCAGTTGCCAAAAACTTTTTTACGCATAGAATAGTAAATAGGTGGAATAGTTTGCCGGTAGAAGTAATTAGTAGCACGTCTATAAACATGTTTAAAAATCGATTAGACGCATATGTTGGTAGATTGGGTATAGTTTAAGGTAGTAAACTTAAAGCCTTGTGGTTCGGAACCCACGTAAAATTGTAGGTCCTCTCCGCCACCACAAAGGACATACACAATACACAATTACGAACACAGTTAGGTAGACCACCCATGAGTGGATCCTAGGGTCTTTGTTGGTCTGAAACATTATAACAATAAATTTACGATAGAAGAATGGAGGAATTACGTGTCCTATAGATAATATAACAATTTTATAAGAGTTTTAGCGATTCCTTTTTTTTTAATATAAAATATGAGGGAATGTAATATTTCCTGCGATTTCTCGTTGCAGCGATCATCATCATCATTTTTTTTTCGATAGAACTAACGGCTTTGAGGAAAAACAAGTGATATTAATCATTCAAAAATGTTGAAGAACAATAAAAGAAAACTACCACGTTTGCTCTATATTTTAAATCACTTAAAACATACATGATTTGTCTTATTAGTATTAATAATTAATAATATACAGGGTGTCCCATAAATCCGGCATCATAGGAGAAATTCATATTTTTCTATTTCTACAAACCATAATTTATGCTCGGGATGCCAATTTCCCGTCCACCATTCTTCTGTTCAGTGACGAGGCTGTTTTTATGGAAATGGTGAGGTAAATCGACAGAACACCCGCTACTCGTCTCAAAACAACCCTCACTGGTATACCTCTTCAAAGGAACAAGGTGCATCTCGGGTGATGGTATGGTGTGGCATTTGGAAGGATCGCATCATTGGCCCCCTCTTTTTCGATGAACATGTCACTGGAGGCACCTACCTACGTACACTCAAGGAAGAAGCATTTCCCAGTGTCTTGAACGAAGAAGGAAATTTCCCAATATGGTTCCAGCAAGACGGCGCTCCTGCACATTACAGCACCCAAGTAAGGGAATACCTGTACCAACAATTCCCTGGTCATTGGATAGGACGTCGAGGGCCTGTGGAATGGCCAGCTAGAAGCCCGGATCTCAAACCACTAGATTTTTATCTCTGGGGCCACTTGAAAGCGCTGGTATACGCAGAGAAAATTAGGAGTGTTGAACATTTGCGGCAGCGCATTATTGGGGCATGTAATACCATTACATGTACTCCTGACATCATTCACCGTGTGCTTGCTGACTGGGTATCACGTCTGAATTTGTGTATTGAAAACAATGGTGGACATATTGAGCACGTTCTGTAAATAAAAGCTTTTGTTTTGCCTTTTTTTATTATTTTTCCTATGATGCCAGACTTATGGGACACCCTGCATATATATATATATATATATATATATATATATATATATATATATAATCAGTTTTTATAGTACCTCTAAAAGTGACAAAGCGGTACCTGACATAGATGCATTCTCTGAAAAGAACTTGATTTTACCCCAGAAGATGTAACGAGAGCTATAGGACAAATGAAATCACATTCAGCTGCAGGTCCGGACAATTGGAACGCATTATTGATTAAAAACTATAAAAATGAAATAGCTACACTTTTATACTGAATATGGAGAAGATCCCTAGACACTGGGGAAATACCGAGCATCTTGAAAAGAGCAAACATTGTCCCTATATATAAAGGCGGAGACAGATCTCAAGTAAAGAACTATAGACCAGTGTCATTGACTTCCCACCTCACCAAAGTATTTGAAAGAATAGTTAGGGAGAAAATTTATGATTTCTTGGAGACACTGGAAAGATTCACCGAAAATCAACATGGATTCCGATCAGGTAGATCATGCCTACCACAACTAATAGAACACTACAACAATATCATAGATGCAGTGGCGGATCTACTATGAAACTAATGAAGCTTAAGCTTCAGGGCCCCTAATCCAGGAGGGGCCCTGAAGCAACTTTTTTTTTAATGAGTGAATTTTTCAACAAAATCGATGGAGTTTTTTTAAGTGTTTGTTATTAAAATAAGGCTATTTTAGTGATAGAATCATAAGCCAATGGGTTGAAGTACTTAATATTGACCTTAGAATATGCTCTAATACCCATTTCATATTGCCTCAAAATGCCCCTGTAATTGGTCAAATTTCAAAATTTTCTCGGGGGCTTGCAGCGCCCGAACCCCCAGTTGTATGGGCTCGCTGAGCTCGCCAGAATCTATTCATAGTCTACATTTTGGCAGCTGGATCCTCGAATCCTTCGTTGGTGCACGGCTTAATAGTTCTATAGCTCAGCCCTTAGGCTAGAGCCAATCGGAACCATAAAAAGACATCTGAATTCTCAATTCAGGCTGCACTCGTCTCACTTGTGCATTTTAACACCAAAAATCAGATTTTCGCCCTTTGAACCTTGTTGGATGTTGCCCTATTGTTGCTGGTTGCGAAGGGGCCCCCATAACAGTTCAAGCTTCAGCGTCCCAAACATGTAGGTCCGCCACTGCATAGATGCACTGGAAGGCAATGACAACTACGATGTCATATACACAGATTTTGCTAAAGCTTTCGACAAATGTGATCACAGTATAATAGCACATAAAATGAAATATATGGGAATAACAGGCAAAGTGGGAAAATGGATCTACAACTTCCTCAGAGAACGTTTACAGGTCGTCAAAATTCAAGATATATATTCATCAGAATCGGAAGTACGCAGCTCAGTACCACAAGTTGCGGTACTGGCCCTAATCCTGTTCATTATCATGCTAACAGACTTAGACAGCGGAGTAAACAGCAACAGTATAGTAACATCCTTTGCAGACGATACAAAGATCAGCAGAAAAATCAGCGATGTAAATGAAGTGGAGGCCTTGCAGAGGGACACGAACAAGATATACAAATGGTCAGAAGACAACAACATGACATTTATCACAGAGAAATTTCAGCTCTTGAGATATGGTAGAAAAGAGGAACTTAAACAGACTGCATCTTATGCTCCAGATAGACAGGAAATTCAGAGAAGCACGAAAACGATCGATCTGGGGTAATAATGACCGATGATGCGAAATTCGAAACACAAAATCAGATAGCGATAAATAAAGCAAAAAGAGTCGCGGGACAGGTACTAAGATCGTTCAAAAGAAGGAACAGGACAGTTATGATTCCCCTGCTAAAAACACTGATTATACCAAAACTTCAATACTGCTCAGTTTTGACGTCTCCATATAAAAAGGAAGAAACTAATAAACTAGAAGAAATTTAGAAACATTTCACAGCAAAGACTGATGGCTGCAAAGAACTCAACTACTGGGAAAGACTACGTAAACTAAATCTGTAGTCCCTGGAAAGAAGAAGAGAGAGGTACACCATAATCTACGTATGGAAAATGATCGAAAAACTGGTACCAAATCTCAAACTAAACCCAATTACCATTCAAACAACACTGGAAAATAGGAAAGGCAGGATGTGTAGTGTTCCCAAATTAAAGGCCCGACAAGGGATCTCCTCAACACTGAAGGAAAATAGCTTGGTTGTTAGGGGGCCAAGACTTTTTAACCAGCTTCCTAAGGACCTCAGAAACGTTACAGGGGTTAAAGTAAAAGTCTTCAAGAAAAGACCAAATGCCTGGCTCAGGACGGTACCAGATGAGCCGGGTGTACCTGGCTATGTACGGTGGAGAGCGCAAGAAAGCAACTCGCTCCTCCACTAAGCCAGACCTAGAGGCGGGGCCACCAGCTTGACCTTCGTGTGAAGAGAGACCAACGCACAGAATAGCAACGAGGTTAACGAGGTATATATATATATATATATATATATATATATATATATATATATATATATATTTCGTCAGCAAAACCTAAACATGAACATTATAAAAACCTAAGTTAATTTAACCTAACCTAACGTAGCATAACTTACACTAACTTAATATAAATTAATAATAACTTGTCGATAGATAGAATGTCATGTGTGTGTGTATATATATATATATATATATATATATAAATATATTACTGTAAAAGCCCGACGAGTGGTAACTCTTAAGATTTGCCGGTAAATCTTGACATTTACCATGTACATCTGGTAAAAGTCCGAAAAACAAGTGAAATTTTACTCATTTCGGACTTTTACCAAATCTACATGATAAATGTCAAGATTTACCATCAGAAGTTTTAAAAGCCAGGATTGAAGAGAAATTACTAAAACTGGGAAAAAAACCATTTATTTAAATATACTAGCAACTTAAAAATGCGAAAAATTCTTGCACAAAAAAAAACGAATTCATTTATTACAGCATGGTGAACTGTTGTGGCACTTTGAATTGCATAAAAGGCCAGAGGCCTTGCACAAACATCTTTTAGTTAGGTTAGGTTAGGTTAGGTTAGGTAAATCTTGACATTTACCATGTAGATTTGGTAAGAGTCCGAAATAAGTAAAATTTCACTTGTTTTTCGGACTTTTACCAGATGTACATGGTAAATGTCAAGATTTACCGGCAAATCTTAAGATTTACCACTCGTCGGGCTTTTACAGTAACATATATATATATATATATATATATATATATATATATTTTTTTTTAATCATCTTTATTGATTGTATTATAAATGCAATGAATTACGACCTGAGTTACGAACTCTCTTTCTCGTTCGTATCGACCTACACTTTAATCTGAAGAAGTGAACCCATTATTATCAGTGGTTTACGTTT
>JAJOZX010005760.1:15000-293745 GCA_023014485.1 Bathynomus jamesi
ATCTCCTTGTATAAATTTGAATCCATGATGACTATTCTTCCTTTCTTTTCAAACTAAAACGAGCGAAACGCAAGAGCGAAATGCAAAGTGAAATGCGCCAGTCTCTCACTCTCGCGAGAACAGAGAAAACTTGACTCGCTTTCCGTAGCGTTCGGCACTAACTGAATTGAGGATGAAAACCAGGTTTGGAAGCGGGTCGAACAAAGAGAAAACTGAAGCTTCTCCATTCAAACTCTCACTTATATAAAGGAGGCCAAATTATTATTATTATTTCCCCTAAGAGATCGTCCAATCCAGGCTTCCCATTCTTGAATTTCTTTTCTTTACTAATAATAACATAATTCTTAATTTACAATTATTCTAATAGGAAGAAAACAAAGAAAATTAAAGTAAAAAACAAATGTAATATGAAATTCTCTGTAGCAAAAATTGAAATTATAACCGTAATACTCGGAAATAAAAATTTAAAAAAACTAAAAATTGTTCATATTTATTTTCGTTATAATTTATTCAAGTAGAATATAATGCGAATATTGTACTAAATTTATAATAATTCTCCACAAATTAAGAAAATTAACGCCAAAATAAGACTAAAATAGGACTAAAATAAGGCAAAAATAGGACTAAAAATAAATAAAGTACAATAATGAAAAAAATAATATTAAAAGTAGTCTAATTTGTTAATTTTTAAGTTAGTGTTATTCATATGATGGGATTAAATAGTAAATGTTTTGGTACTCTTCTTCTTTAGCCTAATAATTTCGTTAAGAAATTACGTTAATAATGACATATCGCCCACCGTTTTCTATGATTATATATATATATATATATATATATATATATATAAAATGAAGTGGAATTATAATGATAGTCGATAGATAGTCGACAGTTGCTGATAGTCGATTAACGTAATTTGTTATTGAAATTTTGTGGTAATACAACGGAAATCTTTCCTCTTAATCTCATCCGATGAATAAAATTAACAAAAATGTAGTTGATGATTATTAAAATACTAATCAATGAATTGACGAATATAGCTACAAAGCTCAAACTTTTAATGTGTGGGATCCATTTTCACAACCCTCCCAATGTTCGCGACCCCACCACCCAAAATCTAATGTAACTTTAAGTGAATAGAGTGAAAAGTACTTTCAGCGTGATTAAAATTGAAACTTGATATATTAAACACTTACACGATTAATTATTTACAAAATATTAACAAATTAAAAGCAATTTTAAAAAAGGTTACACAAACACGGATATTTTTGTAATGTGTGTGTGTGTGTGTGTGTGTTACCCGGTGACCCCAAGAAAATTGCTCAGCGACCCTATTTGGGGTCGCGACCCCTAGGTTGAGAACCGCTCTCTCTATCTGTCTAAATTACACTCCCATAACTGTATACAAAACCTTCATAGCAGGAGTGGGGAACCTGCCGCCCGTGGCCTAGTTTTTAATTGCCCGAGGACAGTTTGAGTATTTAAAGTCATGCGCTATTTACATCTTAATTATGTCCCAAACTATTTTTAAAGCTGCAATTTGTCCTGTACAGAGTATTTAAGTTGAAATTTGTCCGCTACGCAGTAAAGGTTCCCTACTCCCGCTTTATAGAGATGTTCTCTCTTCATGAAGAGGTTATGATCATTGATTGTCACGCCCATCGGATGCTGTAGGTAAGCGACGAGAGAATCATGGTAAAGTCATTTCGAACATAACTTGAAGATTATTGAAGGAAAATTCTCGCGTGTGTGATTGCCAATCCATTAAAATACAATCAATCCAAATCAGCAAATCACGTCTCGAATATTTTCATTTCGGTTATCAAAACTCCATTTTGGGAATGGTTCATCATCACTAACTTGGTTTTTTTTTTTTTTTTTTTTTTAACTTCCTTTTATTTTATGTTTTCCATACAGAATAGAATAGAATAACCTTTATTAATAATAGTCTAATAAAATAAATATTTTTTTTTCAATTTACAATGACATGAATAATTGTGAAGCTCGACTATTTATATTATTTAATTTTGCCCTTAAGCTTTACGCTTTACTGGGCTCTTATTAAAAATAAGCAGCTAGTTGTTATAAATTAATAATAATAAATAAATAAATAAGTAAATGAGTATTATTAATAGTTAAAACATGTATTACAATATTAAACAATATTAATGGACAATATTAAACAATATTAGTGGACATTAATCCTAGATTTTTGTTAGTATGCCATTATTAATCGGGATTTCAACTTGGTTTTAAACAAATTTATATTCACAATATTTTTTATATCGGCATGCAAGTCAGTCCATAGTTTTAATCCAATGAAAATGGGTAGTTTTTGAGAAGAAGGCAATCTAAATTGAGGTATAACAAGCTTTGATCTATTTCTGGTCTGATACGAGTGGATTTCTTGATGAGTTACAAAATATCTATTTACCCATTGCAAATCAATGATTTTGTTCTTACACTTGTAAATAAAAATAAAATGTGCCAGTTTGGTTATATCGTTGAGCTTTAGTAGGTTTAGCTCTTTAAATAATGCACTACAGGGTGGGCCGTAAGTTTCCATACATAGGAAAATTTAAACGTTTGGTCTTCACGTGCGTCGGTATTTGGATCAACAGTTTCCGGATGCTTGGATTGGTCGGCGTGGTCCTGTGGAGTGGCCTCCCAGATCCCCAGATCTCACCCCCCTTGATTTCTATCTTTGGGGGCACTTGAAGGCCATGGTGTATCAGGAAAAGATACGAGACATAAATCATCTAAAGGAACGTATCACCAACGCCATTACAAGCATAACGTCAACTGTGCTAATGCGTGTTCATCAACAGTGGGGAACACGTATTGAAATGTGTTTTCAAAACAATGGCAACCATGTAGAGCATATTATATAAATAAAAATGGTTGTCCATAAAAAAATGTTTATTTTTCCTATGTATGGAAACTTACGGCCCACCCTGTAGAGTGATCAAGGAAATCGGCATCAGATAATAACCTTATTGCTCGTTTTTGGATGACAAAGATACCATTTAATGCGTTGTTAGCGGAGTTTCCCCAAACAAGGGTGCAGTATGTTATATAAGGAAGAACAAGAGTATGATAAAGAGTCAATAAAACTTGTTTAGGGACTACATTTCTAAGTTTAAACATTATAGCAACGCTCCTTGAAATCTTTTTCGCGATATAATTTACATGACCATTGCAAATTTTTATCTAGCATTACACCAAGAAATTTTGTTACAGTACACTACTTTATGGGGATTTCATTAACATTAAGTTCATCAAGATATACATTTCTTTTATTAGTAAAAATCATGAAATTTGTTTTACTAGTATTTAGGAAGAGTTTATTGGTGGTCAACCATTTCATTACACTGATGAATTCTGAATGAAATATATTCTTAGCTGTATTAACATCTTTGCAAGAAAAAGAGACAGTTGTATCATCTGCAAACATTATGAAGTTCAGTATATCAGATGAACGTGGAAGGTCATTTATATATAATAAAAATAACAGTGGACCCAGAACTGAGCCCTGTGGCAGTGTGGCACACCATGTTTCACAAGCGTTTTAGTTGAGCAAATCTTATTTACTGATACAAAATGATATCTATTGGACAAATAACTTTTAAACCAATCACTGATTGCTCCTCTAAAGCCGTAACAATATAATTTATTAAGTAGAATATTATGGTCTATTACATCAAACGCCTTACTCAAATCCATAAATATTGATATCATTATTTCTTTGTTCTCCTTAGCTATATTTACATTTTCCATAAGATTTAAAATAGCCATTTCCGTTGTTTTATTATTACAGAAGCCATATTGATTTGGAGATAATAAATTGTAGGATTCTAAATATAACTGCATTCTACTTTTTACAATTTTTCAAAAACTTTGCTGAACACAGATAATGAACACACCGGCCTGTAATTTGTTGCTAGTGTAGGATCACCCCCTTTAAAAAGGGGTGTTTTACAACCAGTTTTTAGCATTGATGGGAATATTCCTTTGGAAATACTTTGATTGATAATTTTAGCCAAAGTTACAGATATCTTATCTTTAACAAGTTTCAATATAGGTACAGGAATGTTATGAATGTTATTTTTTGTATTTTTTAATTTACCAATAATATTCTGGACCTCAGTAGAGGTAGCAGGAACAAAAGAAAGTGAATTTAGTTAGCTGGGTGGCATATATTCTAGAGGTGAGTGATCATTATTTATTAATTGTGAGCGAAGCTTATCCGCTATTGAAGTAAAATGTGCATTTAAAGAGTCTGCAATAGCAGTATTATCAGTAATTTCTTTATTATCAACATTTAATTTCTCTATTGAATTTTTCTTAATTTGTTTTCCGAGAAGATTGTTTATGGTTGTCCAAGTGTTTTTCATATCTCCTTTATGTTTGGAAAATTGATTGTTATAATAGTTATATTTTGCAATTTTGATTATTTTAGTTAATTTGTTTCTGTATTGAGTATATTGCATTTTAGGAATTTTGCTCTGCAATTGCAATTTGAATAGTTTATCTCTGTTCTTTATTGAAGTGATAATTCCTGGAGTGATCCATGGATTTGCGACACTTTTGGGCGAAACTGTTTTTCTCCTTAAAGGAAGGCAAATATTAAAAATATGGAATAAGGTGTCATAAAAGAACTGAAACATATGATCTGGGTCATTTAAAGGTTCGTCACAGTCAAGTCGAGTATTTTATACGGCCCCAATAAATTTTCTTTTATTAACCTCTAAGAATATTCTGTAATCAATAGTTGTTTTGTTCACAACCTGAACAATGTTATTGAATATAGCGTAAGTAAGAAAATGATCACTGAGGTTAGTGGTTGTAAGTCCAGAATTTACGAGGGCATTGCTATTTACAAATATATTATCAATCGTAAATTCTGTTATTCAATTGCCATAGCTGCAGACTCGAGTGGGTTTGGTAATAGGAGAAACAAAGGTTAGGTGAGGATGTACAGAAAAGATTAATAAAAAAGGAATCATTGATAAAAAGAGAGTATAATTAGGAAAGAAGCAATGGATAACAAAAATAATTCAGTCTTTATTGATAAAAATAAATAATACAATACTACAATTTACGATATTATAATAATTTCTTCACACAACATATTTACTTTTTTACCTGTCTAGTTTGGCTCTTAAGCTTTACTGGTTTCTCACATTAATTGAAGATAAAATCATTTCATACGGAGGTAGTTACGATTTGGTGGTATAAATATTATGATTCATTATACAGGTTGGTCATAAAGTCACGCGAATGAATGTGGTGAAGTGTTCATGCATATTCACTTGCTTGACTTTATGAACACTCTGTAGTATAAAACAAATTCCGTAGTTATGATTATGAAGTATATAAATATGAGTAATTATGAATATGATTACGTATAAGATAACGCAAGGTTTATAATTATGTAGGATAATATTTTAAGGCGCACAAACGAACTTGTAGTTGACATGAGAAATGAATTCTGTTTAGCAGTATACATTAAATCTACATCATTATAATAGTGATGAAACCTACGGTATTAAGAGTTAATAGTATATACAATAATTAGACAAGTAATATTAAATATTACAGTCAAGCGAGTGTTCAGTGCGGGGTTTCCCCTGGGGTGACGTCCCTTCCCCAGTGACCCCGAATGTTGTTAGTCGTCATTCATTGCCCCGTTCGTGGGTGGGTGTTAACGACATTAATACACGTCTGGTAGCGCGGACACGAAGATGTTTTCGACTCAGTTTTACTCACTCCAGCTAAGTAATTACACTGGTCAACAACAATTTTGTCACAAGGGTTTTGATGGGTGTTCTAAGTGTACTTTTTCATGCTGAATCTAAATATGAAATCAGATTTTTTCTATCAGGCTTAGTTTACTTGTGACGCTATGTTCATTTTTTCCTCATTTAGCATGATCACCGGATAAAAAAATAATAACATATTATATATAATTAAGTATATAACAATATTATAATATAAAACATTATAAAAATAATAAATATAATAATATATTATATTAATTAATATAACTATAATAAAATATATTAATATTAATATATATGTTGTATTAATTTTTCTGTAAAATTAGTACAATTTATTCCTTTGGGGAGAAAGTTCTGATAATGCTGGCAGGATAAATTTGGTCGGAGCAGCAGACTGTGCAGGTTGAAACATGTTTGTACCTGTTCAGACATGAGCCTAGTTTCTGTGTGTAGAGCAGCTCCAAAAGTCAGTCTGCTTGTAAATGTCACAGTGTTAACAGCTAGTGTCTGTTGCTTCTTGTTAATTTTACACCAGTGTTGTATTCATATAGATGTTTTGTAATGCCGCGGAACTGTCTGAATCATCCTAATTCCTTTTATGTATGTGGTGATCTAACTTTAAAATCCCAGAAACGTAACTTTACACCATTAGTAAAAAAATGCTATGAACTTTATTTCGGATGTAAAGTAGGCGATCAGGACAAGAGTTGGGCCCCTCACATTTGTTGTGTGACATGTGTAAGACTACTTACAGGAAGGATGGCTAAACGGTTCACGTCACATGCCATTTGCTATTCCAATGATTTGGAGGGAACCCAAAGATCACACAACAGACTGCTATTTCTGCCTGGTAAATACAAAGGGGATCACTTCAAAAACAAAGAGCCTTATGAAATACCCTAATCTACCGTCTGCAATGAGACCAGTTCCCCACAGTGCTCAACTTCCAGTACCAAATCCTCCTGAACATGTAAGTTTAAGTGATGAGGAATCAAACGTAGCTGTAGCATTAGGGTGTACCATTTTTGGGTCATTTTCAAAAAGTCAAGGTCCAGGAGTCTAATGTTGTGCCAAATGATGTCCTAAACACGAATTTAACAAGCATTTTCTAATCCAACAAATTTTGAATCCCCCCACCCCACTTGAAATTTTGCCCATCCCATTTTCCTAAAAACCCCATATATCTAAAACACTATCAACTTTATCGAAAAATGTTATAGAATAAAAATGATTTAGAATCAAACGTTCTATTAGAAAAGTTCATTAAGATAGAAATTTACGTAATTTGGAAAATTTTCATTTTCTTTTGTCCAAGAGCACCTTATTGTATTAATATAAAATAAGGTGCTTAAGTTACATTATTTATGAGTATATTGTGAGTATAATCCAAATTTAAAAATCCTTTTTTATATTGAATTTTAATAAACAAGCATTGTTTTTACTCTTATTGTTTCTTTTCAGACTGCTTTATTTGAAAAATAAATAAAAAATGAATCAGCTACAAAACAGCATGACTTTATTCTTGGTCGCTTGCAGGCTGATATTATGAGTTCATCTAAAATTGTTTTACCATCCAATAAAGATGTTCTAAGCCATTTTATTTATTTACGGAGAATGCAGTATAAGGGTCCAAAAGTTACAAAAGATTCTACTGTTAATGAAGTTCTACAGAAGCTACTAATAATATGGCAAAAAGCATGCATTCCTACTATAGATATTAGTAAAAACCCTAAAGGCAGGAAGATGCTGTTAAATCTAGAAGAAATGCATAATAATTTAATCAAGCACAAAAAAGAGCAAGCTTTGAAAATGAACTCTCTAATTTCATGAAAATTATGGATTCCCTTTTTGACATCTCTTCTCAAAATGCCGTTGAATTAATCCAAAAAGACCGCATGAGAACTGAGCCTCAGAAAGCATATGATATTTCATTCTTAGAAGATCAAAGAACAAAACGAGAAACATGTTTAGGTTTGCTAGATGCAGATTATGCATCAAAAGTACAGCGCAAGTACATTAGATTAGAGAAAGAGAAGAAACGCAAAGAGAAACATAAATCAGTGAAGCAAGTGAGTGCTACAGCCAGAACATCAGAGACCCTTCTTTCTAGCACGACCAGTTCTGAGACAGACAGCTATGAAGAGTTTCCGACAGAACCTACAGCAGGACCTTCAAATGCTTCCAGCCCCAAAAATATTCTTGCCTCGCCATTGGTTTCCTCCACTGCAGACAGACTTAATCTCTCTATTGGACAACGGACTGTTTTTGCTGCTGCAGTAGCCATTAGGTGTGGCAAGGATATTGAAAAACTGTCTCTCTCCAGGACCACATCTGCAAGAGCCGCTCGAAAGACAAGAAAACGAAAATATGAAACTTGCATCAAGGATTTTACTCCTCCTGATCACTGCCTAGTACATTGGGATAGCAAGCTGCTTACTAAATCATGTTCAGAACAAGAAGACCGCCTTGCAATACTTGTTACTGGATACCCAAATGTAGAAAAACTTTTATCAGTTTCTATAATAGATGATTCCACTGGATTGTCTCAAGCCACTTCTGTATTTCAAAGTATTGAAAAATGGAACTTGAAGCAAAATGTCTTTGGAGTATCATTTGATACCACTGCATCCAATTCAGGATGGATGAAAGGTTCCTGTAAGTTACTTGAAGAACTTTTGCAAAAGAAATTGATTTGGTTAGCATGCCGCCATCTTGTGGCTGAAAGAGTTTTGTGTGCTGTGTATGAAACCATTTTTGGCCCAAGTAAATCTCCTGAGTTTGAGTTATTCAAAGAATTTCGCGAGTCTAAATGGAAGAAAATTAATACGAAATCTACATACAATGTTCTTGATGTTAAATCAAGGTATCAAAGAGGCCTAAAGGAAGAATGTGTAGAATTTATGACCCAATGTTTAAGAAAATCTGACTGCTTTCCACGTGATGATTATAAGGAAGTTGCTGAAACAACTTTAATGCTTTTAGGAGAGGTTTCCAGAGAAAACAGTCATTGGCGGAAACCTGGTGCAATGCACCGTGCCAGGTGGATGGCAATGATTTTGTATACAAATAAAATGTATGCTTTTGCCCACCAAGCATCATATGATGAATCATTGATTAAGAAATTAAAGAGAATGTGTCTATTTAATGCATTAATTTATGGAAAATACTGGCTTTTATGTTCTAATTCACTAGATAGTCCAGCTAATGATCTGAAGTTTTATTATGATTTGGTGAATTACAAGAAGGAAGATAGGGAAGTTGCAAATGCTGCTTTGAAATCTTTTGCCAATCATTACTGGTATTTGACGGAGGAAGTGGTCCCTTTGAGTTTCTTTGGATCGCTAAGTAATGATGAAAAAGATAAGATCGCAAAATCCTTAAACAAATATCCAGTTCCAGAAAATTATGTATGTGGGCAACCTGTTTTCCCCATTTTAAAGGAAGACACAAAGCTTCATCAGCTAGTAGGTCCAATTTCATGGCATTTATTTCAATGCTGTGGGTCAAAACCAGACTCATGGATAAAGAAACCAGCATCAACATGGGAAGAGGTCGATGACTACAACAAACTAAAAAACATTCTTTCATCTATTAGAGTAGTCAATGATACCGCTGAAAGAGGAATCAAGCTGGTTCAAGACTTTCATGACAAATGTCAAAATGAAGAAGAATTTCAAGGTCTTTTGCAAATTGTGGAAGAGAATAGAAGACTAATTCCTGATCCTAGTAAAGAGACTCTTAAAAGAATGAAACTCAGTAAAGAATAGTTCATTAACAGATAGATTAGGTATTTTTATTTGCAGATTGTTTTAATTTAGAAGAGGCTGATTTTTTTTTTATTAAATATACCATAAATTGTCTTTTCTTATTTTTATGTTTAAAAAGCTCTTATATCAATGATTTCTAATTAGGAAACTTGTTTCTTTTTATTTTTTTGAGGAAAGTGTTGAATAAAGGAAAAAAAAAACGATGGGACCTCACAACTATAGATAAAGTGTTAATTTTTAGCTTTATTTTATATATATATATAGTTTTGAGGTTGTCCTCACTTTGTATAGGCTAGTTATAATAAAAACTAATTATGATTTGCATTATAACTAGCAAATACAAAGCCCATCGCCGCGAAGCTGCATTGGGGTGATGCTTCAAAGGTGGCGGTAACACCTTATTTAAGAAGAAGGCACTGCAAGCAAAAAAAATTTTAATTTAAATTTTTAAAAAATAAATGAAAATTTTCAAAATTAAGTAAATTTCTATTTTGATGAACTTTCTAATAGAACTTTTGATTCTAAATATTTTTATTCTATAACATTTTCGATAAAGTTGATAGTGTTTGAGATATATGGGGTTTTAGGAAAAGGGGATGCGCAAAATTTCAAGGGGGGTGGGGGGGATTCAAAATTTGTCGGATTAGAAAATGCCTGTAAAATTCGTGTTTAGGACATCATTTGGCACAACATTAGACTCCTGGACCTTGACTTTTTGAAAATGACCCAAAAATGGTACACCCTACTGTAGCATATCACGAGGAAAAAGATGAAGACATTTCTGATCCAACATTCCAGGCTACCTGTTCCTCCAATGAACACATTTACTGTCACAAGGAGATCTAAATGACCTAGTTCGTGATTTGAAATTATCTAAGAAGCAGGCTGAACTTTTAGGTTCAAGATTAAAGGGTTGGAATCTACTGCAACGTGACACTAAAGTTTGTTTTTTCCGCAGCCGCCATGATGAATTCAAAGAATGGTTCTCCCATGAAGATGGACTTGTGTTTTGTAAAGATGTTAATTCAGTCATGGGGGCTCTTGGTCATGAACATAACGTGGATGAGTGGCGATTGTTCATTGACTCCTCAAAAGTCAGCTTGAAAGCAGTCCTTCTTCACAACGGAAATAAATTTCCTTCTGTACCTATTGCACATGCTGCAAACATGAAAGAGTCATACGACAACATGAAGTTGCTTTTAGAAAAATTTCAGTATCAGAAATATAAGTGGAATATCTGTGGAGATCTGAAGGTCATTGCACTTTTGCTAGGGTTGCAGCTAGGTTACACCAAGTACTGTTGTTTTTTATGTGAGTGGGACAGTAGGGACAAGCAAAACCACTACGTTAAGAAGGATTGGCCAAAACGCACCTCACTTGTTCCAGGCAAGAAAAATGTTGTGAATAGTTCACTTGTTGACCCTGAGAAAGTGTACCTTCCTCCTTTGCATATCAAGCTTGGACTTATGAAAAACTTGTTAAAGCGATGGATAAAGCGCAAACAGGATTCACATACTTGAGAAATAAGTTTCCCCGGATCAGTGATGCCAAGATTAAAGAAGGCATTTTTGTAGGCCCTCAGATCAGAGAATTGTTAAGAGATGAGAGATTTGAAGGAGAGTTGAATGAAGTTGAGAAAGCTGCGTGGCAGAGTTTCAAAAGTGTCTGCACAAATTTTTTGGAAATCACAAGGCCGAAAACTATCCTGAAATAGTAGGAGATCTTCTTAAGTCTTACCAAGCAATGGGGTGCAATATGTCATTAAAGGTTCATTTCTTGGACTCTCACTTGGACTTTTTTCCGGAAAACCTGGTGCGGTAAGCGACGAACATGGTGAGCGTTTTCATCAGGATATTTCTGCCATGGAAAACCGTTACCAAGGCAAATGGAGCCCCAGTATGCTGGCTGACTATTGCTGGACTCTTAAGAGAGACATGCCTGAGGCAAAGCACAGCAGAAAATCAAAACAAGCTACTTTTTAAACTACAGGTATGTCTTTTCGATCATATTTTAATAAGTATGTAACTATATGGGTTTTTAAAAATTAAATTGCATGTCACACAAAAACCAGACCTGATAGAGAAATTCTACAAACTTATTTGGATTCAGCACAGAAAATACTATAAGAATAAGGTATTTTCACTCTTGGGACACGAAAAAAAATCTTTTTTGTTGCCCAGTGTTATTTTTACCTTTATAATGTTTCCCATTTACTTTATATTAATAAAAATGTCTCTGTCACGAATTTTAAAACTACGAAAATGACTCGCACTGTTATTATAAAGTACACAAAGTTTTAATATTTAATCTCATGTTTCACAAATTAAATTAGACTTCTTACGTTATATAATTAATAAAGGGCATAGGCTTTGATCGGAAATGAAGTTGGCGTAAGGAAATGTGCATATGACCTAGAGCCTGAATAGGCCTAGTTAGAACTCTGTTGTTGTTCCTCAAGGATTACCCTGAGTTTAATTGAATGAATTAACTGGCTTAAGTTCATCTTAAAAGTAGGCCCTATTTCCCACGGACTCGGGTCGAGATGTTAAAATAAAAATGACAAGGTAGGGCAAATACGATTTTCTGATGGACTGTGTACGACCCTGTTTCTGTGACAAACTGTCCTCGACTGTATTCCGGTCTTTTTGTGCACTCTTGTTTCGTCTCAATCATCGTTTCCTAGCTGGGATTGTGCATCCAGCCAGAATGTTTTTGTGACTTAATACAAACAATTTTAAATACATTATTTTATGAGTTTTACAAAATTCCTAACGGTTTTATATTATTTAACTAACTTATGTGACCTATTTGAGTATTAAATTATTTAATTATATATTTCAGGTACTATTTGAAAACTAAGTCTATTTACGAACACATGATTGGATGAAATATAGGTGTGGCATCGCGTGACTGATACTCTTACGCCCCATTGGTTAACTAAAAATGTCACGTGTTCCAGTACGAACAAGTTGAGATCTGTTCGGATGTTTACGCGCAGAAAGTCAGTTATCCTTTTCTGGGATTTACCTGAGGCGTACTTGATATTTAGCTCCTATCTTTCAAATCCTGACTTTTTTTTTCATTTATATCAAAATTCTACTATACGATATTTTATATTATTAATAAATTCCCAATTTTGCAAACCCAACACAAGTAACACAATATTTAATCCTTATTTAAAATGCATTAGTATGATTTCAAAACTATTCCATAATTTCAAACCTACGAAAACAGGTCACTTTTTAGATGAAGACAGTCTAAGGTGAGAAATAACATATCTTTCTATTCTTAGTCTGGTATGAGTGAATCTCTTCACGAGTTACAAAATATTAATTTATCCACTTGAAGTTAATTTCATTCCTACATTTATAAATAAATAAAAACAAAATGTGCCACTTTGATTATGTCTTTGATTTTTAATAATTTTAACTTTTTAAAGAATGCACTTGTATGATTAAAAAAATCGGCACCTGATAATACCCTTATTGCTCACTTTTGAACGACAAAGGTACTGTCTAATGCGCTATCAGCAGCATTTCCCCATGCGAGATTGCAATACATGCAGGACCGGATTAACCATTAGGCTAATAAGGCTGTAGCCTTAGGCCCTCATATTCTTTAGGCCCTCGAGTTTAGGCCCTAATTTTTATATCATAAACCCTGAATCTTTGTCACAAGGTTGGTTAAGTAATAGCATATATAACTGCATAATTATATCTTCAGCGGTGGAAAATAAGAGTTTTTTTTAGTTTTAGTTAAGAGGTTTTTTATGTCATTATATCTGATGATGTATTATTGTCGATATGTATGTATGATTTTAATCCATTTTTGTACGATTGGCTTCAAAGGGTCAATCTGTTCCCGAAATTTTTCAAACGTTGGGAATTTGGGCTTGGTGCAGTGGTGGCGAACCTTTTTTGCTGGCGGGTCATTTCTGTTACTTTTGATTTTAAAAAAAACGAAATTGGGTCACAATTTATTTACTTACTATTTTTAGTGAGAAACTTCTTGTTGGATTTTAGCTGCTAATGTTTTGATCCGAGGTTTATATTTAGTTGTCTTTAGTCACACATGCAGCACTCATATCTGTGCCAAGGCGATTCCTAGTGGTGGATTTGACGAAATTCATTGAGGAAAACAACTGTTCACACGAATAAGATGAACCAAACATTGTTAGCAGAGCTAATGCTAGCTTTTTCATTGATGCAAAAGAATTTGGTAAAGAGTTCCATTCTGTAAGAATAAGATTCTCTACTCTTTCTATTGATTGTTGTTCTGTGGTTACACCCAAAATTGACTACCTCAATTCCTTTTCTTGAAACTTCAGATTAAGATCAATAAATTTAGTCTTCCATACTGCACTTTCTTGGAAGTCAACTAATTCCATTTCTAATTTACCAATGAAAAGCTGATAACTGAAGATCTTCAAATTGAATAGTATGGGCGAATTGGATGAAGTGTAAGTTGTCACACACACACGCACACACTATACTATACGTTTAAAAACGTTTCAATGTGTATCAGCTGTTTATTTCGGTGGGAATAAAATATTTTTAAAACTGTAAGGCAGAAAATATTAAAAATTAAAGTCATATTTTATTTAAATAAGACCTCGTGGGTCACTAAAAATTGCCTCGTGGGTCAGTGGTTCGCCATCACTGGCCCTAGTGTAATGTTCATTCAGCTTGTTGAAGAAAGGGGGATGTTTTGTTTGATATCACAGTTTAAAGCCAGGAAGGAAGAAATCATTCTCTATTTGAACTGGATGCTGTTTCTACTGGTTTTTTTTTTAATGTATATAGCTTTGATTTTTGTTTGTTGTTAAATTTGGATAAATATACATTTCTATTTGTTTGAAGATTTTATGAATTATATACAGTATATAGTACATATATAGGCCCTTCCTTCTTATTAACTTTAGATCCCTCACAGCGTTAATCCGGCCCTCGGTACATCATATAAGGAAGAACAAAAGGATGCTACAGAATTAATAAAACCTATTTAGGAACTAGAAATCGAAGTTTAAATATTATAGCAAATTCCGTTACATTACATTATTTTTCAACAACTTCTCCAACATTCAAGATGTACACTTCTTTTGTTACTAAAAATTATAAAGTTTATTTTATTTGAATTTAGAAAGAGTTTATTTAAGGTCAGCCATTTCATAAATTTGATAAATTCTGTTTTAAATATAACCTTCGCTGCGTTGACATCTTTACAAGAAAGGAACACAATTGTACCTTCGCAAACATTATAAAATTAAGAGTATCGTTAAAACACGGAAGGTCATTTATATACAATAAAAATAACATGGGCATGGGATGTAGGTCTGAACCCTGAGGTACGTTCATATTTTACAGTCGGTTTACTTGAGCGGACATTATTTACTGATACAAACTGATATCTGTTGGACAAATAACCTTTAAACCAATCACTTACAGCTCCTCTGAGGCCATAAGAATAGTTTATTAAGTAGAATATTATGGTCTATCACATCTAAAGCCTTACTCAAATCTATAAAGGTGAAGATCATTATTTCTTGGTTCTATTTAGCGACATTGACACTTTCCACGAGGTTTTAAATAGCCATTATTGTTGTTTTATTTTTTGGAAGCCGAAGTGATGCGGCGATAATAAGTTATATGATTCTAAATAATGATGTATCCTATTTTTTTTACAATTTTTTTTAAATTTTACTAAACACAGATAAAGAACAGACTGGTCTATAATTTGTTGCTACTGTAGGACCACTGCTCTTGTATATGGGTGTTAAACAACCAATTGTTAACATTGATGGAAATAACGTTTGGTAATATTTAGATTGATAATGATAAAAAATTGTAATTTTTGCCAAGGTTACCGGTATTTTATCTTTAACAAGCTTCAGTATAGACACACGAATGTTGTGAGTGTTGTTATTAGTATAATTCCATTTACCAATAGTGTTCTGGACCCCATTAGAAGTAGCAAGAACGAAAGAAAATAATTTTTTTGGGCTGGGTGGCACGTGATCCAACGGCAATTAGACATTATTTGATAGTTGTAAGAGAATTTTTTTGAGCTATTTAAGTAAAATGGTTATTGATAGAATTTGCAATAGTGATATTATCGGTAATTGTTTTATCACTAACATTTAGTTTTTCTACTGAAGTCTCAATTTTGCTTTTGATTTTATCTCCTTTATGCTTATAAAACTGAATATTATAATAGTTATATTTTGAAGTTTTTATTAATTTAGATGTTTCTATATTGTGTATAGTGTAGTTTAGGAATTTTATGTTGTAGTTGCACTTTCAATAATTTGTTTCTATTTTTAACTGAGTTAATAATACCTGGAGTGATCCATGATTTTGACTTACTTTTGGGAGAAACTGGTTTTTTCTTAAAGGAAAATAACTTAAAAATATCAAATGGGGAGACATAGAAGAGCTGAAACATATGATTTTGGTGTCATGGGATCAGTATAGTTCAGTGGTTCCCAAATTGGGGTCCATGGCAAGATTTCAGGGGGTCACGGTGGACTATGAAAAGTTGGAAATTTTTCAAGAAAATCCGGGAAGTCAGAAATAAATTTCTGTAAGTTTGTAAGATAATGATGAGTGAAATCCATTGATGATGTAATTATGTGATCAAAAATTATAAGAGTAATTTTTGTAAGTTGTCAACAATAAAAAACGAAAGAAGGATGTTCTCTTCATCTGATCAATCAGAATCGTTTATTTTTCATTATTTTTATGGGTTTTGGGGAAAAAAATGAAGAGGGTCCACGGGGATTTTGGAGGTTCCCCAATGGGAGAATTGAGTGAAAAAGATTGGGAACCACTGGTATAGTTCGACTGTGAATTTTCTACAGCCCAGTAGTATGGGCGAAAAATGTTAGAGTGCAATGCAATTGCAAATGTTGCAAGAGTGCTAAACAACCCCCTTTGTTGCAAGGCACCATAGTGCCAACCCCAACCCCCATTTGTTGCAAGGTACCCCCTAAATGGTGGAGGGGGAATGTTGCAACTTGGAGGCGGAGTTATCCCCCAAGTTGCTCTTTAGATCTTACGTGAAGACAAATTGTAGGCCCTGAAGAAATTAGCGGCCGTGGCCCCTCGGCCAGGGGGCCGGAAAGCGGTTGGTGGACGCGCTGCTCACGTGATGACGTGCGTCCGTGTGTGTGAGTGAGCAGCGCGTCCACCAACCGCTTTCCGGCCCCCTGGCCGAGGGGCCACGGCCGCTAATTTCTTCAGGGCCTACAATTTGTCTTCACGTAAGATCTAAAGACCACCTGGGAATCGACCCCGCTGGGGGAGACCTAACGTAAGAGAGAGGAGAGGTGTTCGCTTGACAGGAGCCAAGCGCATATTAAGACTTCAGCCGAGCAGTCGTTGTCTTATAGGGCCCCCTAATCAGCTAGCTGGCTTAATCAGCCAGTTGGCTTATCTGGCTGAGTTACCAGATTGTGCTGTTTATTTAATTAAAGCATATATTCTGGCTTAATCAGCCAGTTGGCTTAGAAGGCTGAGTTGCCAGTTTGCGCTATTTATTTAATTAAAGCATATATTCTGGCTTAATCGGCCAGTTGGCTTAGAAGGTTGAGTTGCCAGTTTGCACTATTTATTTAATTAAAGCATATATTCTGATATATTCCGCCATTTGGCTTAGAAGGTTGAGTTGCCAGTTTGCACTATTTATTTAATTAAAGCATATATTCTGATATATTCCGCCATTTGGCTTAGAAGGTTGAGTTGCCAGATAGCGCTATTTATATAATTAATGCATATATTCTGGTTTACAAATCCGCTTTAGAAGCCAGCCAATTGATATAATTAAACACCGTGTACAAACAAAAAGGATTAAATAAAACACCATTACATCATTCTGTTTATTTAGGCGAATTAATGGAAATATATAGAAATATACATAGGAATATATATGATCAAAAATAATAATAGCATACAGACGTGGAATATATAATAAATATACAATGGAATATATATATATATATGATCAAAAAATAATAGCATCACGAACGGGAAATATATAATAAAAAATATACAAAACGTTGTATTGTCAATATATTAGTACAGGAAAAATATATAGTTATATTAAATAATTAAATATATAATAAAAATATACAAAACGTTGTATTATCAATATATTAGTACAGGAAATATATATATATATATATATATATATATATATATATATAATTAAGTAAATAAATACATCCTTTATGTTCTATGGGTTATATTAAATAATTAAAAATAATAATACACGAAACGTATAATGAATTGCATATTAGTACAAGAAATATATATATACACACAATTAAATAATTAAATATACATCCTTTATGTTCTACGGTGCAAAACGTTAAACTCACACGTAATAGAGTCTACATCAACATCGGTATTACTTTGTACTACGTGGTAAAACCGTCCAAGCAACACTTCACCGTTTAACTGATACGGAGGCCTATACTCGACATAAATGGCTTTCATATCATTCAATACTATTTTATTTTTGTGCCTACTTTACATCCGGTTGGCAAGTTATCTTTAAACACGGCTACAATACAATCAAAAGCACGCACAAAGAGGTCATCGTTAACCACAACATCATTATTAAATACAAGTTTATAAACAAGCCTTTCCAATCGACGGTTTTTTCTTACCGTCCCGAGCTTTTCAATTGTGACCTCTTCTTCACTCTGCACAGCGGCAATTGAAATAATCTTCCAAGTCGTAGCGACAGCTACTCATTATATAGAGGTACGGCTCTTCAGGGTGAACAGTGTAGGTGAGCTCAGCCCTGTACCGCTCAAGTGCTTTGTACCAAAGTTCAGGATATTTTGAAGAATCTAAACCTTTTAAATATGCATCCAGCTCTAGACCATTCTTGCCTTGTTCATTCCTACATTCGATAAATCCGCCGAGCAGAGCCGTGTATGCGTATTCAAGAACCGTGTCAAAATAAATCATATCCGTAACACAAGCGTCTAATATAGGCTTCAGCTTGCGGAATCCGACGATTTCAAACATTCTGTCGAGGATGAAACGGTTTCGCGTACAGAGAAGAACGTTATTATCAGATGCGTTCTTCTACATCAGTCGTATATCAATGCATGGCTGTTCGTTATTTATACACAACGTGCAAACAACGGCATATGAGGGGGCGTCACTAATCTGCTCTCTTCTTGTACCTACACCTGCAGGTATTTTATAACGGTCCTCTCCCCACTTCTCAACTATCACGAAGACTCTATTCATCTCCTCAACACTTAAATATATAACATTACGTTTGCTTGCTTACCTGCAAATCGTTTCAAGTGCATAATTAATGGTACCGGTTTCACGCCTGAACACGCGCAATGACTTCGTCACGCAGACATCCTACGAGGCGTTGAAAATGCTTCTCAAAGGAAGTTCCAGCGTATTCGCACGTTCAAGTTCAGAGATGACTATGAGCCACAGGTGGATGGATCGGCTCGACGGACGGAGTGAGTTACGCTGATGAAACGTGTACGGGTTTGTTAGAACTCGTGTGTTTTGTGAGGTACACGGGTGGGCGGCTCGCTGGAGGAAGGGCGTCACACTGCTAAAGCGTGTACAGGCTTGTTCGAACACTTATGCTCTTGGACAAAAAGAATTTTTCACTACATGAAACAATATCGACTTTAATGTTTTATCAATCACCAGACGTTCATTTCCACAAACTAAACATCTTCACAATCCGGCGCACTATTTGAAAGAAACATATGTCCATATTTGTCCTTTTTGTTTAACAAGCGATACTCGTCTCTAAAGTCTGTTAAAAACTCACACTGCAAACCTCATCACGATATATATTAATATAGTGGTAAAAATACTTAAGATTCTCCATGATGACAAGATTTACATTCTCAACCGTAGGGTACGGGTAGTCGGTATGGTGTAACATGACATAATATCGCTTGTCCACCACTCATCAACAAGATTCACTATCCATAACCGTTGCTTATCTTATGAACGTGTTGCTTCTACTTCGCGGTGCCTTTATAAAGGTTAGGTCTATAACATACTTTAATACATCGTCTGTACTACGAAATCCTACAATGCCCTTGCCAAAATACCCGTAGAGTATTTGAACATCTTGGTCCTTCGCACGGCTCAATGTAACCTTAAAAGTGGCAAAGGAGGGGAGAATAGGGAGTTTTGCAGTATCCACCACATCTTGGCACTTTGCCGAATACCACTTCATAAATGTTGAACACGCAATATTAACGGTAGCCATTACTATTTTTCTTCTACGCGGAAGAATACACGTCTGAGCTCAAGGGTATGCAGAGGTCAACTGAACACGCAGGGATAGAGGCATGCTCAGGTAGCGGCAGGACTCACGTTGCCGGTTTTACAGTGGGCGGGGCTTAGCTTTTTACTGTACACACACACACACACGCACGCACACACGCAAAGGAGAAAGTGAAACGCTAATTGAAACACGATTTATTTAATACACGAAATATTCAAGGTGTATATATATATTTACAAATACGTGTAATAAATAAGTTAACAGTAGACATATCAAAGATTATGGTATCCAAAGGACACGGTATCATAGCACACCCAACTAATCTTACTTTTGAAAACTGTCAGGATATCTACTTGTGGTTACAATTTCTTGTTACTCTAACGTAAAATTAATCCCATCATGTTTTTAATTATTGTCTGTTTCCATTGTGATTATTTCGGCATATATATATATGGTGGAGATTTAATAATATTTTTCTCGATAATTCAGCACCGCTGTAGGATTTTTAAATTACCAAAACTTTTAAGAATTATTTGCATTTAAATTCGTGCACTGCTCTTGTTGTAGCTCTTTATTTTTACTTAACCTTATAGGACCGATGCGGAACTCGGTCGTGTTATAGCTACTTTTGATGAAAGGGGAATAAATGATATAGATGCTTCTCCGCACAACCAACCCCGTGATTATCGAGGAACTAATGTAAGTATTTTTGAGGTTAAGAACAAAACACATTGTATTTTCATTTATTAAATGGCAGAAAACATGTACACAGCGGAACCAGTGTCCGTTAAATAAGTCTTAATGGCTACATTTTACAGATACAAATGTATATACAACTTTACACAATATAGATATACACCTTTACACATTACAAAGGGTGCTAACATATGGGAACCTTTTTTTATCTGTCTGCAGACACTTTTATCGTTTATCTCTGTGTTGTACAAATCGAATAATTTTAAAAAATTTATAAATCCCTTCCCACGTGACATGTGCAAGAGAAATGAAATGCAATACAACCCTCACGTTTCACTATAATACCCTTGAAACGATATGGGTTCCAAACAATCCCAGGCACATGTAATTGCGCGATAAACTGCACAATTACCGAATCATTCCAGGGCTGAAATCCGAGTGAATCAAAATAGTACATTCTTTCCCTATTTTTAAAATAGATTGCAAACCAATGAATCCCCTCACCCCCCACAGTGTCGGTGCTAACGATAATCCCGTACCAGTTTCTCGTATTTGGCAGCTTCAATATTTCATTCTTCACAAACACACCAATAAATTTTGAGCGTGTGAAACGGTCACTTTCATTACTCTCTGGAGTGTATTCGCGTCCATTTTAAAAGTCTGTGACCACGTTCCTGAAATGATCAACTTCTATTA
The DNA here is from genome assembly GCA_023014485.1 of Bathynomus jamesi. Lineage (NCBI taxonomy): Eukaryota > Metazoa > Arthropoda > Malacostraca > Isopoda > Cirolanidae > Bathynomus > Bathynomus jamesi. The sequence goes on from JAJOZX010005760.1 coordinate 36,218, forward strand.
GTGCTTGTGATTCGAGGTACACGAGTACACTTATAGGCGCGTCTATAGGCTTGGCAAATTCCAACCTGACTGAGATATTCCCAATCTGCTGTGGACTTAAATGCGTGTTTGGGCCAGCAGACAAGTCAGGCGTAATATCAAATGAATAAATGTTAAATTCTTCGACAAATTCTTTCTGCGTTACACCAAAACCAAGTTCGTCACAGGCGCCTGTATTATGAGCCAGACTACTATATGCTCTCGCGCAGAGCGGGAACACAGCGTCTGATGAGTAGTCCGTAATTGGTCCCTCCCAAGCGATGCCATTTACGTATAGAGTAATATTTTTAAGGCCGAAATTCTCGAATTTAAAGGCACTCTTTTTATATTTTCCATTCGTCGAGGCGTGTCCTGCATTCCAATTAATATCCTTTTAGGTAGGACTCCAAGGGCCACGTTTTCTAGCTGCTTCGAGGCCAACCCGGCGGGGACCGTGTATAGTTTGATCTGTACCCTGTTAATTGGGTATTTTACTGTGGCGTGTATTAAGTCTTTCTCAATTTCTATTTGTTTCGGGGAACTTAATTTCACTCGGCGTATACGCAAATATCTCCATGATGTGATCACAACGGGTTTCGCGCCTTCTTCTTGATCAGACCCCAGATTTATGCAGATCTCAGGAATCGTGCGGGTAAGCTTCAACTTCATATCCACCCCGTTCATAAGCAACTTCTCCTGGAATGTGAAGTCTGTATGCAGGCGTCCAAAACATTCATATATCTTTTTTTTAGAATTTTAAATTTATCCTTATTCCATCTTCATCTTTAGTGTGGTAATACCCCTCGGCGTTAAAAAGGTGTCCTTCGCTTCTTTTGAAAAGTTGAGGACATTTTCCAGATAGGCGTAGGTGGTAGTACCCTTCCTGCCGAGATGTTAACCTGGTTTAAATACACTTCACACTGGCTGAATATGGAGTGTAAAAAGTTGGTTTCAGGGTAGGCAGAGTAACTATCATCGCAGTCCGTTCCATCAGAATGGGCTATACGCAGTTTAGCGTACATGTGCATGCAGCTCGGGTCAAAAAAGTAAGGGCCTGAGCTGGGTATCACGAATTCTATAGGGGCACTGGAACTAATTGTGTTTAATGGGTTAATTGTAATAAAGTCGCTATGCTCAATAGAGACCTGAGTGGGGGCATATCAAAGAGGGACAGTTCCGATTTACAGCATGTGAACTACACGGATGGATGAAACGCGCCATGACGAGTCAGAAATAGTGCCACCTCCCTCGACAAGTATTAGTCAACCTATGATTCGTGAGAGTAGTGTCCTCAGCTTATATCAGTTAAAAAAATGATCAGCCATAGGTTTCATACGCTTAGAGCACTTCTTTTTTATTTCCTTTTACGTTTAACGCCACGTGATGGTAACCCTTCTTCCTGGCAGATCTCTTCTTTCCGCCACCACGCATTTTTCTCTTTGCATCTTTGATGATTTCGTCCCGTGTACGTTTTAAATGTTTTTTAGAGCTTCTTTAGGCTTAGTTCCACCCATTATGTCTTCTGCCACGTTAAAACCTGTTTGTAACGCCTTCCGCCCTAGGTACCTGGCACCCCTCTTCAACAGTGGGACAGCGGTGCGTAGTATGGATGAAAAAATGGATCCAAGTCTACTCCCACGCTGGTACCTCACCCCCTCGGTAGACTGTGAATGGTCTTCGAGTCATTATAAACGATGAAAGTGTAGTTTCACTGTTAAGCTCCCATCACCGAATGGGAAATTTTTTCCCTCAATCGTTCTTATATATATCGAGATGTTGGTTAATATATTAGTCGCAACATTCACATAATGGGGCTTGTCATATGTAATGCTCAAACTTTTCCCTCTATGGTTGGGGATGTGTGCAATGCGCAACAGGCGCGCCTGGGTGTCCCCAACAAATTGGTGCTCTACGATATTGCTGTAAATATAGCAAATGTCTGGGGGCGGAGAGCTTTCACCCAATTTCTCCATCTTCATTTGATACATTAAGCTGGACAAGTCATGCTGTGCCTCGTGAAAGGTATCTCTTTGGAGAGCTGCGCTATATCGGCCCTCAGCCACAATTGTGAACAGCTCTTTATCTTTAATATTTCTACTAAGCGTTGACTTTAACTTCAATGTGCATGCAGGCGTGTCTATGTTTACGACTTCAAAAAGTAAATCGTATGTCAGGTACGACCTTTCAAGACTCTTGTTTAACCCCGTCACAAAGTCCATGGATGTATCATAATGGCCGATTCCTAGCAATACTTTTGTGCTATAGTACCGTTCCCCACCGAACAGGACTGAACGCATAGTATTGGCTAAGGTTATGCCTAATTTTTCGCACGCATCGAATCTTCTAATGATCAGAAATATGATTTGCTCATTTTCAAGAGTTAAAAATTTGGTAGCTAATTGGAGTTCACATAAACCCACCTCATACGAATCACGCTCCAACTCAATGGGGCCGTGGAGTTCTGTCACAAAGTTGGCCAGGGTGTTGTCAGGGTGTACAGACAGGGACGTGGAGAACGGGAGTGTGACGTAGAAATGGTTAGGAGCAATGTTGCATACTATTTAAGCTTCATTATCGCATCAGCTTTTATATAGGTGTTGAAGCTTTCTGGGTACCCTAGCCATTTCACCAGGTACATTTTTGTCTTTCCTGAACCTTTGCTTCCTATAATTTTCCCAATTTTAAACACATTTTTTCCTAAATTAAATGCCACTTTCTGCAACTCCTCGCGGTAAAAGCCTCCTGAGATTTCTTCCCCATTCAGATCTTCAACGTAATACATCATTATCTCACCTTTAGGTCTCATAGCCCTAACTTTAAAAATATCACGTGTCCATCCTTGCTCAAATCCCTTAGCGAATTTATTTCCCGAACGCGACAGCCTTACATAATCATTGATTTTGAAATGCACAGAGTGTGGTTGTGGTGGTGTTCCATCTCTTCTCACCTCTGGGCGCGTACCTCCCTCTAAAACCTCGTTAGGTGTTGCCCCAATCGTGCGATGGTGTGAGCGATTGTAGGATGAGGCCAGTGATTCCAGAATGTCTAGAAATCTGTATGTGTTTTTATGTGTAAAATAGCGGTGCATGCGTTCCTTTATGGTACGTTGAACTGTTTCAGCTAAAGACGCCTTATGTATAGAATTGGTAGTGTAATAGCTGATATTAAACTCTGTCAGCATGTTCTGAAAAGCGCGACCTACAAATTCTTTCCCCACATCCGTACAAAAATATCCAGGAATCTAGTTTTCTTTCAACATCAACGTTTTGGTCGCTTTAGCCATGGCCGTAACTACCTATGAGGTCACCGAGGTCCGGACCTCGGTAATTATTTCCTAAAAAAAAAAAAAGAGACTGAACCGTTCTCCGTGTATGAAACGCATATTACCGCTTTTCTTTTGAAAAGAGGGAGCGTCGAGCGTTTTGTGTTTTGTGTTTAGTGTATAGCTTGGGTTGTGTTTGTAGATGTCATTTTGGTCTGAATTTTGCTCGTCCCGCCGCGCTCGAAAAAAATCTGGACCTCACTAATTTCTAAACCCTAGTTACGCCCCTGGCTTTAGCAACTGTTTCAGGCGATTTATTTTTCAGGGGAATTAGCCATAGAAATCTAGAGAATACATCTATTATGAATAGGATGTAACGGTAACCATCGTTATACACTGAATATCTTTGCATGTCTGTTAAATCCGCCTGCCAAATGGAGTCAATCGAAGCAACTGTTGTCTTGGCCATTTTAAACCTTTTTCTCACCGGTTTATGAAGTGGATAAGGCTGGCCGCTTGTTCTCTTCTTTCTCCTCTTCAGAGACGCTGCTGCTGCTGGGGTCGATGGCGTACTCAGTTGTGACACATGCGAAACTTGATCCAAGTCTTTTATCCTATTCAGATTACCTATCAATGTTTTGGGGACATTTATTTGTTGTAGTCTTGTTTTAATATGCTTCCATCCTGTTGGCGAGGGTCTGTCCCACTTTCTCACCAGATCATGAACAATATCAACGATATTGGATCCTTGTACCCTTGTTTCTTCAACAATGACCTCGCCTGTATCGGTCCACTGTATGATGGGGTCCTCACTCAATAGATTATAAAGACTTAAACCTTTATTCCTCAATGTATGTGGGAGGCTGTTTTTTAGCACATGTTCGATGTGTTGTGTTCCGTTGCTCTTTGGTTGGTCATCTCTAACGTCGGGGCCAGGTCCTGTGTCGCCATGCTCAGCACTACTTGCGCTGTGCTTAATAACCACGGTGAGCTCTGTCGGATTCTTATAATCCTCGTACTCATGAAGAAATTTCTGCAAAGCCTCTTGGTACAAGATCCTTTTCTCATCAGGTGACTTTTCACTGTTTAATAGGGCTAGCAACTCGCTTTCCATTCTTTTAAGTCTACTTTTACGTGGTTCTAGAGCCGTGTCTGGAGTCTTTGATTTACAATGAAGCATACACCTCGTGCGGAATCACAACCACCTTCTTCATTATATTAATCTAATCAGTAAAGGACCCAAAACTGAAAATAAGATGGGTAGGAATGATTCTCCTCTTTGTACAATAATGCGCTTTTTCTTGTCCACAGTTTGACTTTTATGAGCGAGCGCTCGTATTATGTTCTTGTAACGACGTAAGCGATCCTTCTGAGAGGGTTTCATTGGCACATTACATTTTATAACATTAACACAGATTTCACAGATGCACTTTAAAAAGTCAGAGTCGATATTTTTAACAAACATCTGTTGCAGTGCCCGGGGCAATCGTTGATAGATTTTTATTAATTCACGGATTTCTTTAGCCTATTTGTCATTCTGAAATATACACCGTTTCAGGCTCGCTTGGGAATATATTCGTTCTTAGAAGGAACCTAAACGTGTTTCGTGGGTGAAGGTCACAAAGCAAATATCCATAACGCTGGTTTGTGACCTCTTTATAAACCCCCAAAACTCCTTACGCTGATTCGGGAACATTTGATTGGCTAATACCCCAATTTGTGATACATCTCTATGAGTTATTGCCTTTATGAAAGTAAATATGCCTGATGATGTTGATTAGGATGTTTTCTGAGTTGATAGACTACTTGAAAATTACACAATAAAAAAAGAACAGAAACGTTTTTGGTCTAGTTTTTTAATCCTTTCTGTATTGATATCCATCATTATCATTATCAAAGTATGAAATTGACGGAAGATTTCTTCTTCAAATTCAATTTGACGTCGCTGACAAAGAACAAGTGAACATAACAGTACGAGGACTTTATTAATTCGTTAACTGCCGCACTTGGATTGAAGGTTTGTTTCTCGCTTTCGTTCTTAATTTAAGAGAGTTTTAAAGCATAAGTTTATGAAGTATAAAAGTTTTGACCAAAGTTAGAAAGTAATTCCTCTTCATATTTTCATTACGGCATAATATATATATATATATATATATATATATATATATATATATATATATATAGTCACAAAAGTAGAGAAATTGCGAGGAAATTTTTTTTTTTTTCAAAAACTGAAAATTATCAAAACTTAATCTAACCTAACTTAAAAGGTCAGATTACTACGTTTATGGTAGAAGTGATTAGGTTAAATTTACTCGTATGAGGTTATACTTAACTGAGTTAAGTTAGGCGTAATTGGTCTAAGTTAGATTGGGCTAAGTATGAGTTTAAATTAGGTTTCGACGGTTTTCAGTTCGATGATTTTCCGTTTCGACAAAATGGCGGAATTCCTGCAAAAATGTTCATTTGTTCATTCATTTCAACGACTTAATTCTTGTATTTATCCCCAAAAATATAATATATATATATATATATATATATATATATATATATATATACACAGCGTGTCCCAAAGAAATGTATACCCACTTTGTTCGATAATACCAGTGGTGGGCACCGTTAACCAAAAAGTTAACTTCGTTAACCGCTAATCCGTTAACCAAAAAGTTAACTTCGTTAACCGTTAATCCGTTAATTCGTTAAACATGTAACGGAAGTTACCGATAAACCGTTAACGTTAACTTTTATTATAAAAAAATGAAAAACACAATATATATATATAATTTAATTTTCCCTCTTCTTCTCGTTCTCCATTTTGTCCATGAGATGCATGTTGCCCTTCATGAAAATTAGCATATCAAAGTTTTCATCAGACAGGGATGATCTCTTGGCCCTCAGGATTGTCCTTGCCCATAGAGAACAAAGTGACATGAGAATTGAAATCTTACCTGATCAGTTTTATGGTTCTTGAAATGTATCAAGGAGACTACTAATAAGGTACTCACAGACATATTATAAATATACATGACTTACTTGACAACGATTATTTTTAAATATTCACTAGCACAAACATGTTGCGCAAGAGACAGACTGCAAATGAAACGAATGTAGTTATTTGTTGTAATTGTTACATATATATTATTGAAAGTGCCTTAAAATGCTCGTGATATTTCTTGAAAGAAGTTGAAACATTCAACTCAAATGGCAAATCTTTCCGCCTGATTTTACAGTCGACCATGTTTTGCTCAAACCAATGCCATAAATAACTACCATATTTGGTAAGACACAAATTGTGGCGACGGAAACAAATATATCGCCTGATTTTGCACTGCGGAAATGGAAATTCGTTCATCACTATTAACAGTGGCGGATTAATTGCGCACCTGCTCAGCACTGAAAATAATAGAAACTTTTAAACGTTTATTTATGAATTTTTTGGGTTAACGGACTTGAGTTAACGGAAGTTAAATGTAACGGAAGTTAATTAGTCCGATAATGATTTTCAAAGTTAACTTAAAAGTTAAATCGTTAACGAAAAAGTTAACTTCGTTAATTAACGATTAACGGATTAACGGTTTGTGCCCAGCTTTGGATAATACCAGCTATGAGGATAATAAATATATTACTCTTTATATGTTTTTTAATAAAGAATTTTCTCCTGAATCTAAATATGTAATTATTTTTATTAAAAATTGAAGAACAAAAAAGTTACAGATGTTTAAATTAGAATTATTATTTTCGAGACTTCATGTGCGATATTTTCTAATATTTTTTTTTATGGCCTGGCCTGCCTTTTAACCGACTGTTTTGAGATACTTATGTTTAGTGCCTAGCTTAGCCTAGCCATTTCGTTGAATTCTAATTAGGCAAGACTACAGTTTTGCTCTAACCTTATCTAACATCTTATAACTCTGCGACGTTTGTTCTTTTCTAACGACAATTTGAACATCTTAGATAAAGTGTCATTTAACCATGGAATTTGTAAATGTTTTGAATTAACTAATAATTACAACATTTATGCTTCAATATCAACACTAAACATACGTATCTCAAAACAGTCGGTTAAAATATTAGAAAATATCGCACATGAAGTCTCGAAAATAATAATTATAATTTAAACATCTGTAACGTTTTTGTTTTTCAATTTTTAATAAAAATAATTACATATTTAGATTCAGGAGAAAATTCTTTATTAAAAAACATATAAAAAGTAATATATTTATTATCCTCATAGCTGGTATTATCGAACAAAGTGGGTATACATTTCTTTGGGACACGCTGTATATATGTATACAAGGTGATTCAAAAGTCAGATTACATAGGGATATACTGTATTATGTAATGATACAGGGGAATTGTCGCATCACATGTTCGATATAGCCACCGTTAACGGCAATGCACTTGTGCAGTCAGCTAGGAATATCACATCAATGCGCTCCTCCTTCGATAACATCTCATAACTCATTTACCTGCAAAGAAACAGAAAAGCCCTATGTAACCTGACTTTTGAATCACCCTGTATATATAGACTATATTAATAATAAAAATAAAAATAAATAAATAAATAAATAAAAATAAATAAATAAGTAAAAATAAATAAATAAAAATAAATAAATAAATAATGATTATTTTGTTTATTTAAAAGAGGGAAAATATTGATTATTTTAATAAAAATGTTAATTGTTTACGTGAATATTTGATAAAAATGTTTAATTAAACAAATATTTAAAATTGAAATTTTTATTATTTGCAAATACATTTTCAGGTTGGTTGGAAATTTTACGAGATTGAACCATCTTGGACCAGATTTGTGAATAAAAATGTTTAGCTCGTGAAAACGTTTGTTTGGGCAGAAATGCTCTTCAGTCATCGGTCGGCACTGGAGCTAAGAAGGTGATTTTGTGTGTTACGGTATAGTTGTAAATTTAGAAAAGTATTACGTTACTCCCCCCACCCCCTCGCATTACCCCGTTTTATCTAAAAGTGTTTTCGATATAAATGAAGTTAGTAAAGTGTAGTGTATAATCAACCCCCCCGGTTTCTTTTGCATTGTTCAAATTATAACGGCTTCTCAAACTCGGTCACATATTTATAAAGTACAGCGAAACGAGAGTAAAGAGAACGATAAATGAAAGATAGAGAGAAAATGAATAGAAAGTAGAGTAAATAATGAAATATAATAATGAAGGAATGGGCCCTTAAAGAAATTAAACACAACATTTTGGTGGCAAGCGGCGTTCCTTTATATAAATATAAGGGCTTCCCCACGTCGCTATATATTTCGGTCAAAATTGTTGCTACGCGTATTATACCATTAATAAATGTTCTGGTTCGATTATTTATATAGCAAGATGCATTGTGTTACCCATTTGCAAGCAAATTTCGATTCACATTCCTTAACAATCATTGTAACTGTTTTTCAAGATGGCGCCCATCATTTTCAAAATTTCTTCTCATAGCGAGCATTTTCGTAATTTTCGCGGTCAAAATTTTTTTTCTCTTTTCATTGGAGTCTAGATTTCAAAACCGCTTTGACTCAAATTTATCTGAGTCGTCTTGTCGATAATGTGGAGTCAAAATTAGGTTTGAGTGTATGGTGATGCATTTTTAGGTAATAAAAATGTGTGTATATATATATATATATATATATATATATATATATATATATATATATATAAGCAAACAACCACAGGGAAAAGGAAACACAAAGTCCGAGCGCTTTCGTGATATATTCACATTATCAAGGAGGAACAGAAAAGCGCTCGGATTTTGTGTTTCCTTTTCCCTGTGGTTGTTTGCTTATTAATAAGATCACGTGTTATTTTGTGATTTTAGTGCATATATATATATATATATAATATATATATATATATATATATATATACAGCGTGTCCCAAAGAAATGTATACCCACTTTGTTCGATAATACCAGCTATGAGGATAATAAATATATTACTGTTTACATGTTTTTTAATAAAGAATTTTCTCCTGAATCTAAATATGTAATTATTTTTATTAAAAATTGAAGAACAAAAAAGTTACAGATGTTTAAATTAGAATTATTATTTTCGAGACTTCATGTGCGATATTTTCTAATATTTTTTTTATGGCCTGGCCTGCCTTTTAACCGACTGTTTTGAGATACTTATGTTTAGTGCCTAGCTTAGCCTAGCCATTTCGTTGAGTTCTAATTAGGCAAGACTACAGTTTTGCTCTAACCTTATCTAACATCTTATAACTGCGACGTTTGTTCTTTTCTAACGACAATTTAAACATCTTAGATAAAGTGTCATTTAACCATGGAATTTGTAAATTTTTTTAATTAACTAATAATTACAACATTTATGCTTCAATATCAACACTAAACATAAGTATCTCAAAACAGTCGGTTAAAATATTAGAAAATATCGCACATGAAGTCTCGAAAATAATAATTATAATTTAAACATCTGTAACTTTTTTGTTTTTCAATTTTTAATAAAACTAATTACATATTTAGATTCAGGAGAAAATTCTTTATTAAAAACCATATAAAAAGTAATATATTTATTATCCTCATAGCTGGTATTATCGAACAAAGTGGGTATACATTTCTTTGGGACACGCTGTATATATAGCAAAATTTCCCAGAATCTATTCGAGTTTTTAAGATTATTTTTGACGGGATGTAAATAATGGATTTACAGGCATCGTTTTGTAGTTTTAGTTCGCTTTATAATTTTAAGTTAATTTCAAGTCAAAAAATATTCGTTAAAGACCAATTTATACTGGGTCAAATTCGGACTGTTTAATGTCCTTGTCGTATATAAATTGTGTGAGACTTCAAAATAAGCGAAATTTGTTTAAATGAAATAGAGAAATTGTTTTCGTAAATTATTTTGATAAATTAACTTTTTTACTTTATATATATATATATATATATATATATATATATATATAATGAAAAAATAAATAACAACAATCAGCACACCTATAAAAAATATAAAAATTTATGAAAAAAAAATATATATATTTTTTTTTTCATCAATTTTTATATTTTTTATAGGTGTGCTGATTATTGTTGTTTATTTTAACATTTTCAGAAATTCAAGTGATTCCAAGTGATGTTTTGTATGCTTTAAAGTCGAAAAATATTTTGTAAAGACACTAATTTATACTAGGTCAAATTCGGACTGTTTATTGTGCTTGCCGTATATAAATTGTGTGAGACTTCAAAATAAGCGAAATTTGTTTAATTGAAATAGAGAAATTGTTTTCATAAATTCTTTTGATAAATTAATTTGTTTTTTTTACTTTATATACTGTACGTACTGTATATATATATTCATCAATTTTTATATTTTTTATAGGTGTGCTGATTGTTGTTTATTTTTTCACTTTCAGGACAAATCCGAGTGATGTTTTGTATGGTTAGGCTGCGTATATTCCTCCGCTTGTATAGGAATGTATATTTATTTTCAATATATTTCGTGAAATTGGATTCAATAATTTGTCTAAATAAAGAGTGATGTAGTGGTGTTTTATTTAATTCTTTTGGTTGTATATATAAAAGTAATTATTATTTAATTATACCAAATGGCTGGTTAGGCCTTCTAAGTCAACTGGCGGGTTAAGCCAGCTGACGGATTATGCCAATCCAATAATTTGTCCTTATGCTATTATTATTTTTGATTGCATATATTCCTTCGCTTGTATAGGAATGTATATTTATTTTCAATATATTTTGTGAAATTGGATCCAATAATTTGTCTAAATAAACAGTGATGTGATGGTGTTTTATTTAATTCTTTTGGATGTATATATAAACGTTATTATTATTATTATTATTATTTAATTATACCAAACGGTTGGTTAGGCCTTCTAAGTCAACTGACGGGTTAAGCCATGACATATTTTTAAACATGGAAGTATATATATATATATATATATATATATGAGAGAGAAACGTGGAAAGATGTTTACACGAATTTTTAGATGAACTTTTTTCCGGAAATGTACATATATAGGCTCGTCAGATAGTTTGAATGAAATGTCATTATCTCGAGTGCGGCAGGGTTAACGCGTAAAGTGTTATTTCATCAATGGGAAACCAAGTTTTGTACCAGAGAGAGTTGAATTAAATGTTACCATTACCTCGAGTGCGAGAGGGTTAACATCGTAAAACACCTCTGGACGTGAAAACACTAAGCGTTTCCTAGGTCATTTAAATACATAACAGGTTGTGTAAACTTTCATCTCGCCATAGTGTGATGGTTCGCTCGCGACTTCTACTCAGGAGGTCTGGGGTTCGAATCCTGGTGGGGCGTCAGTTTCATACAAAAACAACGAGTATATATACAGTACTGGCCAAATTATTAGGAATTTTTTTAAAATTTCATTTTTTGGTATAAAATGTTAAATTAAACCAATTTTAAACGTTGAAAAGTTATTTATTTCTACACAAGAATACATGGTCATTATTTAGCAATAGTTTAGTACTTAGTTTGACCCCCCTTAGCTGCCTTAAGGGCTGCGACACGCTTCGGCATGCCATGAATCAATTTTTTGCATAATTCCTTAATACGTGTAGAGTGAAACCAGACTTGAATAAGTCGCTCTATGAGTTGGTGTTTTGTTGTTATCGGCGTTTCATGGATTACGTCCTTTAAAATACACCATAAACTTTCGATTGGGTTCATGTCTGGAGAATTTCCAGCCCATGGGAGCAACCGAACACTATTTTCATGACACCATTTTTTAACCGACTTTGCCGTGTGGCATGGAGCTGAGTCTTGTTGAAAAATCCAACGTCTATTACCATACCATTCCCTTATTTGAGGCAGTAGACGTCTTCTTAGTACTTCTATATACTTGACTTGGTTCATATTCCCCTCAACAATGCTCAAACGACTAGTTCCATGCACAGAAATTGCTCCCCAAACCATGATCTTTTGTGGAAATTTCACCGTTTTCATCAGACACTCAGGCAAAAATTCTTCTCCAGGCCTCCTTCTTACACTTTGAACACGATCGTCAAGCACGGCAATCGTTGACTCATCGGAGAACACCACCTGCAATCAAAGAAAGCCCTGTGAAAGAGTCAGTGCATAGCGTATGAAGTACAGCTAAAACGAAGTACAGTATGACTTGCTGCTTTACAGATATTTTTACTGCAGTTTTATCACGTACTGTAAATACACTTCTATGCATACTGTATTTACTGTATTAACATTCTATTTAATGTTAAATATTATTCTTACCTGTTCCCAATCCTCACTAGTCCAGTTAATGTGTTCCTTTGCCCATGCAAAACGTGCCTTCTTCATAGCCTCAGTGAGCCTGGGCTTCTTCCTTGGGCGGTAGGCTTTGAAGCCGGCAGTTAGAAGCCTCCTGTTGACTGTTCTACGACTAATATTGATGCCATCAGCCGCTAGACTACTGGAAATGTTTTTGCAAGTAGCTCTTCTATTTCTAAGAGACAAAATTGCAATCTGTCTATCAGTTCTTGGAGTCGTTACCCTTTTTCTGCCGCATCTTCCAACCCTTTTGGGGCCTACATTTTCTCCAAATACCATTTTTTTCTTAATACGAAGTACTGACTGTGGTGAAACATGGAGTTTGGCAGCGATTTCCTTTTGTTTAAATGTAGAAGAAGTTAATAAAACCTGTATTTGCCCAATTTTCCGTGGACTCAAGTCATTCTTTCGCCCCATTTTCAAATTCACTTAAAAACTGTAACAAATAATTGCCGAAATTGGGTAAATACACTATTTAAATTAAACGGTAGTTACAATGACACGTAAAAGAAAGAGAAACACACCCGCATCGCACGACAACCAAACGACAACTGACGAACAAACACGTTTCGTTCGACTAAAGAATTATGCAAAAAATTGATTCATGGCATGCCGAAGCGTGTCGCAGCCATTATGGCAGCTAAGATGGGTCAAACTAAGTACTAAACTATTGCTAAATAATGACCATGTATTCTTGTGTAGAAATAAATAACTTTTCAACGTTTAAAATTGGTTTAATTTAACATTTTATACCAAAAAATGAAATTTTAAAAAAATTCCTAATAATTTGGCCAGTACTGTATATATATATATATATATATATATATATATATATATGTGTGTGTGTGTGTGTGTGTGTGTGTGTGTGTGTGTGTGTGTTTTTGTACTAATTAGTAATCTCTGTAGTAAATGGCATGTGTCAGATACCCCATTCGTAGAGAAACGCTTTGTTTTTTGGTCTTGTATTTGAGAGAGAGAGAGAGAAGAGAGAGAGAGGGCAAGTTGAGGTTGGTATGTGACCTTCACCTGCGAAACACGTTTAGGGTGCTTCTAAGAACTACAATTCAGTCGTGATCAGTCTTTCCTTGTGAACAGACGTGTTTTATCGAGTGTCCATTGTTACCAAGTGAATAAGTGGTTTTCGTTCGTGTCTTTAAAAAGAAAAAAAGTAGTGTTTGGTGCATTCTTAACTAAATTACTTCGTGTTACTAATCATTCATTAACGAATATATTTCATTTATTGACTTTATTCATTACTATATTACTTGAGTAAACCAAGGCTAGTGCCTTGTTTGTTTCCTGAATCTATTCTACACGAGGTTTCATAAGGTTGAAATTCCCTTAGTTGCCTTTTTTGTTTTTCAAATCTATCAGAAACGAGGTTTCTTAAGGTTCATTTTCCCTTCACACTCTACCTGACCTCCCGAAGGGCCACCCACCGTGGGAAAAAAGCAATTAAGTCGGTCGAATAGCGGACAGATAAATTTCATTTAATACTTTTTCTTTAACAGATCTTTCGTCGGAAGCTTAATTATATATTCATTTAGCATAAAATTGTGTTACAAGAACCTGTTTCTGCGTTTCAAGAACATTTTTGCGGGTTTTCGCAGGTGACGGCACAAAAAGCATGCGGTAGACCTACGTTGTAATTTATTAATTTCCAAACGCTCGTTTTTTGTTTTTTTGTTTTTTAACTAATTAAAAGCATGGCACCCACGTCAAGTACTTGCAGTCGCTGTAAAGGGAAATTTGCCGCTTACGCGTTCACAATGGCTAATAATAATGAACAGTTAGTTTGCAGGTGGTGCTCAAGCATGGAAGTGCTGAGAAACGAGTTAGAACTTGAGAGGGAGGCCAGGGTGAGGCTTGAAGAAAGCGTGATGCTCCTGACGGCAAAATTAGAATCCCTTGAGACTCCAGTTACGACCCCTCCTACCTCAGTTTCTACTAATAATATAAATAGTACTAATAGCCCTCTCTCTTCCCCTAGTTCCCAACCCTTCGTTTGAGTGCGTAATGAAGCACCATTGAGAAAACCTAAGACTTGTCTACCAGTAATAACAAGCAATAAATTTACTGTTTTAGGTTTCGAAGATGCTGATGAACCGGAAATTCGACTCGTTGGCGATTCCATTGTTCGAGGGTAGCTCGAGGAATTCTGTGAGAGAAACCCTCGTCGTAGGCGCCGTTACTGCCATCCTGGTGCAAGGGTGGTGGATATAAGTAATAGTGTTGACCATTTTACAAAGGGGACCGCCGAGGACACAACGTATGTTATTCATGTCGGTACTAATAATGTTTTAAATTCTAGATCGGAAGAACTGCTGGCTAGGTACAGGGACTTACTAGAGCGATTAAAGGAAAAAACTAATAAGCAGTGGTGGGCACCGTTAACCAAAAAGTTAACTTCGTTAACCGCTAATCCGTTAACCAAAAAGTTAACTTCGTTAACCGTTAATCAGTTAATTCGTTAAACATTTAACGGAAGTTACCGATAAACCGTTAACGTTAACTTTTATTATAAAAAAATGAAAAACACAATATATATATAATTTAATTTTCCCTTTTCTTCTCGTTCTCCATTTTGTCCATGAGATGCATGTTGCCCTTCATGAAAATTAGCATATCAAAGTTTTCATCAGACAGGGATGATCTCTTGGCCCTCAGGATGTCCTTGCCCATAGAGAACAAACGCTCCACTGCAGCACTGGAGGGGATGGCTGTGTTGAACTTGATGAACAAGTCCACCAACACTTACTCACCCAAGAAGGCAGCATCTGTCAGCAGGTCCTTGGAGTTGGTCTCCAGCCAGGTCTTGACCAAGTTCTGTGCCTTGCCCTTGAGTGACCTGTGACTTCTGCTGCTCTCTTTTGTCTGGATGACAGCACTGAAGAAGTCATCCTCCTCCTCCTCCTCCTCGTTGTTGCTGCCCACTTCGTTGGACTGCTGCTTCATGGCCTCCTCGACTGTACCCTCCATGCTTTTCCTCACCCTGGCGACCTTGGTGTTGTCATACTTGTCCAACCAGATGAGGTGAAAACGCTCCCATTGTAAGACATCAATTGACTTAATTTATGTCATCAAAGTGACATGAGAATTGAAATCTTACCTGATCAGTTTTATGGTTCTTGAAATGTATCAAGGAGACTACTAATAAGGTACTCACAGACATATTATAAATATACATGACTTACTTGACAACGATTATTTTTAAATATTCACTAGCACAAACATGTTGCGCAAGAGACAGACTGCAAATGAAACGAATGTAGTTATTTGTTGTAATTGTTACATATATATTATTGAAAGTGCCTTAAAATGCTCGTGATATTTCTTGAAAGAAGTTGAAACATTCAACTCAAATGGCAAATCTTTCCGCCTGATTTTACAGTCGACCATGTTTTGCTCAAACCAATGCCATAAATAACTACCATATTTGGTAAGACACAAATTGTGGCGACGGAAACAAATATATCGCCTGATTTTGCACTGCGGAAATGGAAATTCGTTCATCACTATTAACAGTGGCGGATTAATTGCGCACCTGTTCAGCACTGAAAATAATAGAAACTTTTAAACGTTTATTTATGAATTTTTTGGGTTAACGGACTTGAGTTAACGGAAGTTAAATGTAACGGAAGTTAATTAGTCCGATAATGATTTTCAAAGTTAACTTAAAAGTTAAATCGTTAACGAAAAAGTTAACTTCGTTAATTAACGATTAACGGATTAACGGTTTGTGCCCAGCTTTGCTAATAAGATTGTGTTAACAGGTATACTTCCTCAAATTATCCAACGTAACGATTTCTACAGCAAGGCGACCTATATTAACAATAACCTAAAGTCTCTTTGCGAACAGAAAGGAGAGCATTTTGCGAATTTTTGGAACAGTTTCTACGGCTGGAGGGACTTGTTCCTCGAAGAGGGACTTCATCTTAATGAAGTTGGAGCTGCGCGTTTAGGAAGACTATTTCATAATACTGTCTCTTCTTTTCAGGCTGCCGTAACTCGAACGGTCCCAGCGTAAATTCCACAAATTTCCCCTGCGCTCGCGAAGGTGTCGCAGTTACAAACAATTTGAAGATTCTATCCCTAAATGCTCGTAGCCTACGAAAAAAAATAAACGAATTTTTTTCTTTAATTGTTGTAAAGACTATGATGTAATTGCGATAAATGAATCGTGGCTTAGCACTGAAACACGTGACTTTATAGGGGAGTATCAAATTAAAGGTTATAGACTTTTTGGTAAAAACAGAATAGGTAGGCGAGGAGGCGGTGTTATGTTGTATATCAAAGATAATATTGCGAACGTTATAGAAGAAAAGCACACAATTCCAGAACCGATAGATTCGACTATAGCAGAACTTAAATTGAACGATTTCAAACTTCTTGTTGTGGTTACATATAGGCCCCCGAATCAAACTGCTGATACGGACAAAGCGTTATATCGTGAACTAAAGAGAATAATCGGTAGTGAGCAGGCTTTAGTTATGGGTGACTTTAATTGCGCCAACGTGAATTACGATACAATGCAGGGAGACGCGGAAGGTAATCGTCTAGGTAATTTTCCCGAGGATAGCTTTCTTATTCAAAAGGTTGAGAAGCTATGAGGTTGGACAGTATTTTAGATTTAGTAATAACTACGGACGATAGGCTAATCACTGATCTTCAAGTAATAGAACCGTTAAGCAATAGCGATCACAATATGGTAGAGTTTGTCCTCTCAGTAAGTCACTCGAAACCAACTAACTCGACTAAAATTCCTAACTTCCAGCACGCAGACTTTTGTAAATTTCGAAATAAATTGTCACACATCAGTTGGGAAAACGTAATGGGGAACTCCAACGCAAAACTAATGTGGGAATCGCTCGAAACAGTATTTAGGACTATAAATGAGGAATGTGTACCGTGCAAAATTAAGCGTGCGAAAGTAAACAACAAGCCCTTGTGGTTTACTTCTAGAGTAGGAGACATTATAAAGCGTAGAGATAGGGCTTATAGGCTACATAAGTGCGATAAACACAATTTGTGGTTACGAAACAACTACGTATCTCTAAGGCGTGAAGCGAAAAGTGTAATAAAAAAGTCCAAGCGCGAATTTGAAATCTCCATAGCTCGTGACGGTAAAGAAAACTCCAAGCGATTCTTTCAATACGTCAACAATAGAAATCCAGTAAAAGTGTCTTGGGGCCGTTGAAAAATGTAAAAGGAGATCTAGTTTCTGAAAACAAGGAAATGGCCTCCTTGCTAAACGAATTTTTTACGTCAGTTTTTACTATAGAAGATGTAACGAATATCCCTACGGTCATAGACATAATACCTTTTGATAATGGTAATATTTTAGATAATATTGTGGTTAGTGAAGGGGAAGTAATGCGCTATATTGATAAAATGAAAACGCGTAAATCACCAAGGCCGGATTCCATATATCCCATACAACTAAAAGAATTAAAAGATAACATTGTTGTGCCGCTAACAAAGATTTTTAATGCGTCTATTTCTGAGGGGTGCGTACCATATAATTTCAAGTTAGTAAACGTAACACCTATCTTTAAGAAAGGCGATAAAGGTGCAGCGGGAAATTATAGGCCAATCATTTTAACGTCTGTTGTAGGTAAACTACTGGAATCAATAATTAGGGATCGTATAGTCGAACACTTAGAATTGCATAAACTAGTTAGAAATACGCAGCACGATTTTAGGCGAAACAAATCTTGCTTAACTAATCTTTTAGAATTTTTCCAAAGCGTGGTTGACGTTTACAGATCTACAGATCTACAGAAGCTAAGGCTAACAAAGACCCTAAGATCCACTCTAAGGTTAGCCCGAGAGAAAGGAAAGAATAGCGGGTTAAGAGAAGAGAAGAGAATAAGGGGTTAAGTAAGAGCAACACCTATCACTCGTGGGTTAACATTCATTCAGAAAAAGAGGAAAAGTCTCACCATCATCATCCGCCGGCCACTGCCGACAAGTCAGAAAAATAGTCGGAGAGAATAGGAGAGGGGTGAAAGATGAAAAGAAGTAAAATAAGAACGCTTACAAACCATGCAAACACAGTCTTAACTCACTGTCATACCATGCAAACTACAAACATGCAAGAAAAGAGTTAGAGACATGCAAAGTAAGGAAAAAAAAAAAAAAAGTAGGTAAAGTTAAACAAAAAGTGGGTTAGTTTACGCTATGAGCTACATCTACGTTCGTGTTAGTCTAATTTTTTTTTTTTTTTTTTTATTGCTGCATCACACGCTGGCATGTCACAAGCTGGCATTCATCGTCAACAGACTCATCCTCGAGCACCACCACCAGAGCTCCTGTTGCTAACTTTGTTTTTTTAATTAAACAACGTTAATACCTTTAAAATGTCTGTCAAGACGGTTCTTAAACATATAACGCTGGTAGAATGAACGACTGACGCGGGAAGATTATTCCATTTATCAATTACTTTAAACGTAAAGAAGTTTTTAGCGATATTAGTAATGAAACGTCTGCCACGCAACTTAAATCCGTTATTGCGAGTATTACTATTATCGAAAGTGAACAATTTGTCAAAATTTACGTTATCGATGTTATTAACGATTTTGAAAACTTCAATAAGCTCCCCCCTTAATCTCCTAGTTTCGAGTGAATACAGGTCTAACTCTTTAATCCTATCTTCATAAGGCTTATTGCGCAATGACGGAATAAGTTTCGTGGCACGACGCTGAACCCTTTCTAACCTATCAATATCCTCACGCAAGTACGGGCACCAAAACTGAACGGCATATTCTAAATGAGGCCTGACTAGGGACTTGTAAAGGGGCAATATAATATCCTTCGATTTAAATTCGAAATTACGCGCTATGAAGCCTAACATCCTATTAGCTTTTGCGCAAGACTCCAGGCACTGGTTCCTAACCTTTAAATCTTTAGATACGCGTACGCCTAAATCTACTTCCTCGTCAACGCTCGCTAACTCCCTATCATCCATCGTGTACGCGTAATTATTGTTGCGAGAACCTATATGCAAAACTTTACATTTATCTACGTTAAATTGCATCTGCCACTTATCCGTCCACTCCATAATCCTATCTACATCGTCTTGGATCCTATTTCTATCGTCCTCGTTAACAACCTTACCGCCTATTTTAGTATCGTCCGCGAATTTTGACACGTTACTAGTCAATCCTACATCTATGTCGTTAATGTAAATTACGAATAACAATGGGCCTAACACTGAACCCTGTGGGACACCGCTACCTACATCTAACCACCCCGATTCACTACCATTAACTACGACCCTCTGCCTCCTAGCACGAAGCCATTCTTCTAACCAGTTAGCTACCTGACCGCGTATACCGTGCGCTTTAACCTTCGCAATTAGTCTCCTATGCGGAACTGTATCGAACGCCTTTTTAAAATCTAAATAAATAACGTCAGCTGCCCTATGCCTATCGTATTCGCGCACTATTTCGTTATAAAATTCTAACAAATTAGTTAAACAAGACCTATGGCGTCGAAACCCGTGCTGACTACTATTAATCAAATCTCTACTTTCTAAGTGATCGATAATACGATCCCTAACTACGGATTCCAAAAGTTTACCGACAATTGACGTTAAGCTAATGGGCCTATAATTGCTAGCTACTGTGCGGTCGCCTTTTTTAAAAATAGGCGTGACGTTAGCTAATTTGAAGTCTTCAGGAATAATCCCCGTTTCGAGTGACTGATTAAAAATCTTCGTTAAGGGGCCTACGATAACGTCTTTCAAATCTTTCAAATGTCTGGGATAAAAAGCGTCAGGGCCTGGAGCCTTGCTAACTTTTAGCCTATCGATATAATGCGCAATCTCAGCCTCGTAAACAGTTATTTCATCTAAAATAGTCTCGCTACTAAATGGAACGATATCGTCCACGTCGGGGACATTATTTACGTCTTCTACGGTAAAAACTGTCGCAAAAAAGTTATTGAAAATACCCGCCATCGCCTGAGCGTCAGAAGCCAAAGCGCCATTAACATCCACTAGAGGGCCTATGTTATTTTTACCGGCTTACGATTATTACGTATTCAAAAAACTTTTTTGGATTATGTTTACTATCCGCAGCTATAAGTATCTCTAAATTACGCTTGGCATTCCTAACTGATCTTTTAACCTGACGTCTAAGCTCGATATATCTATTAAAGTTAGCTACCTGGCCATTGCGCTTATAAGTCTATACGCTCTATTACGCTCGTTTATAAACTCTCCTATTTCCCTACTCCACCACTTCGGCCTACCACGATTTCTAGCGCGCTTGGGCCTACGAGGAATAAACTCCCTTTCAATATTCCTAAAACTTTCTTTAAACGCCACCCAACGCAAATTTGTGTCATTACCCATAAATAAGTTATCCCAGTCCACTACTCTCATCCTATCCGCGAAACTATCAAAATTAGCCCTACGAAAATCAGGGACTTCCATTACGTTACTATCCTGGGTGTTTTCTATCAATAACTTAAACCTAAGAATTTGATGATCGCTACATCCTAAACTCTCGCCTACTTCTAAACCTTCGACTATATTCTCGCCGTTCGTCATCACCAAATCTAAAATATTATCACCGCGCGTTGGTTCGGTAACTATCTGTCATAAAAAGTAGTGTATTTAGATTTTCAAAAAGCGTTTGACACTGTGCCGCACAAAAGACTCATTGAAAGAACTAAGGCTCATGGAATCAGGGGTGTAGTAATAAATTGAATAGAAGAGTGGTTGCGAGGTAGGAAACAGAGGGTGGTCGTTGATGGAGCGAAGTCGTGTTGGGCTAATGTAGCGAGTGGCGTTCCGCAGGGTTCTGTATTGGGCTCCTTGCTTTTTCTTATATATATTAACGATTTAGATGTCGGCCAAGTTAATACAGTTTCAAAGTTTGCGGATGACACGAAGCTGGGTGGTAGGCCGATCAATGACGAAGATAGAGGTAAAATCCAGGAAGATCTGAATAAAATCGTTGATTGGTCAGTCACATGGCAAATGAGATTTAACGTCGATAAGTGCAAAATTTTACATATAGGTTCGCGTAACGGTAATTTTGCGTATATTATGTCAGGGAAAGAGTTAACAAGCGTAGAGCAGGAAAAAGATTTAGGAGTTATAGTCACTGGTGATTTAAAAGTAGCGAAACAAAGTACAGCAGCCGTCAATAAGGCGAATAAAGTGTTAGGTTTTATAGCTCGGAATTTTTAGTACAAATCGCACGATATTATAGTTCCTCTTTATAAATCATTAGTTAGACACCATTTGGAGTACGCGGTCCAATTTTGGAATCCGCATATGCGCAAAGATATACTGTAGATAAAATCGAAAGAGTTCAAAGACGAGCAACTAAGATGATTTCGTCACTTTGGTCAAAGTCGTACGAGGATAGGCTTAAGGAGTTAAAATTGACTGCACTCGAGACTAGGAGGCTAAGGGGTGATCTAATCCAGGTTTTCAAAATTATGAATGGGTTCGATAACGTAGATAGAGATAGCTTTTTCGAAATATCTCAATATAATAGGACTAGAAATAACGGGTGTAAGTTGACAAGTAGAAGGTTCGAGACAACAGTTGCCAAAAACCTTTTTATGCATAGAATAGTAAATAGCTGGAATAGTTTGACGGTGGAAGTAATTAGTAGCACGTCCATAAACATGTTTAAAAATCGATTAGACGCATATGTTGATAGATTGGGTATAGTTTAAGGTTGTAAAATTAAGGCTTTGTGGTGATAGATCCCACAGCTCAACACAAGTGTTGTGGGATATAGGGAGGCAGCATCTTGGGTTAGGGGGTACTCTCTGTCCTTGCACACCCCATTTAAAGAGATTCCTCTGCCGAGCGGTGCCCCCCATAGTACTGTGGGGTATTGAAAAACTCATGATCTTCACTTGCTCCACAAACACCTTGAAATGGGAGACCCAAAATGGGTGCACACACATTTCTACATTACTGTACAGTCTTTACAGCCACACCTACACTTTTCCTCCAAAGTGTATATATGGAAATGTATATGGTTGTAAATTGTGACTTGCTCCGCAATTGATATGGACCATGACTTATTTTTGGTTGGCAAGGTACTGGTATTGACGGGTACCGTAATGAAATTGACTGGATTCTTTGGATGTGATATATTTGCATGTCATTTATAAATAGATATAGAGTGTAACATATTTGTGGATAGTAGTCTATTATGACTTGATCCTCTGGATCGAGAGATTCTATCTTTAGTCTTTAATTGATAATTAATTAGTTTTAAATTGATAATTATTTAGTTTTGTAATAATTGGTTGTTGCCAATGTACAGGCAGTTTTTACATAGTGGAGCCACCTTGATGGGCCGAAGTGGCCCCTAGTGTGCCCACTATAAAAATTTCTCATGTTCTTATTTTCTTTTGGTTCGGAACCCACGTAAAATTGTAGGTCCCCTCCGCCACCACGGAGGACATGCGCAATACACAATTACGAACGCAGTTACGTAGACCAGCCATGAGTGGATCCTAGGGTCTTTGTTGGTCTGAAACATTATGACATTATAACATTATAACAATTCGCGTATGCTTGAGCGAAACGCAAACTATGGTTTATGATACCATAAAAGTGAAAGATATTTGAGCGATAGAATAGATAAATCTAAAAAAACAAAGACGTGTGATGTACAGCATCAATAAACATGCTATCGTACGAACTTAAATAAATTGAGCCGCATCTGTATAGTATAATATAAAATGCGTACCTTATCTCGAATCTTGGAAATCAAAGAACTGCCAATAAAGAAATAAACAATATATATATATATATATATATATGTGAGAAAAATTCAGAATGGAAGTGATAGGGTGTTTATACCCTGTAATTAAATTTTTGTTGTTGAAGAAACAGATGTTTCAAATTTTATTTTTAAACGTGAACGAAGATAAATATAACGGTATATATATATATGTATATATATATATGTATATATGCGAAAAGTTCAGAATGGAAGGACTTTATAGCCCCGTAATTAAATTTTATTTGTTGTAGAAAAACTATGATTAGCAGAGATATATACTAAACATCGATTCAATTCTTGTTTATGACGCGTTCACCTTTTCCTTCCTTTACCATATTCCTTTCTAATTAACCACTTGTGCTGTATATTTTAATGCTACGTGCACCATTTGTCCTGTTTTAATTGTTACAGATGAAAAAGACAGTAATATTCGATTTAAGTTAGCCGGCGGAGAGCGAGATAATTAATGCAGTTTGATAAAGATGCTTACACGAATTTTTAGATGAACCTTTTTCCGGAAATGAACATATATAGGTACGCCTTTGCTTTCCGTCCGAATTGTTCATTCTGGTGAAGCTTAACACTCCACCTTTTACCTACTTTTAAATTGGGAAGTGTGTGTATATATTATATGTATATATATATATATATATATATATATATATATATATATACAGTGCCCGCGAAAAGTATCCGATCACTCAAGAAAATACAATATTTTCCCTTGATATTCAGAGACACATAATTCACTTTCTATTTGTTCTAGCGACATCTGGTAACTTTGAGGTTGCTCGCTGATATGAGGGCTATCCAACGCATTCTCAAATTAGTGTTCTGGTAGCCTTCGTTGCGGGTGGCTGTGTCTCAAAATTGTCAGATTTCACTGTTTGTGTAAATTTATTGATATTTTATTATTTTTTACAGAAAGTGGTGTAAATAAAATTATATATAATGTGTGCTAAAAAACAACTTAAGAGTGATTGTCGAGGTGCTATTGTTGCTTTGCATACATGTGGGAAATCACAGAGACAGATAGCTAAGGAATTAAACATATCCCAAAGTACCGTTAATTTATGGGTTTCACGGGCTAAGAACAATGCCGGCCTAACCACGCCAGTCCCTAAAAAACGATCTGGCAGACCTAGAAAAACAAATTCACGAACAGACAAACTTATGAAACGTTTAGTATTGAAAAACCCAACAATAACTGCGAAAGAAATAAAATTTAATATGAATAATTTGTTATCTGGTGTTTCTGAACGAACTATCCAGGAGCGGCTCCAAAAAGAACTCGGATTACCATCTCGCCATGCTGCTAAGAAACCGTTCATTAATGAAAAATGTGTAAAAAACGTGTCGCATTTTGTAAAAAATATATTCATTGGACTGTTGATGACTGGAAGAAGGTTTTATTTAGTGATGAGTCGACATTTTTGACATTCAGAAGTTGTCCAAAAAGGTTCGCCGGCCCATTGGCTCAAATAGGATGGACCCTAAATACACCCTAAAGACAATGAAACACCCTCCAAGTGTGATGGTTTGGGGTTGTTTCGGTTACTATGGGCGTGGAAACCTATATTTTCTTCCGAAGAACACAACTATGAATGGTGCACGGTATTTAGCAATGCTACAGGATAAACTTCCAATGGCAATGGCAATCCAAAGGACAAAAACATACATGCATGATGGTGCACCATGTCACAGGGCCAAAATAGTGACAAAATGGATTACTGACAATAAATTTGATATTTTGGATTGGCCTGGTAATAGTCCAGATCTCAATCCGATAGAAAATATGTGGCTAATAATAAAAAATAAGGTTGAATGCCACGACACTGGCTCAGTCGAAAAATTAAAAGAAGCCATCAAAAAGGTATGGTGCAAGGAAATATCAGTGGAAGTTTGTCAAAACTTGATTAAATCCATGCCAA
Source organism: Bathynomus jamesi (assembly GCA_023014485.1). Classification (NCBI taxonomy): domain Eukaryota; kingdom Metazoa; phylum Arthropoda; class Malacostraca; order Isopoda; family Cirolanidae; genus Bathynomus; species Bathynomus jamesi. The sequence continues at coordinate 61,466 of JAJOZX010005760.1, forward strand.
AACGTCTAGAACAAGTCATCCAAACCAAAGGACAGATGACAAAATACTAATATAAGGTTAGTATACATTTAAACATTGTTTTTTATGTAAAAAATACAAATTTCCAGGGTGATCGGATACTTTTCGCGGGCACTGTATATATATATATATAATATATATATATATATGTAAAAATGAACCATAAATAATTCCCATATTCCTATATTATCTTATCCTTCATGTAATTCTTGTATTCATTTATATAGTCTCTGTATCCATTGTAAGAAAAAGTATCCATTTTTAAAAATTCATGTGTTATATGGTTCATGTATTTATATAATCCTGTATATTCTTATATATTTAACTTTATATAATGCCTATACTCATATGTATGTACGTGTGTGTATTCATTTTTACATAAGGACCAAAATCGCCCAACGCGAGTTTGGAAAAAAATATATTTGCTTTCTACTTTGCTAAATAATTGGTGACCTGTTGTTTTTAAAATCTCATAATCTTTTTTTAGATTTCGCTTAATAAGGAATCCTGCTAAGCTTTGCAATGTTCACATTTTGTATACACTCTCTTTCGTTATAAACAATGAGATCATGTCTTGCCTAAGCATTAAAATTGTACATCTTAAACCTTAAAATTTCACTCATATGCATATTTTAGTGTAAAGATGCATAGTCCGATTTCCACTTTTAGTTAACTTGGCAGATCATGATAACATCAGATCTGAAAAGTCGCGGTTTAAGATAAAAATATGGTTTCGTCTTCAAATATTTTGTTTACTCGTTCAAGCCTTACCACAGCTAAAAAATTTACTTATTTTCAAATATTGTGCAAAAATAATACAGCCTTTTTAGCATTTAATAATAATAATGTTAGCAGTTTTTGGGTACATAAACCCACTAAAATTATTCCATTGTCATTCAGAAGCGAATTCAGAGGCTGAGCACTACCTGTATATTTTAGCAGTAAACTTACAGTTGGAGAAACTTTTTATTGTCCCCTTCGAGCCTTGCTCTCTTCAGAAGAACTTAGTCGTTAAAACTTTCCGGATACGCTATAAGAAGAATCCGGAACCTTCAGCATTTTTAGTAAGTCTATCAGAGTCCTCCGAGCCACTATAGAAGAACTCGGAGAGTAATAAAGAAGAAAACTACTTCAAGTCACACATCCGTTGCTGCCACCTAACTAGAACCCCCGTCGACTTCGAACCAACACGGGCCATAGACGGAGGGGGTTAACAACTGGCGACCCTGCCAGGATCTTCACGACTCCAGGATTCTTCCAGTCTTCCAGAACCTGGAACCAGAACCAACACCCAGTTGACCGGCGTGTCACGACTTCTAGTTCGTCACATCCACCCTTGAACCGGTGCGTCACGACTCCAAGTTCTCCACGCCTAGTTTTCATCCAAGAACAAGTGGCCAGCAAGACACGTCTTCAGGACACGTCTCTAAGGATTTCGCCGAAGGAATCTTGTTAAGTACAAAACTCTTTTTTAAATAATCTGTAAAACATTTGAAAAGTCAGTACTATTACAGTTAATATTTAATATTAAGCCAGAATTAACACAAAACACAGTGAACACTTCAGACACCAGTGATACATTTTTTTTATTGAAAACAGTATTTTCACAGAATTATTGTTACAGAATTATTGTCACAGTTATTTTCAGTTATTTTTACTATTCTAGTTAGTATAGTATAATTTTATTTAATGTACCAAACATAGTATTACCATACCTTCACGTACATTTGAGTGAAATTTTGTTTACATTTTTATTTTTGTTTGCAATCTTTTCAAATTTTCCCCTAGTTAGGCAAATTGTTGTGCATTTATTTTTAGATAGTGTAGTTAGGAAAACCCCTTAAGTGATCATTCCATAAATTAAGATCGGTCAAGCAGACCTAATTAGAACACATTAATAAGTACCTTCACATTTGAGCGATTCAGACGGTGCGCTTTCTGACATCGAAAATTTACCTACACCCATTTTTCCACCTACCCCGCGCCCTTCAAACATACTCCCAAACACACAAGCCAATATGTCTCAGTCTCAAACCCCCGCCCCAGCATACATTAACTTAGGCAGACTAGTAAACCTTCCTCATACTGTTTTAATTTTTAAGGGGACCATAGATAATCGTTTTGTTGAACCACGCGTAAGACCTTGGGTTGAATCTTTAGAGCAACATTTCTTACGCGAAAATATTACCGATAATGATATAAAAATTAGGGAAGCAAAAAGATTTATCGACCCTAAAGAGGGAAATGCTCATGACACAGTCACTTACGTCCCATCAATTAGCGAAGCTACAACAAGGGACGATTTTAAACAAAACTTATTAGAATTTTTTAAAGAAATAACCCTTGCACAACCCTTAGCCACGTTAGAAGCAGTCTTCCAAGCTAAATGGAAGAAAGAGGAACACGAAGATTTAAACAATTTTATTACACGTACACATAAACTTGTAGGAGAAGCCCTCCGGGCCGCATAAAATGCATGTGGCATAACTTTCACTTCGAAACAAAGAAATCTAATAGTAGCCACAACCATTTACCAAAACCTACCCGGAGCACCTAAAAAAAAGTTTCAGGAGTTTTTAAATGTTGACAAACCTGTAAGTGTAGCCATAAACAAAACACGGGAACATTACCCCGATTTAGCAAACCAAAACTACCGAAAGGGTAGAGAAACCCCTGTACATTATATTCAGCAGCAGCAGCCACAACACCAACAGCAACAACAACAACCCTATAAATCGAGGCCAATGCAGGGAACACCCCAGAAACAAGCCCCCCCAAACCCAGAATACACGCCCTCCTCCACAGTGTTTTAACTGCGACAGTTTTGGGCACATGATAAGTCAATGTAATTACCCCTCGTATTGCTCCCACTGTCACGAACATGGTCATCGCCGTGGCGATCGCCAAAAGTGTGCTGATAAAGCCCCTGCAGGGTATAGACCCCACTTTCAGAAACCAAACCAACCACGTTCCCAAAACGTATCCCAAAAGTCATCCAATTCCCAGAAACCAGTCCATTCCCAGCCTCAGTCGAACTACCAACCCAATAGATCACGACCACAGGGTCAACCACACTCTTACCCCATGTATAAACCTCAATACAACCAGCAAGGTCAACTAGTTCGGTACGTAGAAGTACCCGTGGAGGAATCATTTTCCCCAGAGAACAGTTTTCAAGAACACCCTCCAGCGTATGATATTCCCGTAGAATATGACCCAGGTCCTCCCATAGAAGACCATTCGAGCCCTTTTTTAGACCCTACATTGGAGGCGGCAGTTCAACCTCTCCCCTCCTAAATTACAGTAATGAGCCCAGATACGCACACAAACTCCCCATCAGGATAATAGGTGCGGACCTCCTAGATTTAATAATAAATTGTAGCACCGATAACCAAGATTTAACTGCTCTCCTAGATACAGGAGCACACGCGACGTTAATTAAGAAACAATGTGTAGATGAATTACTAGAGAGTATAAATTACAAATATGAAATTAAGGCACCATCCTACCAACTCAGAGGAGTTACGGGCACACCCATACCCACATATGGAGAAATTGAGTTATATTTAGAAGTTGGAAACGCGGTATACCCCGCGAAATGTTGTATAGTGGACACAGTCGCCACCTTTCAGACAGACATCCTACTAGGTATGGATTTTTTTAACCGGAATCAATGGGAAATTTACCCAGCCGGAAAGTTAGTAAAGTGTCGAAATAGGACACACCATCTCCGCGAGAATGACAGACAACTTAATGCTAATAGACTTAGCTCAGTTCAGATTTCCGAAAGAAATAGGAAACCCCTTCCACTTGATAGCAGATCAAGTCAGCCGGTTGCATCCAGAGGGACAACCGCTCCAGAAATCAGACCCCAGGTAATCAGTTCCAGTTGTTGAATCCAGTTGGATCAACACAGCCAGTTTTCAGTCAGTCAGTTTCCAGACAGTCAGTTTCCAGACAGTCAGTTTCCAGTCAGCAGTTTCCAGTCAGCCAGTTTCCAGTCAGCCAGTTTCCAGTCAGCCAGTTTCCAGTCAGCCAGCTTCAGTTCAGCCAATAAGGCAAATTTTAGTCGCCGAACCAGAATCAGATTCACAATTTTTCATATGCCCTACCGAGCATATAACAGTAGCACCTTATGAGAAGATTTGTTTCCTAGCAAAAGTAGTTAACAGTCAAGGAAAATTATTAGAGTCAGAGCGTACTCTGATTACAGAGAAAAGTAATTTCAAAAGAGATGTTCTTATTGCCCAAGTCCTTAGTCAGAGTCAGAATTCAGCTATCCCTGTTGTTTGTTTAAACAAAGGAAAAGTCCTATAGAATTAACTTCAAATCAGAAAATAGGAACTGTTTCCACAGTAGAAGTAGATTCAGATTTCCCCATCAGTATGATAAATCGTGTTTCCAGTTCCTTAGAATTAAATCCTTCAGTATTAAAAGAAGAATATAAGAAATGTCTGGAGCACTCCCTTCAGGAGTCACCAGCTTTACAGGATCCCAAACTAATGGAATCACTTCTCGATTTCCTGATAAGAAATAGAGATGTGATTGCCCTAAAAGGAGATCCTCTGGGCCGAACTAATTTGGTCCCTTTTGAAATCAAGTTGGAACCCAATTCCAAACCCATTTTCATTCCTCCCTATCGGGTTCCACATTCCCAGTTAGTCACTATTGAGGAACACATCAAGGACATGTTGGAGCAGGATGTCATTCAGCCTTCAGCTAGTCCCTGGTCCGCTCCTATGATTCTCGTCTCCAAAAAGGACGGAACATCTCGCCCTTGTATAGATTTTAGACGCCTGAACAACATTACCATCCCAGACCGTTTCCCGATTCCAAACATGCAGGAAACAATTCTGAACGTAGGGAAAGCGAACTTCTTTTCATCCCTCGATTTAGCATCGGGTTATTGGCAAATGGAGGTCAGTCCCGAATCTCGGGCATTGACTGCTTTCTCCACTAACCGAGGCCATTACGAATTCCAGGTTTTACCTTTCGGAGTCCGAAATGGGCCTGCTAATTTCTCTAGGTTGATGAATATAGTCCTTTCCGACCTATTAGGTGTCGAAGCTCTCGTTTATCTTGACGATATTATCGTCTACAGTTCGGACATAAAAACACACTTTCAACGCCTTCAGAATGTGCTATCACACTTGAGAAAAGCACACCTTAAACTGAAGCTTGCAAAGTGCAATTTTTTACAAGAATCCCTGGTATACCTAGGATTCCTACTCTCGTCCACAGGAATTAAACCTGATCCAGCCAAACTCGAAGCCCTGGAAAGGTACCCTGTACCCAAGACCATCGACGACGCCCGTGCATTTATTGGTTTTGTCGGATTCTATCGGAACTTTATCCCCCAATTTTCGAATATTGCTAAACCCATTACTAATTTGTTCCAGAAAAATTCGAAATTTAACTGGGAATCCGATCACCAACATGCCTTTGAAACTTTAATTAATAAACTAACCTGTCATCCCATTTTACAATATCCTGATTACACAAGACCCTTCATCATAGCCACAGATGCTTCCTCCTATGGACTAGGAGCCGTCCTGTTACAGGACGTAGACGGTGTGGAATTACCCATTGCTTATGCCAGTCAACTTCTCTCTGCACCTCAACGGAATTATTCCACTACGGACCGAGAGGCCCTAGCGGTATATTGGGCTTTGAAAAAATTCCGAAATATCGTCTATGGCTACGATGTAACCATCAAGACTGATCATAAGCCACTCACGTACCTCTTCAAGGACAAGCTACTTGAAGGACGATTGAGTAGATGGGCTCTGTTGATTCAGGACTTTGCAGCGAAAATCGTATACAAACCGGGAAAACTGCAAGTTATTCCAGACGGATTGTCGAGACTCAAGCCCGACGCCCAAGTGAATAAAATAGGAATTCTTCCTGTGTTCGACTACGAGTGTCTGCAATACTCCCAACAACAGGACCAACACACCCAACCTTCGGGCGCGCCTGGAACAAAAGGAACCATCGAAGGTAAAAGAACAGTACAACCTCAAAGATGGGCTCGTACATTTCAGGAACGAAGATGGAAACGACCTCGTGGAGATACCAAAGGATCTCGTCGATATAGCCATTGGACTTTGTCACGACTCACCTTTGTATGGACACATGGGGCCGGATCGCACCATCAAGAGTCTTTTGGAGCGATACCACTTTCCCGAGATGAACAAAAAGGTACAAGAATACATCGCCGAATGTCCGTCGTGTTTAAAGCATAAGGGCAACGTACCATCCACAGCTCCGATGCATAAATATCCAGTATGCCAAAGGCCCTGGCAAAGAACTGGAATGGATATACTGGGACCATTTCCCAAAACATCAAAGGGAAATCAGTACATCATTGTGTTTACGGACCACTTCTCGCGTTACAGCGAAGTAGCCGCCATTCCAGACCAGACCTCGGAAACTGTGGCAAGAGCCCTAGTGGAACGCGTCATCCAAAATCATACCACTCCTTCCATCCTAATCTCGGATAACGCCCTTAGTTTCACTTCCAAACTGTTCGAGTCACTCTGTAACATGTGTAAAATTAAAAATACACACATTGTGGCATACCATCCGCAGGCAAACGGCTTAGTGGAAAGGCACAATCGAAAGATCTTGGAAGCCCTGCGCCACGTTGTCGATGCATCCTCCCGTACATGGGATGATTCCCTTCCCATGGTACAAACAGCCATCAACAATGGCTATAATGTGTCCATCGGGGACACCCCTCATTTCGTTCTCTATCACTACGACAAGCGTCTACCTTTTGATTTGCCCGACCAAACCGACCCGGCAGTTCTAACATCTTCCGAAATGGCAGAAGCAAATCAGCAACTAGCTGAACGATCTTTCAAGATTTTTGACATAATCCGCTATGCCCTCGACCAACGAAACCAACAGATGGAGCAAGAGCAACATAGGCGTCATCCCCGTCAACGGACTATAATCGTCGGTATGCGATGTTATCTGAAGAGCGTGAAACCGCCAGGTGCTCATCGCAAATTATACCCAAAATGGGATGGCCCATATAGGATTATGAAAAACCTCGGAAAAAATCGTTATGAAATCCTCGACCTCCGGGATCATTCCAAACTAAAGATCATTCACGCTGACAATTTGAAGATAGCTTCCGAACAACACCTTCCCAAAAAACAGCTGCCAGGCGTTCGAGCCGCCTATCCTTCAAAAGGTCAAGATATTAACAAATCGGGCAGGGATCAAAAAACTGAAGTGGTCACCGCGGGAACCGCTACCCATGACGAAGATTGGTACCTCGTAATACCACCAGTACTCGAGGCAATCTCTGAACAAGAGGAGGCCCCAGAGCCAAGCGTCCCATCGGACCCAGACCCTGGAGAAACCCCTTCGAGAGGATCACTCAGTGGAACTCCACCATCTCCTCCAACTCCACCATCTCCTCTGTCACCACCCTCGCCGATTGATGATCGACGCACGGACCCTACATACCGCCCGCAAATGCATCACCCACGTGAACTAGAACCTTCACATAAGAAACGAACCCGCTCAGAATCCGAGCTCAACGGTCGACCCCCATTGCCACCAAAACGAGGCCGACCCCTTCGCCCACAAACACAAGTATCCACACAAGTATCCAACAACTACCCCCAGCTCCGTATAACTTAAGGCGTAGAAATGAATAAAATTGTCCCCCTTATAATTTTCCAAATTATTTACTCTTGTAGACCTAGCATTAAAATTTCTACCGGAGTTGTTATAGAAAAACTTGCAGAAGGTAAATTTTTGAAAGGGCACGCAGACCTTTATATAAATTTGCAACCCCCTGCTAGAATTAAAATCAATCTCCTTCAGATACAAACCCAATTAAAAACGTTTGAAAGTAAAGTCCAAATTCTTTCCAAGGAAAAGATCAGATTAGTCGCGTTCTGTTAGAAAATACCCTCGAAAATATTCAAACTACAGCACGCGCCCTATCAGAAATATTAGCCTTACCATGGATACAAACTGAAACTAAAAATTCAGAAAACTTTAACCAAAGAAGTAAAAGGGGACTGATAGATATAGGAGGGAAACTGTTCAAAGGTTTATTCGGATTAGCAACCGAAGAAGATATTAAAAGAATTGAACTTAAATTGAATCTCTTCGCGCGAAATCGACAATATAATGGACACATGTTAGAACAAACTATTAGGTCATTACACGAAAACAATCGCTTCCTCACTCCCTTTCGGACAGATTCACATACCTTGAATCCATGTTAGCTCAATACAAAGAACACAAAAGATATCTAGAATTAATAGAGATAATGAACCTACAAGTAACCCTAATCGATAAATACTTACAACGAATAACTACGATTCATTCCAAGGTTTTGCGTGCAACCCAGCTAGCCCATGGAAAAATCACTCTTTCCACCCTAATACCATGGGAAATACTTCAGTCCTTGATTCACACCGCCCAGTCACAATTAAAATTATCACCCATATTCCCACTCAACCACACTAATTACCCTCAATTTCTAGAATACACCTGGACTGTACATGGACCACGCCCCTACACATACCTCATAATTATACCATTTTTCGATGTCCTCACTTATGACGTATATAAATTTCACCCTTTCCCAACACCCTACCAAAATAACTCTAATGTCTATCGATTGTATTTACCCACCGTACCACCTTACCTTTTCCTCACCAAAGATCTATCAGCTTATTCTATGATGTCAGATAGCGACGTCCGGCATTGCCGATTCCCGCAACCAAATAAACAACTCGTCTGCCCTCCACTCAAACCAGTTATTCTTCCAACTACTAGGTCTTGCTTTATCGATTTAATTCGTGACCGGCATGCCCCCGTATGTTCATTTAAAAAATTTCATTCCCCTAAAACCATCCAACTACGAATTGGACCAGACATCTGGGTTTCCTTCGCGAACAGGACTGCCGCTACTCTCGAGTGTCCATCGAATTATTCCCTCATTACAATCCCTATGGTTATTCGGCTACCAATTGGTTGCTCCTTGCGTTCAAAAGCCCTCCAAATATACAACCCGTATAAGGTTACCCTTAATAACTCATACCCATTCCCGTCGCAAATTAAATTTAAACCCGTCATAGAGATCTTAAATCTCTCCATAAAACCTGTAACCATCCTACCCGAACTACATGCCCCTGAATGGAATGATCAATTGAGCCGGTTTAAAATTTCGGATGATAACCAAAACAACCTCTTACAAATACTACAACCGGTAACCATTTTCTCAACATCTGCCGTTAGTATCATTATTGTGTGTGCTATTATCCTCGGTATATTTGTGGTGAAAAGATCATTCTGGGAACAAAGAAAACCAAGTGACACGGAACATGAAACTATTTATGCACGACCAAGAGTGCGTACCCAGACCACGTGAACTAGACTTAACCACCCGACTTATGTTGTATATATAAATCTGTATTATAAAACCAATAGTTATCATCTAGTTAGCATTAGTTAGGATGTTACGTTATTATATTAATATCATTCTAGAGGGAAGAGCCCTGTAAAAATGAACCATAAATAATTCCCATATTCCTATATTATCTTATCCTTCATGTAATTCTTGTATTCATTTATATAGTCTCTGTATCCATTGTAAGAAAAAGTATCCATTTTAAAAATTCATGTGTTATATGGTTCATGTATTTATATAATCCTGTATATTCTTATATATTTAACTTTATATAATGCCTATACTCATATGTATGTACGTGTGTGTATTCATTTTTACATAAGGACCAAAATCGCCCAACGCGAGTTTGGATAAAATTTTTGATTTGCTTTCTACTTTGCTAAATAATTGGTGACCTGTTGTTTTTTAAAATCTCATAATCATTTTTTTAGATTTCGCTTAATAAGGAATCCTGCTTAAGCTTTGCAATGTTCACATTTTGTATACTCTCTTTCGTTATAAACAATGAGATCATGTCTTGCCTAAGCATTAAAATTGTACATCTTAAACCTTAAAATTTCACTCATATGCATATTTTAGTGTAAAGATGCATAGTCCGATTTCCACTTTTAGTTAACTTGGCAGATCATGATAACATCAGATCTGAAAAGTCGCGGTTTAAGATAAAAATATGGTTTCGTCTTCAAATATTTTGTTTACTCGTTCAAGCCTTACCACAGCTAAAAATTTACTTATTTTCAAATATTGTGCAAAAATAATACAGCCTTTTTAGCATTTAATAATAATAATGTTAGCAGTTTTTGGGTATATAAACCCACTAAAATTATTCCATTGTCATTCAGAAGCTAATTCAGAGGCTGAGCACTACCTGTATATTTTAGCAGTAAATTTACAGTTGAGAAACTTTTTATTATCCTTCGAGCCTTGCTCTCTTCAGAAGAACTTAGTCATTAAACTTTCCGGATACGCTATAAGAAGAATCCGGAACCTTCAGCATTTTTAGTAAGTCTATCAGAGTCCTCCGAGCCACTATAGAAGAACTCGGAGAGTAATACAGAAGAAAACTACTTCAAGTCACACATCCGTTGCTGCCACCTAACTAGAACCCCCGTCGACTTCGAACCAACACGGGCCATAGACGGAGGGGTTAACATATATAATATATGGACCTTTTCCAGTTTGTGTACCGTTTTTCATATAATTTATTTTTGCTTCTTTTCAGATCAAAAATGAGTGATCAAAAATGAGTTCTTGATAACCTTACCTAACCTAACCTAACGTAACCTAACATAACCCACATTATAACTTTCGTCACTTGGGCACAGGATGTTTACTATGCTGTATGTAATGTACTGTAGAAAACGGTACATAAACTGGAAAACGTCCATATATATATATATATAATATATATATATATATAATATATATATATATATTATATATATATATATAAGAGAGAAACGTGGAAAGATGTTTACACGAATTTTTAGATGACTTTTTTCCGGCTTTGCTTTCCGTCCGAATTGTTCATTCTGGTGAAGCTTTACACTCCACCTTAGACCTACTTTTAAACGTGGAAGTATGTGTGCGTGTATATATATAGATATATATATGAGAGAGAGAGAGAGAAATAACCAGGTAAACCACATGATCGATTGTTGCAATAACGGGATCCTGCCCCTACGAACCGTGGAAGGATGTTTACACTCCACCTTATACCTACGGTTTAACACGGATCATTAGGGCACCCTGGCTAGCAACCACGGAAGGACGCGCCGAGTCTCGAGCCCGCTTCCACCCCACCTTAGACTTACAGTTTAACGCGGTCCCCCGACGCATATAAAGGTAATGGGCGTATAGACGGGTGTGTACGTGCTGTGTACACTGTGCCAACTGGCTGATTAGGTGCCATATAAGACAACGGCCGCTCGGCTGAAGTCTTAATATGCGCTTGGCTCCTGTCAAGCGAACACCTCTCCTCTCTCTCCTCTCTCTCCTCTCTCTTAGGTTAGGTATAACCCTTTGGGGGGTGAGGCCGTCCCCAGCGGGGGTTCATTGCAACTTGGGGGATAACTCCGCCTCCAAGTTGCATAACCCCTTGTTGCTCATTCCCCCTCCCCATTTAGGGGGTGCCTTGCAACAAAAGGGGTGCGGGGGTTGCACTCGTGCAACAAAGGGGGTGGAGTGACACTCTTGCAACATTTGCAATTCCTTTGCACTCTAACATTTTGCGCCCATACTACTAGCCCCCATTAATAAGTTTCTTTTTTAACCTCAGAAAATATTCTATACTCTATAATTGTTTTGCGAGTGGTATGTACAATATTGTATATAACGTATATAATGTACGAGGGTTGTTCAAAAAGTAAGTTTACAAGGTTAATTATTTATCGGACACCGGTGCATTATGCATAGTACAATAATGTTGTTGGTAGTACAATATTTTGTTAGGCATGTGTGGCAACACTGTAAAGTGGAAATATCCGGGGTCACCACGAACCAAAAAGTTCAAGATTGCACCATCAGCTGGTAAGGTGGTGGCAACGATTTTTTGGGACCATCAAGGTTTTTGCATGTTGAATTCATGCAAGAAGGGACAATAATAAATGCCACTTCTTATTGTGAAGCTTTACAAAGACTCCGCACGGCTATCAGAAGAAAACGTCCCGGGTTGCTTACTGCGGGTGTGGTGTTCTTGCATGACAATGCACACCCTCACACTGAAAATCAAACACGCCAACTTTTGGAATCGTTTCACTGGGAAGTCATGGATCATCCCCTCTCCCATAGTTCTAACTCCTAACCCTGCACCAAGCGACTTCCATTTGTTTCCATCCCTAAAGGAACACCTCGAAGGTAAACAATTTCAAAACGATCCTGATGCTTTTGCGGCCGTACGAAACTGGTTAAAAATTAAGGACCCTACATTTTGCTCGACCGAAAAGTTTGTCCCACGCTACGACAAATGCTTGAATCTGTTTGGTGATTATGTAGGAAAGTAGTAATAAGTTGTCGTTGAAATACTTATAATAATTATTTGCCTTGTAATAAAACAGTTTCTTCAAAACACCTTTTGCAAACTTACTTTTGGACAACCCTCGTATATAACGTTATTGTATATAACGTAAGTAGGATAATGATCACTAATAACTGAAGTTATAACTTCAGAATTAACAACGTTGCCACAATTTACAAATATATTATCAATTGTTGATTCTGTTATTCGATTACTATAGTTGAAGACACGTGTGCACTTAGTAATGGTATGACTAAGCTAGAATGAATTAATTAATTTTAAAATTTGCGAGGACTCGCGGTGAGCTAGCTTCGTTTTGTACGGGGTGTTCGAAAAGTCCCGTCACCCCCTACAACATGTACATATTGTAATACCAATTTTATTTTTGTGTGATTAATTGTATATATATATATATATATATATATATATATATATATATATATATATATATATATGTGGTAGGTATAATTTAAGAAACAAGTCACTAGCAACACTAACTTTAATTACAGTAAATACAGTTACTAATTACAGCTACTAATCAAGAATATCTGTGTGTGCACCATCATTTTCGTAACAAAGGATTATGCGGCTCCATGTGCGGTGTGAGAATCGACGCAGCATTGCTGGAGTGATTGCACCAAATGCGTCTCGAACAGCGTGTTTCAGTTCCTCTGTTGTGCGTAACGCACCCGGGATACGTTCTGCTTGACGAAACCCCATAACGCATTGTCACATGAAGACAGATTTGGACTTCGGGGCGGCCACTAAAGAGGGGCAGGTAAATGTTGCGATCCACGGCCGATCCATTTGTCTCTGAACACTTCGTTGAGGAATTCCTTCACATTAATGACAAAATGAGGCGGAGCCCTGTCTTGTTGAAACCACATCCGACCAAGCAGCCCTAAACGTTCGAGCTGAGGCACAAACCAGTCCCGTAACATGTTGAGGTAGGCAGTTTGGTTGACAGGACCCTCAAAAAAATATGGACCGAACAAGTTCCTGGCAGACACTGTAGCCCATATCATCACATGCGGTGGATGGTGTTCCAGTTCCTGAAAGAAGTGTGTATTTTCCTTGCTCCAGAAGTAAACATTTCTCATTTTGGAGCTACGGTAAATTGCACACTCGTCAGAAAAAAATCACTGTTCCACGTGCAGGAATTTTTGGAAAAACGGTCAAAAACGTTCACAGGCTTCATATAGTTTTTACATGTCTGTTTCACTTAATTCATTAACAAATGATAGGCGGTATGGTGTCATGCCGAGATCTTTTGTCATGTGATCTCTCATTGTAGACATGGGGTCTGCAAGTTCTTGTGATCGTTTCCGAAGTGATTTTTTCAGTGAACGAGCCACCGATGCAATCACATCTTCACATTGTTCTGCTCGCGTTGTTGGTCTTCCCGACCGTGGTCTGTCCTTGATGGAGCCAGTTTCAAACAGCTTTTTCTCCCAACGTAATACCGTCTTGTTTGGTAGTGCAGCCTTATTGAATCTTGTGTTGAAATCATTCTGGATATCATGCATCGTTTTGCCAGTATGTGACCTTTCATGAGCCCATGTACTCATCACTATCCTTTCCTCCAGAGTGTAAGTGGACTGGTCTGCCATTGTTTACACAACTCTAATACCTGGAAAAGAAAAAAGTCAATGAATCTCATATATAATATATATATATATATATATATATATATATTATATATATATACACACACACAAAAATAAAATTGGTATTACAATATGTACATTTTGTAGGGGGTGACAGGACTTTTAGAGCACCCTGTAGATAATGTTAAAGTCGCACGCGAGTATGGTATTCAGTTTGTGAAAGTTACAAAAACAAAAGAGTTATCTAAATGACTGTGGAAAATATTAGAATTAGAAATCGGTGGTCTATATATTGTGTGAACAAAATAAAGAGTTATTTTTGCCTTTTATGTTAACAATTACGTTTTCCAGTACACTATTTACATAAAGAAAATTCTTTCCAATATTTATAAGTCATATACATACTGTAGATCAAAATACCTTCTAGCCCTCCCCGCGAACTATATCATCCCTTACAACATGGTACGCAGTGTAGTTTTCGGATCACCTGAATGAAGATCAGGGCCCCCATGTATTCTTGTTTTTTGCTTTACAGTACCAAATATAGTAATAAATTAAATTGAATGCCCGATTAGGTCAACTGTACGCCCTTAACGATTGGTTAGGTTAAGTCGTGATATTTTCGTTAGTTTTAACGAAGATATCATTTGATAATTGAGGCTGGGGGCCCTGATTTTCAGGTGATCCTAATTTTCTATATTATACAGCCTTTTAATATTATTATTTAACCAAGTTTCAGTGAGAACTATAACATAAATTTAACCATAGAGGTTTCCAAACAGGCTAGTCATTAATCATAGTTTTTGGGTAGGCTGCGGATATTTAGATTTAATACTACAAAATCTTTATAACACCTTTTTAGTAGCATTAACTCGTTAAACTCATCAAGAGTTGAAACTGGACAATCAACTATAAGCGAGTTAAAGTTATGTGGTTCGGAGTCACAATAATTAATATACTCTACGATGGTTGTACAATTGTTTGAAAATGAACCAAAATAATTGATATCAAATAATAATTTCGTCGAAAACCATTTTGAAATTAATTGAGAAACAATAATACCAGCAAAAAATTTTAAAATATAAAATTCCAAAAAATATATAGAGTTAGAAAACGGCGAGAATGTGAATGATCTCTTTAGGCGTTATTTACCGATGCTTCAACTCTTATTTCCTTAATCAATATGTGTTTTGATGACTGAAATTATATTCCTGGTTTAAGGTTACAATTTAGAAACTTCAAATTTAAATTGATTCACTTTCTCTTTCTTCATTTTAGCCTTAAATTGAGCTTTTCTAATAACAAGGCTGTCAGCGAAATTTCACACACACACACACACACACACACACACACACACACATATATATATTATATATATATATATATATATATATATATATATGAGAAATTAATAGTTTAAAGTGAGCTTAAATATTTGTCATAAAACGATGAAGAGAAAGTAGAGAAAAGAAGTGTTTAAAATTTCTTTTTTGAAAATTAAAGAAATGAAACCTTTATGAAGTTACGTTAAAAAGGATGAAATCATTGGAGTGGAAACGTAAATGTTTATTTCGCGTACATACACCATTTTCCAGTGTGATTAATGGAGGCCGGATGTTTAGGTACTAAAAAAACTTTAAAAAAGGCAGGCAAATAAGCAAAATAAACATTCAAAATAGGCAGTAAACCCCGAGAAAAGGCATTTAGAAATTTGTTTTCAAAAAAAGTTTAATCTAGAATAATACTTTTATATACGCATAATGCATATTACAACGCTATTAGTGAACAAAACAGAAGGTAATGCAAATATTAATTACGCGTAACAACAATGATTTCATTTCCAAAAATAAAGTTTAATATAGAATAATACCATTATACCATTATACACGTATAAATACATTGATATGTATTACAACGCCATTATAATGAACAAAACAGTTGTAGGTATTGAAAATGTTCGTTACACAATAATGACAACGATTTAAATCTTAAAAAATGTTTAATATAAAATAATACTATTATGCACGCTCACTTTCTTTTCTCTTAAATATATCTATATATTTAAATACAGGGCCTATCAGAGGGAGGGCTAGGAGGACCATTTGGCCTGGCCTCAAGCTTAAGGGGGGGCCTCAAATTTAGAAACTTTCACGTTTGAATATAATGTTTTGCAGGGAAAGTAATAATTGGGTTTAGCTATGGGCCTCAAAAGGTAGAAGTGGCCCGGGCCTCTCTGAACCTCTGAGAGGGCTTGTATATATATATATATGATGCAAACCCACAAGGAAAAAGAAAAATTATTCCAAGGCCTTTCGTGTATTCAGAAGTACACCTCATCAGGGAATGAAGAGAGAAGGCGAGATGCCCAAAATATATACAGCGGGACGGAAACAAAAAGATTATCACATACTGTAATTAACAAGAGTTAATGAGAAGCAAAAGGAATTTTAACAGGATATTGTCAATTTTATACATTTCCGCACTGTTATTGAAATTATTTTTAAAATGGATAAATGCACATTCTAGAATATTCCTTTCAATTATAGCTCTGTTTTTAGCGAGCGCTTTAGAACTATCCGACTTGATATTGTGATTACATCTATACATATGGTTAAACAATGCAAATATTTCTAATGCATTGTTTAACCATTTTTTAGCACTGATGATGGAAATTGAATTTTTCCGAAACGTCTGTAAATAAACATGTACCAACTTTTCGTCCTCCTATTAATATATATACTGTATATATATATATATATATTATATATATATATATATGGGATGAATTTCACAATTAAACACGTGATATATATATATATATATATATATATATATATATATATATATATATATTATATATATATATATATATATAAAGAAACTAATAGGCCTACTTTGGGACTCTAATAGAATAATACTGAAAATAATGGAAAAAAGGCTAATCACGCACGTTATGACGAAAAAGGCACTTTCTCCTGTAAACGAGAAAATAGGCAAACAAAAGGGAGTTATGGCATTTTGCGTGACGATCTTGACTCTTGGGATTAATAAAAGTTTTCGGCGGATGTCGATCGAGATATTTTGATTAACAAATGAATGATCATTTCAAAGAATAGAAACTAAAAATAAAACAGGTATACAATTACATCAAAAGTTACTGTGATTACAACTCTCTCTCCCTAAATTTGGGGATACTAATATTACAAATTAATTTCCCAATAAAAACAACCAACCGTGATTAATTGTTTCGTGACCATTTCTGTCCATGCGATAATCCGCTTGAGGGACCTGTAAAAAATGAAACCAACCCTTCGAGTATTACTGATAAGTAATACAAAAAGTAACGCAAAAGCGAAAAGGAGAAATTTCTTCGCAGCAACACTCTAAGTAACAACCAACCAAATTTAACATCTAGTAATGGTTTCAGCTATAGATAGTTGCACGTCTCTCTCTCTCTCTCTCGAAACTTATAAAAAATCGAGTTTCTCCAGTTCTACAGTATGCACGTAGTTAAAAATGATGATCTGAACATCTTGTAAAAAAATGAATATATGCGACCCCCCTTACCCCTTCCATAGCATCCCCCCATTTTACTCTCTCCACAGATATAAACCCCAAATGTGACAATCATGCATTATATTAAGTCTTATTAAGTAGATTAGATTAATTTGGATAGATTATTTAGATAGAGTTTTAGATAGATTGAATAGATTACATAAATTAATTTAGATAGATTAGATGAATTATATAAATTATTGTCACGTTTTTCCGTTCAGTTTCAGATTGTTATTTTCAGATTGTTTATGATTGAATGAGTTATGATTTAATTCCGAATGAGTTATATTAAATTCAGATTGAATGATTCAAATGCTAGAATTTAACAATTAGTTTCGTGTTATTAATGTTACTAGGCCTAAATAAGTGAAATCATGGCGACAAGAAGCAAAACGCACAATTCAACATTTGGTCACCCTTCAGAATTTCCACCTTCAATGACTCCTTCAAAGGCTGACGTATTTAGGCATTATTTATTGGTAAGAAAACGAGAAGAACTGATTTCGAAAGGTTCTAGAACAGCAAAAGACTGTTAGAGAATTGTCACTAAAGATGTGGAAGCCATTTGGGAGAAGTTTTCCTTTCCACATATAGGATTTGAAGGAATAGCTATAAAAGTTCAACGATTGATAGAATCTGCAGCAAAGCTAAATAAAGTACCATTAAAACAAAGAAACAACAGTTTTCAGCAGAAGGTGGAGACATTCGATGAAATGTTTGAAATTTGCACTTGTACTTGTTACGATAAAAAATTCAGTCGAACGGATTGCAGATGTGATATTAGAGTTCCAATGATTGAGTGGGAGTCTTTTGTGGGGCAGAAACAAAGAAAAAACCAACTAGGACCAATCGACAGAGTAACGACTTCCGCAAGAAAAAGGACTCACCATAGAGTTAAAGGATTAGAAAGAAGAGCCAAGATAAGCCTAGATATGAATGTCGCCTCAACCAGCAAACTGGACCCTTTACATATTATGGAAGATGAGAGCATGGAAATTGATGATGACAGCGACGATATTGACTTTGTTCCGGATTTTGAGCTGAGAGAAAACCATCAGAACGGAATTATTTATGATAACTTAACAATAACAGCAGATAGATACCGTGTAAGTTACAGAGCTACTGCAGCTATAGTAAATGCAGCTTTGAAGGATATGGGAATATTAGACGAAACCAATATGTTGGATAGGAAAAAAGTGGAAAGAGAAAGAATACGTGTGGGTAAAAAGAACATAATCAAAGTGAAATCAGAGAACACACAGATTGAAGGCATCGGATTTGATGGTAGAAAAGATCAAACTAAGACAAAGAAGGGAATGGAGTACGAAGAACATTATGTAATAATCAAAGAACCTGGTGATGTTTACATGGATCATATAGCTCCAGATAACGGAACTGCTTGTTGTATTGCAGATGAAATAATAACTTTTATAGTTGATTCTAATAGCAAAGAATCCCTCAAAGCTTTGCTATGCGATGGCACCCCAGTGAACACTGGCAGGATTGGCGGAGTGCTAAAATTGATTGAATTATATCTGGACAGGCCGGTACAATGGCTGATTTGCCCTTTGCATGCAAACGAACTGCCCTTCAGGCACGTATTTGAATCAATTGATGGAAAAACTTCGGGACCAAACACCTTCAAAGGTTCTCTTGGAAATAAACTCCGAGAGGATTTGACCAAACTGAATATAGTTGATTATACACCTGTAGAGGGCAACATTAAAGAAGTTTCGGCCGATATTGTTAAAAGATTCAGCAGTAACCAAAAATATATGTATGAAATGTGCATTAGCATACAATCTGGACGCATCTCACAAGCGTTAGCCACCAGATCCCCAGGTGCCCTCCATCATGCAAGATAGCTAACACGAGCAAACAGGATCCTGCGCTTATACGTCTCTACACGGAATCCAGACAAAAACATCCAAGACCTAGTAAAAATTATAATGCTGGTTTACGCTCCAGGCTGGTTTTGGATAGTCTCATCCAAAGGCAAATGAGGGAGCATCTAATTTTTGGTATATCATGCACTTGCTTAAAGGCTCAGATAAAAAGCATCGGATGATTATGGAGCGTGTCCTCAGAAATAAAGCCTATTTTGCCCACCCAGAGAATATCTTACTCTCAATGATAACAGACACAAGAAGAGAGGTCAGAGAGCTGGCTCTTCAGCACATCATTCGAGCAAGAACTAGGAGCACCAATGCGAGAAATTTTGAGCTGCCAAAAACACTGAACTTTGAAGCAGACGATTATCCTAACATGATCGATTGGGACAACGAAACCATCACCCTCCACCTATTTTACAGAATTTGACAAATGATGATCTTAAAGTTCGAAATGAACCACTTCAACTTATTCCTTTTCCCTATCACAGCCAGGGAGTAGAACATGCTGTAAATGTGGTAACAGAAGCATCACAAGATAGAATTGGTTACGAAAACAGACATAAATTTATTTTGAATGTGTTCCAATGGAAAGGCCAGTGGTGTCAGTAATTTACGATTTTAAATTTCTTAAGGTGAATATTTTGATTTTAGTATGCTTCAATTGATTCTTTAAGTAATATATGGAGAAAGATTTCTTATTATATTTATATATATATAAATAAATAATTTTTGTTTTCTGTACTGGTGTTTTGTCTAATTTCATCTATATAGTCCTTTTATATTTAGTAATTTAGTAGCCTATAGATTATGTTATCTATTTGTTATCTACGTTATCTATTTGTTTTTCATTAAATTCTTGCCAATTAATTGTCTGCTTTAATTAAATATTAGTGTTAATAACCATTATAATAATTTTTGTTCTCTGTATTGGTTTTTTTTTTTGTCTAATTTCATCTATATACTTCTTTTATATGTAGTAATTTAGCAGCCTACAGATTATGTTATCAATTGAAAAAATCTTTAGAGGGCTTTAAGGCCTTTAATTTGAGGTGCCGATTGTGAATTTTTTGCTTGTCTATTTAACTCATTTACTTTGTAATCTCTGTCTATTTTCTGTTCCTCCTTGATAATGTGAATATATCACGAAAGCGCTCGGACTTTGTGTTTCCTTTTCCCTGTGGTTGTTTGCTTATTAATAAGATCACGTGTTATTTTGTGATTTTAGTGCATATATATATTATATATATATATATATATATATATATATATATATATAACTTATATATATGATGAATAAAACCACGAAGGGAAAAGAAACACAAAGTGGTGCTCAAGCGCTTTCGTCTAATGACGAATTGGTTTAAATTTCATTTCAATTTAAAAAAAGGGGGGCATATGCAATGGGTGGGGGGGGCGCATAGCGGTGTAATACAGTATGTTGTTTAGGGGCCCAAAGGAAACTCCGAGCAGTGTGTAGAATAAGAATACAAAATTTCGACCCCCTAATATATATATATAATATAATAAAGTGCATAAATATATATATAATATATATAAAGTATATAATATATATATATATATAAGTAATATATATATATATATATATATATATATATAAAGAGAGAGAGAGAGAGAGAGAGAGAGAGTCCCAAAAAATACAAAAATACTCGCATATACTGTACACACTTTCGTTGCAGATAGTACAAATATAGTGTTACAAGAAAACAATAAACGTAATTTACAATATAAACTAGCGCAACTGTGCAAAATACTCTTTATTTGCATCCAGGCACGCCTGACATCGAGGAACAACAGAAGGATAGACATATGCACATGTACAATATCAGGTGAGAATGTAACAGTCGTCGACAATGTGTTAACGAAGTTCCTGCAAGGAAATCAGTTTAGTGGCGTAAACAATGTTCTTCAGTTTACCTCCAAAAGCAAAAATCGCGCGTGTAAGATCTGGAGATCTTGAGAAATAGGGTCAATAGGATCCATGGCGCTTTATCCAGCATCCAAGCAACCTGCTACCCAAAAACGTACGCCCAAAAATATGAATACGTACTTAAATAGTTGGTAACATACTGTATATACCGACAGGGCTGATTTTTGTTTCCATAGAAAGCCAACAGATGGCACTTTGTAATGACCTGATAATAGACTATTTCTTGTAACCCACGCAACACCAATAATGCCCATACTCTGTTGTCTGTTTGTACTATCTGCAGCTAAAGTGTGTATGCAATTTTTTTAGGACACTGTATATACAGTAGGTAATAGAAAGACATATTGTACGATATGAAGCACTTCACTTTATAATTAATGTAATGAGAACATAATTGTAAAAATAAAGTTAAATAATTACAGACATTACTTAAGCAATACGTTCTTATTGTAGAAGAATTCATGATTTTCCACCTTTATCAAAATGACCTAAAAATCTTGTCCCTTTTCTTTGCTTCAGATTTCACCCCAAATGCCTTTTAGTAGCCTTTTAGCCGGAAGGGAACTTTCTTGTTTTTCTTTTTTCTTTTAATTTTTTTTCTTCTTGACACTTGATTTGTTTTCACAAAATGAAAGTAAGAAACTCAGTCAACAATTCACTCTAACTGAATCGTCCTTCCCTCGTATTTGATCCAAACTATTCTCAAAGGTTTAATTTAACTTTTCTCTCGCAGTGAATAAAACTTTATTTATCTATATGCATTATTACTTTCACTTACTTTTGTTGTTTACGAGTAAATGTTCGGAATTGGCGTGTACCTATTGACGGCTCAGAAGAATCCTTTTACGGCTTGGCTGCAGGTGTTTACTTACGTATGTATTATAGGTCAATCATTATCTTCTTTACCTTAAAAATTAACCATTTTCGAATGGAACTACCGACTGCTGATAAAGAGATGAACAGAGAATCTCATGAAAGAGAAAGTTTATATAACTCATCCGGTGTTCAGGATATATAATATATATATATAGTCCCTAATCTTACTCTGAATCCCATAACTCCCCAAACAACGGTGGAAGGTAGAAACGGTAGACTGTGTCGTATTCCCAAATTGAAGGCGAGACAGGGAACATCCTTAACCCTGAAAGAAAATAGTTTTGTAGTGAGAGGACCAAAACTATTTAATCAGCTGCCCAAAGACCTAAGAAACACGAAGGGAGTTGCAGTGGAAATCTTCAAAAGAAGACTTGACGCCTGGCTCAGAACAATCCCCGATGAGCCGGGCGTACCTGGCTATGTGAGGTGGAGAGCGCAAGAATCCAACTCATTACTTCACCAGGCCAACTCGAGAGGAGGGGCGACACGCTTGACCTTCGCGAAATGAGAAATCATCACGTGGAACCTTTGTAAGGTAAGGTAAGGTAATATATATATATATATATATATATATATATGATACACACAGACTGTGCATGGAACAGGGAACTCTTCTAGGATAATTAAATCCACTATAGTCCGAATAAGTAATGGTAAATGACAAATATGTACTATAGTTTTTCTTTTTCATGATGCTAGCCCGACGTGGGCAACGGGTCCCTCGGAAAGAGGTCCCAAAAATATAGCTTCCCTCACCAGCTATCTGCAAAGCAGATAGGATCCAGCTTTGGGACAGGATCTAGGGTTTAAAGCAGCCTAGCCCAGCTACATTTAGAACCTCAATATAAACAAAAGACTCGCTGTCTTCACGTCAGATTGAATACATCAAAGAAAAAGGGGTAACTATTATATTTTTAGCCAAAAACCAAAACTTAAACCTCAACTGGCAGAATTGAGCGTCCACTTTTCAAGGCACATAACATGTCCGTTTCAAGATGGGAATGAACTCAGAATGGTTCCCTGAGGTTTTTTATGTAGCTGGACTAGGCTGTTTTAAACCCTAGATCCTGTCCCAAAGCTGGATCCTATCTGCTTTGCAGATAGCTGGTGAGAGAAGCTATATTTCTGGGACCCCTTTGCGAGGGACCCGTTGCCCACGTCGGGCTAGCATCATGAAAAAGAAAAACTATAGTATTTGTAATTTACTTACTTATTCGGACTATAGTGGATTTAATTACACTGGTCTACAGCCAAAATGCTTCGGAAATAAAAGTAGTCAATCTTTACTAATTTTGGGTCACTGAATACGAAAATGATGCCTAAAATTGCCAATTGGCTCTATTTATAAAGATATCAGGCAACCCTGCACCCTATTAAGTGGACTGCATCTGTTGCGTAATATGTAGACGCCTGTGACACATCGACGCATTGACTCTACTGCGCATGCGCGTAGTTATATTTTTTATTTTAATAAATTAATGTAAATATATACATATATATACAATAAAATGTAATTTTAAATTTATCTATTACATTATGTATTTGTAAATTATTTATTAAAAAATAGATTGGATCATTTTAACATATTGCTTCCCATAATGTTTTTGATATTAATATAAATGGAATACTAACCTAACTTAACCTTACCTAATTTAAAATTATTAAAATGCAATGTAATTACATTAATTTATTAAAATAATAAAAAACATTACGCGCATGCGCAGTAGAGTCAAGGCGTCGAGTGTCACAGGCGTCTACATATTACGCCACAGCATTAGTTCATTCGCGGAAGTCATACAGTGCACCCTTGTCAAACTCTTTTTAGTGTTTGCTTTTGAAACTGAATTTTGAACAAAGATGCCTCGTAATTACGTGAACAGTGTAGATAACTTCTGTTATGTTTGTGGAGAATTGACTTTTGCATCACAAAAAGCGTGCTATAACCGCTGTGATTAGGAAAGCCTATCACCTTTATTTGGCTGTAAGATTGGAGATCAGGACAAGAGCTGGACCCCACACATATGCTGCAATACTTGTGCAACAAACCTTCGCCAGTGGTTGAATCGAAAGGAATCTATGCCTTTTGCAGTGCCAATGGTGTGGAGGGAACCAACAAATCATGTCAGCAATTGTTACTTCTGCATGGTGCCTCCAGTCAAGAAAGGTATTTGCAAGAAGAAAAAGTGGATTTTACAATATCCGAAGATACCCTCTGCTATACGCCCGGTACCTCACGGCGAAGGACTACCCGTTCCTGAGCCCCCACACTCATTCTCCCTGGAGTCAGAGGACGAGGAGAATGAAGGAACCTGCGAAACTTGTGAGCCTTCAACTTCACAAGACCCTGAATTTGTTTATAACTTGACATCTTCTAAACCGCACATGATAACTCAGAATGAATTAAACGACCTTATCAGAGATTTAGAACTGCCAAAGAGTAAGGCAGAGCTGTTGGGCTCCAGACTGCAGCAGTGGAATCTCCTCGCTGAAAATGTTAGTGTGTACTGTAAGTTTCGTGACCGTCAAAAAGATTTTGTCCCATTCTCCATCATGGAAGGTGACCTTGTAGCTTGCAACGACATCGATGGTCTGATGGCAGCTCTCAACATTATTCACAATCCTGATGAGTGGAGACTGTTCATTGATTCATCGAAGTTGAGTCTAAAAGCTGTTTTGTTGCATGTTGGCAACGTATTGCCATCAATTCCAGTTGGTCATGCAGTCCACATGAAGGAAACATATGACAACATGAAGCAACTTTTGAATTGCATAAACTATGACAAACATCAGTGGCAGGTTTGTGGTGACTTGAAAGTTGTTGCTATCGTGCTTGGACTGCTTTTGGGCTACACCAAGTATTGCTGTTTTCTGTGTGAATGGGATAGTCGTGCTAGGACTTCTCATTACATCAAGAAGGATTGGCCACTCCGACACTTATTGGAACCTGGAACAAAAAATGTTCAGTATCCTCCACTTGTAGAATCAAGCAAGATTTTGTTACCGCCCTTACACATCAAACTGGGCGTCATGAAAAATTTTGTTAAGGCTATGGATAAAACGGGAGCAACTTTTAAGTACTTCGGTGGTAAATTCCCAAAGCTCAGTGAAGCAAAAATCAAGGAGGGTGTATTTGTTGGTCCACAGATTCGCGAGCTTCTTAGAGATGAGGAGTTCGACTGTATCCTAGGTGGTGAGGAGAAGACAGCGTGGAATGCTTTCCGGTTAGTAGCAACCAATTTTCTCGGAAATACCAAAGCTGACAATTACAGGGAGCTGGTGGAAATCCTGCTGTTGTCCTATCAAAAAATGGGCTGCAATATGTCTTTAAAGACACATTTCCTCCATTCGTACCTAGAATTTTTTCCGGCCAACGGAGTAGTCAGCGATGAACATGGTGAACGTTTCCACCAGGATATCTCAGCGATGGAGAAACGCTACCAGGGGAAATGGAGTCCATCATTGTTAGCAGACTACTGCTGGACAATAACAAGAGATGCTCCAGAAGTTGAATACAAGAGACAAGCAAAGAAGCGACGGGTTGAATCAATATAAGTGACTGCATTATACAGGTATGTTACTAACATATGGTATACATATAGTAAAATGTGTAACTTAAATTTTCTTGGAAACTGTAGCCAATCGACTGTTTTTATGGTCATATTCGTTTTCAGCACCCCAAAATCCATAATAGGAAACACATTTTATCTCCGAAGCACAAACTTTTTCAAAATTTGTAGACCAGTGTTATCCTAGAAGAGTTCCTTGTTCCATGCACGGTCTGTGTGTATCATAAAAAATCTCAGGGAACCATTCTGAGTTCATTCCCATCTTGAAACGGACATGTTATGTGCCTTGAAAAGTGGACGCTCAATTCTGCCAGTTCAGGTTTAAGTTTTGGTTTTTGGCTAAAAATATAATAGTTACCCCTTTTTTTTTTGATGTATTCAATCTGACGTGAAGGCAGCGAGTCTTTTGCTTATATTGAGGTTCTAAATGTAGCTGGGCTAGGCTGCTTTAAACCCTAGATCCTGTCCCAAGGCTGGATCCTATCTGCTTTGCAGATAGCTGGTGAGGGAAGCTATATTTTTGGGACCTCTTTCCGAGGGACCCGTTGTCCACGTCGGGCTAGCATCATGAAAAAGAAAAACTATAGTATTTGTCATTTACCATTACTTATTCGGACTATAGTGGATTTAATTATCCTAGAAGAGTTCCTTGTTCCATGCACGGTCTGTGTGTATCATAAAAAACCTTAAGGAATCATTCTGAGTTCATTCCCATATATATATATATATATATATATATATATATATGATGAATAAAACCACGAAGGAAAGGACACAAAAAGGTGCTCAAGCGCTTTCGTCTAATGACATCCTCAGGAACACTGAAGTACATAAAAGGTTACGGCCTATATATAGGTTACAGAAAAAAAAAAAATAAATAAATAACATACATACACACAAACATATATATATATATATATATATATATATATATATATATACATACATATCTACACACATACATATATTGGGTGTAAACAATGTGATTCCTTTTACATAGGTCAGACGGGAAAGGATTTGCACACACGTATAAAACAGCATCAATATTCCGTTAGAACAGGACAGTTGTCCAATGCTCTTTTTGTCCATTTGTCAGAGTTATCCCACTGTATTGATTGGAATAATGCTTCAGTTTTATTTCATTCTAGCAACATTGTTAATAGAAATATTCTTGAGTCTGCCATTATCCAACTTTCAAATAACTTCAACATAAGCAAAGGTCTTTTTCAATTCGATCCTGTTGTTTTGAATTCCTTCAAAACAAATTTAGATAAAAAGGGTAGGACGCTAAATCTTTGGTAAACTTGTATGCTACTTTATTAACTTTTAATCTTCATTTTATTTTTATATATATCGAAACTTGACTCTAAAAGGCAAAGTGTTAAAACCCGGGCAGATTTCCAGTATAAATTTGTATTTTTATAATTCATTTGATCTTGTGCTAAAAATCGATATTTTTCCTTACAAATCTGTATGCCTCTTTGTTAATCCTCTAATTTTTAATTTTTAATTTTTATTTTTACTTCTCAGTTTATTGCATATATATACAGGGTGGGCGGAAAGTAGCTCCCTATTTTGGATTGGTAAAAAAATACGTATATTATCCATTTATTTCAGAAGAAATAATATGAAAAGGTAGGCATACATGGTAGGTTTTCTCTAAAATTCAATGTGGGCTTCAACTCTTTCCACCAGCTTCTGGAGCCGCCCAGGAATGGCGTCCACTGACTTTAGCAGGAACTCCGGCGGGATGGAGGACATGACTTCCCGAATTCGGTCCTCCAGTTCTTCCAATGTCCTCGGTTTGGTGCGGTAGACTTCTTCCTTTACCCACCCCAAAGAAAGAAGTCGCACGGTTACCGCTGAAAAACGGCAGAATCGGTTCAGTGTAACGGTGTGGTGTGGTATGACCTCAGATCAGGTTGTGGGCCCGTTCCTTCTGCGCAACACCATGAATGCTGAGCGGTACCTTGCTATGTTGCGAAACGAGGTCTGGCCGGTTGTCAGCACATGGGAGAACATCGACGATCTGATATTTATGCAAGATGGCGCCCCTCCGCACTTCGCTCTTGTTGTCCGTGAGTGGCTGGATGCCCACTTCCCTGGGCGTTGGATGGGTCGTCGTGGTCCACATCAATGGCCAGCCAGGAGCCCCGACTTGACACCGTGCGACTTCTTTCTTTGGGGGTGGGTAAAGGAAGAAGTCTACCGCACCAAACCGAGGACATTGGAAGAACTGGAGGACCGAATTCGGGAAGTCATGTCCTCCATCCCGCCGGAGTTCCTGCTAAAGTCAGTGGACGCCATTCCTGGGCGGCTCCAGAAGCTGGTGGAAAGAGTTGGAGCCCACATTGAATTTCAGAGAAAACCTACCATGTATGCCTACCTTTTCATATTATTTCTTCTGAATAAATGGATAATATACGTATTTTTTTACCAATCCAAAATAGGGAGCTACTTTCCGCCCACCCTGTATATATATATATATATATATATATATATATATATATATATGTGTGTGTGTGTGTGTGTGTCGGTAAAGAAAATCCCAAGCGATTCTTTCAATACGTCAATAATAGAAATCCAGTAAAAAGTGTCTTAGGTCCATTAAAAAATGGAAATGGAGATCTAGTCTCTGAAAACAAGGAAATGGCTACCTTGCTAAACGAATTTTTACGTCCAGTTTTTTACTATAGAAGATGTAACGAATATTCCTACGGTCATAGACATAATACCTTTTGATAATGGTAATATTTTGGATAATATTGTCGTTAGTGAAGGGGAAGTAATGCGCTATATTGATAAAATGAAAACGCGTAAATCACCGGGTCCGGATTCCATATATCCATACAACTAAAAGAATTAAAAGATAGCATTGTTGTGCCGCTAACAAAGATTTTTAATGCGTCTATTTCTGAGGGGTGCGTACCAGATAATTTCAAGTTAGCGAACGTAACACCTATCTTTAAGAAAGGCGATAAAGGTCGGCGGGAAATTATAGGCCAATCAGTTTAACGTCTGTTGTAGGTAAGCTACTGGAATCAATAATTAGGGATCGTATAGTCGAACACTTAGAAGTGCATAATCTGGTCAGAAATACGCAGCACGGTTTTAGGCGAAACAAATCTTGCTTAACTAATCTTTTAGAATTTTTCCAAAGCGTGGTTAACGTTTACGATAGACATCGGGCGGTTGATGTAGTGTATTTAGATTTTCAAAAAGCGTTTGACACCGTGCCGCACAAAAGACTGATTGAAAAAACTAAGGCTCATGGAATCAGGGGTGTAGTAATAAATTGGCTAGAAGAATGGTTGCGAGGCAGGAAACAGAGGGTGTCGTCGATGGAGCGAGTCGTGTTGGGCTAATGTAGCGAGTGGCGTTCCTCAGGGTTCTGTATTGGGCCCCTTGCTTTTTCTTATATATATTAACGATTTAGATGTCGGCCTAGTCAGTACAGTTTCAAAGTTTGCGGATGACACGAAGCTGGGTGGTAGGGCGATTAATGACGAAGATAGAGGTAAAATTCAGGAAGATCTGAATAAAATCGTTGTTTGGTCAGTCACATGGCAAATGAGATTTAACGTGGATAAGTGCAAAGTTATGCATATAGGTTCGCGTAACGGTAATTTTGCGTATAGTATGTCAGGGAAAGATTTAACAAGCGTAGAGCAGGAAAAAGATTTAGGAGTTATAGTCACTGGTGATTTAAAAGCAGCGAAACAAAGTACAGCGGCGGTCAATAAGGCGAACAAAGTGTTAGGTTTTATAGCTCGAAATTTTGAGTACAAATCGCGCGATATTATAGTTCCTCTTTATAAATCATTAGTTAGACCCCATTTGGAGTACGCGGTCCAATTTTGGAATCCGCATATGCGCAAAGATATAGACAAAATCGAAAGAGTTCAAAGACGAGCAACTAAGATGATTCCGTCTCTTAGGTCAAAGTCGTACGAGGATAGGCTTAAAGAGTTAAAATTGACTACACTCGAGACTAGGAGGTTAAGGGGTGATCTAATCCAGGTTTTCAAAATTATGAATGGGTTTGATAACGTAGATAGAGATAGCTTTTTCGAAATATCTCAATATAATAGGACTAGAAATAACGGGTGTAAGTTGCAAGTAGAAGGTTCGAGACAGCAGTTGCGGAAAACTTTTTTACGCATAGAATAGTAAATAGCTGGAATAGTTTGCCGGTAGAAGTAATTAGTAGCACGTCTATAAACATGTTTAAGAATCGATTGGACGCGCATGTTGATAGAAAGGGTATAGTTTAAGGTAGTAAAATTAAGGCTTTGTGGGGATAGATCCCACAGCTCAACACAAGTGTTGTGGGATATAGGGAGGCAGCGTCTTGGGTTAGGGGATACTCTCTGTCCTTACACACCCCATTTAAAGAGATTCCTCTGCCGAGCGGTGCCCCCCATAGTACTGTGAGGTATTGAAAAACTCATGATCTTCACTTGCCCCACAAACACCTTTAAATGGGAGACCCATAATGGGTGCACACACATTTCTACATTACTGTACAGTCTTTACAGCCACACCTACACTTTTCCTCGTATGTGTATACACAATACACGATTACGAACACAGTTAGGTAGACCAGCCATGAGTGGATCCTAGGGTCTTTGTTGGTCTGAAACATTATAACATTATAACATTATAACATTATATGTATGTGTATATATATATATGTGTGTGTGTGTGTGTAGATATGTATGTATATATATATATATATATATATATATATATATATATATATATATATGTTTGTGTGTATGTATGTATTTTTTTTTTTTTTTTCTTTCTGTAACCAATATATAGGCCGTAACCTTTTATGTACTTCAGTGTTCCTGAGGATGTCATTAGACGAAAGCGCTTGAGCACCTTTTTGTGTTTCCTTTCCTTCGTGGTTTTATTCATCATAAATATTTTTCACGTGTTACTTTCGTGAAATAATTTTCATATATATATATATATATATACATTATAACTGCAAACACGCAGTATAATTAACGTAAAGAACGACGCTTTGTATAGGAGAATTATCCGCGCAAGATGAGAGTGAAAGAATGAAACAAATGAAAAAATGAGGTACCCACCCGGGAATCGAACCCAGGATCTTCCGATTGCCGGTCAGATTCCCGGGTGGGTACCTCATTTTTTCATTTGTTTCGTTCTTTCGCTCTCATCTTGCGCGGGTAATTCTCCTATACAAAGCGTCGTTCTTTACGTTAATTATACTGCGTGTTTGCAGTTATAATGATATAATGTTACGGCATGCGGGAGGTGCCCCTTTGGGGGCATTGGTTTCTGCGCGTATGTAGAGGAATTACGGCATTTGTTTGGGTGAGGCCTGTGGTGTAGTGGTTATCATATCTGACCGGCAATCGGAAGATCCCGGGTTCGATTCCCGGGTGGGTACCTCATTTTTTCATGTTTCGTTCTTTCGCTCTCATCTTGCGCGGATAATTCTCCTATACAAAGCGTCGTTCTTTACGTTATATATATATATATATATTAATATATATATACACCAGATGACCCGGAAAAATGCCCCTATTTCTGAATAAATGTTCTAAGCTAAAAAAAATAATCTAGATACAAAGACAAACGCAATAGGTAAGTAAACTGCAGGGTTTGAGTTGAGGACGGTACGTACCGGTTGTTAATTTTTTTTTTAATAAATCGTTCCGGCTGTTAACCCCTTGAGAAAGGAGACCCCTCCCCCCTCCGCACGCTCATCAACGCACTTCCCGCACCTTAGGTCTATCGGTCTGCGACGCTGCTACGCGTGAATCTGCGGCCGTACCACTTGTTAATTTTTTACAATTCACGCCTGAACATAGTAGTTTATTGACCTTAATTAAACAACAGTTCAGTGTAATCGCCATTTTTTTCTAACACAATATTCAACCTTACACAAATGTTTGACATATTTTTTGAAAATAGTTCAGCTGGAATGTTGTTCATTAGCTCATAGGCTTTGGTCTTTAAGTCTTCTAGTGTCTAAGGCTTGGTAGAATAGATCCTGTCTTTTATGTAAACCCATAAAAATGTCAGGGGGTGTGAGATCAGGTGAGTATGGGGTCCATTCCACTGGCTCATGAAGGGAGCTTAGTCGGCCGAAAAAATGTTTCCTCAAAAGGTTTCGAGTTTCATAAACAGCGTGTGGAGGTTCTCCATCCTGATAAAGACTAAAGACTCCGCTTTACTTAAAGACTGTAGCCTAGTAAGATCTTCTATGACCTTACTAGGCTATAGTCTATTGGTAGCAGCATCGTCTTTCCCTAATTTCGTAGAAATTAGGAAAAGTTATTGTTTTAAGTATGAAATGGTAAAAGAACGATGTTAATATACAGTATTTATTAGTTATTTAGTAATGAAAGATTAGAAATATATACATATACAGTATGCGGAACAAAAACCCCATCTGTTACCCTTCTGAAGAAGAAACTCAACGGATCACCTGAAGATCAGGGCTCCCAGCTTTCTTTAGTTAGCTTTATAAGGCTAACTAACGAAAATATCACGACCTAACCTAACCATTCGTTAGGTCAACTGTACGCCCTTGACGACTGGTTAGGTTAGGTCGTGATATTTTCGTTAGTTAGCCTTATAAAGCTAACTAAAGAAGGCTGGAGGCCCTGATCTTCAGGTGATTCAACCCAACAATAAAATATACATTCATTATAACTTACAGTATAATAGCTACTTCACATTATTCATGAAACATAGAATAGTTTAGAAAAGGGAATGAATTTTATGGTGTGAAGCTTTATTTCTTATTGATTTTAACATTGAGAAACAAATCTTGAAATTGTAAATGTTACGAGTTCTTGGTCCACTTTGCGTAGCGTAAGCCTGAGTGGATACGAGTGTTTGTGATTGAAATGTATATATTTGCGTTGCCTCAGAGATGATGCGTAAACTTGTGGTGCATCTTGCTCCCAGTGAATCATGCACGCGAACTAATAAACAACCAGAAATGTCTGCACTGCAAACTAACAACAAACGCGCGTAAAAGGATAATAGAGTCATCAGTTCATAAATCAAAGCATTACGCTTCCATTGGTATTAAGCCTAATTCATACATTAACCCTCTATATACGTGACAATGAAGCTACAAGCTGCTCACACAGAGAGAAAAGAATAAATCCTTTATTTTCTAAGTCTCAATCTGTGAAAGTCTTTGTTCTCAGTATTAATTAAAGTAGGGACATATATATACACAGTATGTATATATATATATATATATATATATATATATATATATATATATATAATATAACCTTTGGTATTATAACCTTTGGTTAGCTTCCACCCGAATTGTTCATTCTGACGAAGGTCACGCTTTTCACTCCACCTTAGATCTACAGTTTAACGTGGAATCAGAACCACGCCCCACCAGCAGCCCAGCGTCTTAACCACTAGGCCACGCAAGGTACCCATTTATCTACCAACCACTTTCTTTATTGTATGGAAGGATGAACAGCTGGATTTTGCTGCGCGTCAGCTGCCGTCACCGGGTCTAGAACCCGGAGCCGATGGATTCGTAGTCAGCGACGCTAACCACTACACCACTGAGGCGTATATATATATATATATAATATATATATATATATATGTGTGTGTGTGTAAAAATGAACGATGAATAATTCCTATATTTATATTCATGTAATACTTATATTCATATGTATGCACGTTCTTATATTCATTCTTACATATAGAGTCCAAATTCGCATAACGCTGACGGAGTTCGGATAAAATTTTTGATTCGCTTTCTATTTTATTTCTGCTGAATAATTGGTGAATTATTTCTTTTTAAATTACTTAATCATTTTTTTAGATTTAGCTTAATAATGTAATCTTGTTAAATTCTGCAATGTTCATTTTCTGTATACATTCTCTCTTTGTTGTAAAAGATGAAGTCATGTCTTGCTTAACGTTTAATTTTAAGTCTTAAGCATTTAATTTTTGCTCATATGCATGTTTAATTGTAATTCATAATAAAATGCACATTTCAATTTCCATTTTTAGTTAACTCGGCAGATCATGATAACATCAACTCTGTGAATGTGCGGTTTGAAACAAAAATATGGTTTCATCTTCATATAGCTTGCTTATCAGTCTAGACTCTAGACATTGCTACAGCTAAAATATTTACCTTATCTTTAAATATTTTGCAAAATAAATCAGCCTATTGAGAATAAAAAGCAAAAACAGATCAGCATTAAATAACAGTGATGTCATTAAAAATTTCAATATATAAACCCGTAAAATTTCTCCAATGTTCATTCTGATTGTTTGATCTAACTTAGAGGCTGAGCATTACCTGTAACATTTTAGCAGTAAACTACAGTAAGAGAATATCTTTGACTTCTCCTTCGAGCCTTGCTCTCTTCAGAGAACTTAGTCTTAAATAGAGAAAAATAATTTCCCAATACGTTATAAGAAGAATCGGGGAACCTTCAGAGAATTTAGTAAGCTCCACAGGATTCTCCGATCCACGACAAGAAGAAATCGGAGAGTAGTATATAATAAACTACTGCGATTCCCTATATGGTACCAGCTACTCCAGATTAACAAATCCGTTGCTGCCACCTAACCAGAACCCCCGTAACTTCGAACCGCCCAAGGCCGTAGACGGAGGAGTTAACATATATATATATATATATATATATATATATATATATATATATATATATATATATATATATTGGAAGAACAGATTACTATACATTAAATATTATTTTATTTTTAGTTATTTTTGTGTTTTCATCTTATTCTGTTTTCAAATTCTGGGCATGTTCGGCTTAACAGTTAAAAAGTCGTAAAGACTGAATTACAAACTCTGTTTTGTAGGTCAAATTGAAATTTTATTTTTACTTACATTTGGAGTGAGTTTCTCAAATTATGTATGTTCCGTATAACTGATATGATCTTATACTATAATAATTACTGAATAAAAAGAAGAATTTTGTATCGAAGGTTTTTGTTCACACACACACACACACACACACACACACACACACACACATATATATATATAT
Source organism: Bathynomus jamesi (assembly GCA_023014485.1). Taxonomy (NCBI): domain Eukaryota; kingdom Metazoa; phylum Arthropoda; class Malacostraca; order Isopoda; family Cirolanidae; genus Bathynomus; species Bathynomus jamesi. The sequence goes on from JAJOZX010005760.1 coordinate 96,436, forward strand.
ATATATATATATATATATATATATATATATATATACGCACACATCAAGGCCCAAAGACATTTAACGTGCTATCCGAATAACGGAGGAACCTACACCAAGCTAAAGTTCATATATTTAAGAATCAAGTAACCAACCATGCGGAGCTTTGCCATGAGGGCAAAATGAGAGTAGAAAGTAACTCTTTCTTTCATCAAACCACCTAAATGAGGCGGGATGCTGCAGAGGGTTGGGTTCGAATTGGAGTTGATCGTGAACAGTTGTTCATAAACAACAAAAGTAAAGAAAAATAGGTCATATGATCCTTCACGCCGCTTTATCACTAACTTCTGCACAGAGATTTCTTGATTGGAGTCATTCCCAATGAGAACATTTTAGAATGAAAGAACGATATCTGAAGCAGTGGCATACTAAGGGGGGTGCGAGGGGGCGGTCCGCCCCGGGTGACAGCCAGGAGGGGGGTGCCATCGGGAGAGTTGAAATACAAGTACAAGTTTTCAAACCAAATGAAAAATTCGCGAAAGTAAGAAAAAAAAATTAAAAATGTTCAAACTATTACAACAGCTTAATGTTAATTTCCACTATAAAATAAATTTTTATTTTTATTGGCAATACAAAATTTACAAACGAAAAATTAAATATTTGATAAAAATTACATCGAAAGGCGACCGTTTGTTGACGTTTTAGTCATCAGTTTGTTGAGCATAGCCAGCTGGCTGCAACTGACATTCCAAGTCTTGTCCACTTGACACTGTGACTCCACATACATGAGGTATGTTTCATTAAATAATTATGATAAAGCATAAAGTGCTGGTGTTTATAACAATATCATGGTACTTATACCAGTGTCTAGTAATTTTTGACAATGTGGTGTCATAGTGATGTTTAAGTGTTTATAAATGCATCGTCGTGATGTTACAATACCCGGTAAATGCATACTGTTAATTTTCATCTGTTAATTTTCATTTTGTCAGTGGTCTAGTTATTTGTGAGTAATGCTCATAGTTTTCTGCTTTTTTAGGAGTCGTGTTTGCACTTAACCCCCCCCCCCCCCCCCCAAATAAAATAAAATAATAATAATAATAATAATAGTAATAATAATAATAATAATAATGATGCTCGAAACCAGAGACTGTGAATCCTCTCTATTTACCTTTAAAGAATATAGGCTGAGCGTTGAGAGTGGATTTCCTGTTTTTTGTATAAAATAAAATGCAGTATTACCTGTTCACTGACTTTTTAATGTCCTGCATTTTTCTTATTTCCGATTTGCTTATGACAGTACTGTACTGTTTAAAAATTTACTTGCAAACATAATATATTTTTCTGTGTGTTTAATTTTAAAATTATTTATGGTGGGTGCCAAAGGAAGGATCCGACCCGGGTGCCAAATACTTTAGGTACGCCCCTGATCTGAAGGTTATATCCGTCATGCAAATAACACCTCTATACACAACCAAAGTAATAACGTTAAACTCGGGATGTAAAATTAAAATCAAAGTATCCGATATTACTAAGAATATTTTCTAATCCAGTATAGTTAGATTCTGGTTGCATTTTAATGAAGAAAGTCTTGCTTTCTATTGCGTACGAAACTTCATCTTGTACTCGAAAGCAAGTATCGTTCATGGTACTCGTAACTCTGAATATAATTTAAACTTTAGAAAACGCGTTCTTATTCCTACTTTAAAGCAGAAGTAAATATATTTAAGAAATATATGAGGGGTCCCGCGTCTTACGGTACCTAAGCGCCAAAATTAAAATTCGCCACAAATCGCCTCCAAAGTTTAGCAATATTCTGGCAATAGTATCTCTGTTATTAATTGAGCTAGAACGTTAATTTTTGGCTAAATTAGAGTTCTAAGTATGCTAATGAAGATGTTGATGAGTTTTTGGAATAGATTTTCATATTTTATATTATATATATATATATATATATATATATATATATATATATATATATATTATATATATATATATATAAAAATTATTTCACGAAAGTGACACGTGAAAAATATTTATGATGAATAAAACCACGAAGGAAAAAGAAACACAAAGGGGTGCTCAAGCGCTTTCGTCTAATGACATCCTCAGGAACACTGGAGTGAAAGGACAGATCAAGGCAATATATAGGTTACAAAAATAAACATACATACATACATATTCATATATATATATATACATATATATATATATATATACACACACATATACATATATATAGTAAGCATAGAAAAAATTGTGGGAGGAGCAAACATTTGTATGGGAGATTGACACTTTTAGCACTTCAGCCGACATTCAATATAAATTCAAATGGCTTGTTTATGAAACAGGTCACAAAAGAATAAAGAAATAAAAATAAATATAAATATAAATTGAGAAAAAAAAATTAATTACAAAATAGTGCCTTAGTGATATATATGTCACAGCCTAAATAACCATAAAGAAATAAACCGGCAAATAAAAAAAAAAACAAATATATATATACATACATATATATATATATATATATATGTATATATATATATATATATATATATACATACACACATACACATATACATATATATAGTAAGTAAAGAAAAATTGTGGGAGGATAAACACATTTGTATGGGGAAAAAAGACACTTTTAGCACTTTGGCCGACCTTCAATATAAATTGAAGCGCTTGAGCACCCCTTTGTGTTTCTTTTTCCTTCGTGGTTTTATTCATCATATATATATATATATATATATATTTTAATTTTTTGATTTTCTTATTATGCCGAACTTTGGGTGCGATTTCTGGCACAGAATGAGGTGAAAAAAGTAGTTCGCTTCATAAGGTTTTCAACCATACTTCTATTGTCGTAAGGTCATTATAACCCAAACCACGCGATAGAGGAAGGGTGAAAATTGCGATATCCATCAAAAGCACGTTTTCGCCTGTGGTGGCGCTTAGGTACCGTAAGACGCGCGACCCCTCATTTGTACTACCATACTGTATATTTAGAATTGTACATATGGAGAGAGAGAGAGAGAGAGAGAGAGAGAGAGAGAGAGAGAGAGAGAGAGAGAGAGAGAGAGAGAGCAATCGAAACAATGAGTGGGCAATTCCTGAATCGGTATTAGAATTAAATATTTTTCAGGGAGTGAATTCTGAATGGGATTTGCCATTATTTTATTTATTCGGTGCTAGAATTGAAATTTTTGTATGAGTTACTAAAACTATAATTTGTTTGTGAGGTCAATTCTAATTTCTAGAGGTTGAATGAGGAAAGAATGAGAATTGTGCATATTGAAAGCGTTACAGTAATGAGGTTTAAATGACATCATGATCTACAGAGGATAAGGCTAACAAAGACCCTAAGATCCACTCTAAGGTTAGCCCGAGAGAAAGGAAAGAGGAGAGGGTTAAAAGAGAAGAAGAAGGGGTTAAGTAAGTAGCAAAACCTATCATTCGTGGGTTAATATTCATTCAGAAAAAGAAAGAAAACTCTCCATCATCACCCGCCGGCCACTGCCGACAAGTCGGAAAAACAGTCGAAGAGAATAGGAGAGGGGTGAAAGATGAAAAGAAGTAAAATAAGAACGCTTACAAACCATGCAAACACAATCTTAACTCAAACACTATCATACCATGCAAACTACAGACATTCAAGTAGAGAGAGTTAGAGACATGCAAGTAAGGAGAGGATTAAAAAAAAAAAGTATGTAGTGTATAACAAAAAGTGGGTTAGTTTACTTTACGAGCTGCATCGACGTTCGTGTTAGTCTAACTTTTTTTTAAAAATTTTATTGCTGGCATCACACGCTGGCATGTCACAAGCTGGCATTAATCGTCAACAGACTCATCCTCGACCACCACCATCAGAGATCCTGTTACTAATTGTTTTTTTTATTTTAAAAACGTTAATATTTTTAAAATGCCTATCTAAACGGTTCTTAAACATATTAACGCTGGTAGAGTTAACGACTGACGCGGGAAGATTATTCCATTTATCAATTACTCTAAACGTAAAGAAGTTTTTAGCGATATTAGTAATGAAACGTCTGCCACGCAACTTAAATCAGTTATTACGAGTATTGCTATTATCGAAAGTAAACAGTTTGTCAAAATTTACGTTATCGATGTTATTAACGATTTTGAAAACTTCAATAAGCTCCCCCCCTTAATCTCCTAGTTTCGAGTGAATGCAAGTCTAACTCTTTAATTCTATATTCATAAGGCTTGTTGTGTAATGACGGAATTAGTTTCGTGGCACGACGCTGAACCCTTTCTAACCTATCAATATCCTCACGCAAGTACGGGCACCAAAACTGAACTGCATATTCTAAATGAGGCCTGACTGGGGACTTGTAAAGAACCAATATAATATCCTTCGATTTAAATTCGAAATTACGCGCTATGAAGCCTAACATCCTATTAGCTTTTGCGCAAGACTCCAGGCACTGATTCCTAACTTTTAAATCCTTAGATACGCGTACGCCTAAATCTACTTCCTCGTCAACGCTCGCTAACTCTCTATCATCCATCGTGTACGTGTAATTATTGTTACGAGAACCTATATGCAAAACTTTACATTTATCTACGTTAAATTGCATCTGCCACTTATCCGTCCACTCCATAATCCTATTTACATCGTCTTGGAGCCTATTTCTATCGTCCTCGTTAACAACCTTACCGCCTATTTCAGTATCGTCCGCGAATTTTGACACGTTACTAGTCAATCCTAAATCTATGTCGTTAATGTAAATTACGAATAGCAATGGGCCTAACACTGAACCCTGTAGGACACCGCTACCTACATCCAACCACCCCGATTCACTACCATTAACAACGACCCTCTGTCTCCTAGTACGAAGCCATTCCTCTATCCAGTTAACTACCTGACCGCGTATACCGTGCGCTTTAACCTTCGCAATTAATCTTCTATGCGGAACTGTATCGAACGCCTTTTTAAAATCTAAATAAATAACGTCAGCCGCTCTATGCCTATCGTATTCGCGCACTATTTCGTTATAAAATTCTAACAAATTAGCTAAACAAGATCTATGGCGTCGAAACCCATGCTGACTACTATTAATCAAATCTCTACTTTCTAAGTGATCGATGATACGATCCCTAACTACGGATTCCAAAAGTTTACCGACAATTGAGGTTAAGATAATGGACCTATAATTGCTAGCTACTGTGCGGTCGCCTTTTTTAAAAATAGGCGTGACGTTAGCTAATTTGAAGTCTTCAGGAATAATCCCCGTTTCGAGTGACTGATTAAAAATCTTCGTTAAGGGGCCTACGATAACTTCTTTCAAATCTTTCAAATGTCTGGGATAAAAAGCGTCAGCGCCTGGAGCCTTGCTAACTTTTAGCTTATCGATATAATGCGCAATGTCACCCTCGTAAACAGTTATTTCATCCAAAATAGTCTCGCTACTAAATGGAACGATATCGTCCACGTCGGGACATTATTTACGTCTTCTACGGTAAAAACTGTCGCAAAAAAGTCATTGAAAATACCCGCCATCGCCTGAGCGTCAGAAGCCAAAGCGCCGTTAACATCCACCAGAGGGCCTATGTTATATTTTATCGGCTTACGATTATTGACGTATTCAAAAAACGTTTTTGGATTGTGTTTACTATCAGCAGCTATCAGTATTTCTAAATTACGCTTAGCATTCCTAACTGATCTTTTAACCTGACGTCTAAACTCGATATATCTACTAAAGTTAGCTGCCGTGCCATTGCGCTTATTAAGTCTATACGCTCTATTAGGCTCGTTTATGAACTCGCCTATTTCCCTATTCCACCACTTGGGCCAACCATGATTTCTAGCGCGCTTGGGCCTACGAGGAATAAACTCCCTTTCAATATCCATAAAACTTGCTTTAAACGTCTCCCAATGCAAATTTGTGTCATTACCCATAAATAAGTTATTCCAGTCCACTACTCTCATCCTATCCGCAAAACTATCAAAATTGGCCCTACAAAAATCAGGGACTTTTATTACGTTACTATCCTTAGTGTTTTCTATCAATAACTTAAACCTAATAATTTGATGATCACTACATCCTAAACCAGAGCTTTCCAAACTGTGTCGCGACACATTAGTGTTTTTTGTATTTTGAAAATTTTGATTTTTCTATCAACAAAATCGGCTACAAGATAAACCACCTACTGAAAAATTATCTGATATTTGATAACAAAAATTAATTAATATGTCGTGAACATTTTTATGCTTAAATAGTGTGTCGCCAACGTGAAAAGTTTGGAAAGCTCTGTCCTAAACTCTCGCCTACTTCTAAACTTTGGACTATATTTTCGCCGTTCGTCATCACCAAATCTAAAATATTGTCACCGCGCGTTGGTTCGGTAACCATATATCGTAAAAAATTATCTTCCATGAACTCAATCAATCTCAAGCTCTCCTCATTACCAGTAAAAGTCTCGTAATTAACATTAGGGCAGTTAAAGTCTCCGACAATTATACTATTCCGATTGTCAATAAAGTTACCAAGAAATCGGTATCGAGGGGTTGAACGGGAGGTCTATAAACAACAACAAAATTAAAACTAATACTACGCGCTCTAACTTCAACGCATATCGCATTAATTGCTGCCGGAAAATCTGTCTTAACCTCGATAGCATTAAGGGAATTACGAATGTACAGCAAAACGCTGCCACCAATCCTACGTAACCTATCATTAGTAAAGAGTTTAAAACCCGGTATATCAAATTCCGCCAACAAGTCCCGAGTCACGGTATTTAACCACGTTTCAGTGATAGCAACAATATCGTAGTTACCGGAATAAATTATCGCCTTAAATTCGTTTAATTTATTTCTAATACTACGCGCGTTATCTTTTATAAAAAGGCTAGGATCACTGAATTCTGACCACAGCTTTACGAAGGGTACATTTTCCTCAGCACAAATCTTTTCTAATTTAGTGTTCAAAAATATAGTTTTAGACGTAATCCTAAGACCTAAACCGTGCCTAGGGGTAATACCTGGAACTAAAGACCTATCTGACCTCCCCTTTAGGGACCTAATTAACCCCTATATCTCTCCAAAAGGTCAGGCATTCTCGTATCGGGCCTATACGAGTCGTTGCCCCCTACCATCGTCACCAACATCGAGTGACGGGAGGCAACGTCAATCCTATCCACTTCGTCTCTAACTCTGTCAACCCTGGCCTCTGGGAGACAGACCGTTCTCCTCTTGATTGGATGCCGTTCAACGAACTCTGTGTCCATATGGCGCACTAAAGAGTCCCCAATTAAAATAGTTTCCCCCTCATTCACGTCCCTTTCCAAATGGGCGAAAGGGTTCGAAACCTCGATAGGTGGGGGGAGACTCCTATCACCTAACGTACGCGGCCTAGCTCCACCCTTAACTTCTCTAAATCCCTCCCCATCTACTAATCTCGGACTAACCCTAACCCCTTCCTCAACTCTATCCAACCTTCCCGATAAGCTACCCAAACTACAAACTAGGTTACGCACCTCACCCTTCAAATTACTAACGTCTTCAACGTTAGTATTGGTTCGGCTTTCGTCAACCGTAGCCCTACCCCTGCCCTCATCAAGCGTTGCAAGTCTTTCCGTTACCTCACGTACACTGCGTTTTATGTTAACTATTTCCTCCCTTAAATCGCAAAAGAAACAAACTGATCTCTCGGTAATCGCCATCGGACCGTCGTTGTAATCTTTAAAATCTGTATACCACCGGTTTACCCCACACCTAACACACGACGCTTTCTGCGACAGTATCGCGCAAGTTAAATTAGTTTATATCCGTCAAAAGTATAAGTTAAATTAAGTCGGCACGCTATGAAAATTACTAAATCGCTAAAAACCACTAATATTCAATTACTTAACTATAACAATGTGAATATAAACGCAAGTATATAAAATTCAAAACTTTCCAAAAGTAAAGTTATTAGCAATATGCAAAAGTAGAAGCAATATCAGAGAGCTCAAGAAATGCGTCCGTTCAGTACAGAGTCTGGCTGACGAATATATGATGATGATGATGATCTACAGATCTACAGAAGCTAAGGCTAACAAAGACCCTAAGATCCACTCTAAGGTTAGCCCAAGAGAAAGGAAAGAGTAGGGGGTTAAGAGAAGAGAATAAGGGGTTAAGTAAGTAGCAACACCTATCACTCGTGGGTTAACATTCATTCAGAAAAAGAGAAAAAAGACTCACCATCATCATCCGCCGGCCACTGCCGACAAATCGGAAAAATAGTCGAAGAGAATAAGAAAGGGGTGAAAGATGCAAAGAAGTAAAATAAGAACGCTTATAAATCATGCAAACACAGTCTTAACTCACTATCATACCATGCAAACTAAAGACATGCAAGTAAAGAGAGTTACAGACATGCAAGTAAGGAGAGGATGAGAAAAATAAAAAGGGAAAAGTAGGTAAAGTTAAACAAAATGTGGGTTACTTTACGCTACGAGCTACATCTAGGTTCGTGTTCGTCTAATTTTTTTTTTATTATTAATTTTTTGCTGGCATATCACACGCTGGCATGTCACAAGCTGGCATTATCGTCAACCGACTCATCCTCGACCACCACCACCAGAACTCCTGTTGCTAATTGTTTTTTTTTTATTTTAAACAACGTTAATATTTGTAAAATGCCTCTCTAAACGGTTCTTAAACATATTAACGCTGGTAGAGTTCACGACTGGCGCGGGAAGATTATTCCATTTATCAATTACTTTAAACGTAAAGAAGTTTTTAGCGATATTAGTAATGAAACGTCTGCCACGCAACTTAAATCCGTTATTACGAGTATTGCTATTATCGAAAGTGAACAGTTTGTCAAAATTTACGTTATCGATGTTGTTAACGATTTTGAAAACTTCAATAAGCTCCCCCCTTAATCTCCTAGTTTCGAGTGAATGCAAGTCTAACTCTTTTATTCTATCTTCATAAGGCTTGTTGCGCAATGACGGAATTAGTTTCGTGGCACGACGCTGAACCCTTTCTAACCTATCAATATCCTCACGCAAGTACGGGCACCAAAACTGAACGGCATATTCTAAATGGGGCCTGACTAGGGACTTGTAAAGAACCAATATAATATCCTTCGATTTAAATTCGAAATTACGCGCTATGAAGCCTAACATCCTATTAGCTTTTGCACAAGACTCCAGGCACTGGTTCCTAACTTTTAAATCCTTAGATACGCGTACGCCTAAATCTACTTCCTCGTCAACGCTTGCTAACTCTCTATCATCCATCGTGTACGTGTAATTATTGTTACGAGAACCTATATGCAAAACTTTACATTTGTCTACGTTAAATTGCATCTGCCACTTATCCGTCCACTCCATAATCCTATTTACATCGTCTTGGAGCCAACTTCTATCGTCCTCGTTAACAACCTTACCGCCGATTTTAGTATCGTCCGCGATGATGATGATGATGATGATGATGATATCGTCTGAACCTTGACCCAATTCATTCGTCACGTCGATACCACCACTGTTAAATTCCTTCGTACCGGCTAGAGGGGTACCACGACGAAGGTGGGGACGAATAACAGGGTGGTGACGAAGAAGGTGAACGGATGTTGATGGTAGTGTAGCCGAAACGAATTATATCAGCTAAGAATTCACGGCTGAGAACTTAATTTCACTATATGTGGTCTTACGGAGTATCACGACAGGCTGGACATACACACGTATACTTTATAAATACATAATTAAGTCACATGAAAACAAGAACACGATAAAGTTTATGCTTTCACTCTTACGTTCACAGATTAATTATATTAATTTACATTATTTAATGATAAACATGGCCAAGGAAAATCTCTTGTTTAATGATAAACATGACCAAGGAGAATTTTTTGTTTAATGATAAACATAGTCAAGGAAAATCGGATCACGTGAAGATCCGCCACCCCAGCCTTTTTTAGTTAGCTTTATAAGGCTAACTAACGAAAATATCACGATTTAACCTAACAATCATTAGGTCATCTGTACGCCCTTGACCATTGGTTAGGTTAGGTCGTGATACTTTCGTTAGTTAGCCTTATAAAGCTAACTAAAAAAGGCTGGGGTGACGGATCTTCAGGTGATCCGGAAAATCTTTTGTTTAATGGTAACCATGGCCAAGGAAAATCTCTTTTTTAATAATAAACATGCCCAAGGAAAATTTCTTGCTTAATGATAAACATGGCCAAGGTAAATTTCTTGTTTAATGATAAATATGGCCAAGGAAAATCTCTTGTTTAATGATAACCATGGCCAAGTAAAATATTTTGTTTAATAATAAACATGCCAAGGAAAATCTCTTGTTTAATGATAAACAATGTTTACCATTAAACAAGAAATTTTTCTCTCATAAACAAAATACTCAACACAAACATGCACAATAACACCAAAAGGTGGCTGAGCAACTATCTTTCAGGAAGATACGCACATGTCACATTTAATGGCAAGTCATCCAAAACCAAGCTTTTTCCGAACGGGGTCCCTCAAGGCTCTGCTCTCTCACCAACACTGTTCAATTTATACATGCATGACATTCCAATACCCATAGATAACAAGCTTACCTTATCATCATATGCAGATGACATCACTCTAACATCCACCCACAACAACATCGACACCGCTACAAATAACCTACAAACATACATAAACAGTATACAAGACTGGCTCACACACAAAAGACTCAAAGTAGCGCCCACAAAATCAACCATCACCTTGCTAACAAGCAACCAGGGCCGTAACTAGGGTTTAGAAATTAGTGAGGTCCAGATTTTTTTCGAGTGCGGCGGGACGAGCAAAATTCAGACCAAAATGACATCTACAAACACAACCCAAGCTATACACTAAACACAAAACGCTCGACGCTCCCTCTTTTCAAAAGAAAAGCGGTAATATGCGTTTCATACACGGAGAACGGTTCAGTCTCTTTTTTTTTTTTAGGAAATAATTACCGAGGTCCGGACCTCGGTGACCTCATAGGTAGTTACGGCCATGCAAGCAACACAAAAGAACACCAGATAGCTCCACAGATTACACTAAACAACACCAACATTCCACACACTCACAGGACCAAAATACTTGGGGTCACATACAACACATCATTATCTTCAGCGTTGTAGTCCTAAAATTTTAGGAAGGGTAACGCTACAGGCAAAACTTTAATAGAGCGTTTCATAGAACAATTACTGTATAAAAATAGTAAAAGTTAATTCAAAAATAAACAATATATATTTAGTAAATAAAACTACAAATACAGTACATGCTCTAGTTACTTTTAATTTGAATAAAACACACACATATAGATACTCGTATCAGTCGTATGTATACGGTATAATGCAGTTTCATAGTGATATAGTAGATACTACAGTTACATATAGTGGGTAAAAGTCCGTAAGTGTTCAGCATTCAGCTATGGCTACTACAGTAGGTAGTATAACGCTACTTCACTGAAATTTTAGGAAGTATAACGCCGTTATACCGCGTTACCCCTCGACTACACCCCTGATTATCTTTTGCAAACCACATTCAGGACATTAAAAACAAATGTACGTCAAGACTTAACACGCTTAGGGTACTAACAGGCACAAACTTTGGAGACCAGCAGGAAACATCACTCATATACAAACAATATATTCGCTCAGTTGTACTCAAACAACACCAATAGAACACCTGCACACAGAAACAAAAATACTGAAAGTTAGGGAACATTTAGACATGAGGGGAACACAATTCATGGCAGCAGCGACAACTAACCCACAACACCCTTGCCACTACATGTACAATCATGCACCAACACCTCGCACCATTAAGGTAACACTAGAGAGACATTATAACCAAATACTCCATTCCATACCACACCCCACAGACATCACACAGTACAGAAAGCACATACACACACACCTAACCCACAAAGCACTGACATGACTCGGTCCGAATGCGGTCTTAAGTGCGAAGCCGCCACCCATTGACAGGTCAGAGACCAGCCTTAGCAGATCGGCTCGAGTTAACTTAGCACGATTCCGATGTGGACATCACCCCAACTTACAGACATATAAACACAGACTAGACAACTCCACAGACGACACCTTCCGCCTGTGCCAGGACACACCACAAACAATTGAACACATTATGACAGACTGTACCGCTCTAGCACAACATAGAATACAACACAACATCACTAGTGCGCTGAACCTCTGGTCCACTCCGGAGAGGGCGATCGGTTACCTGCGTGCCGCCCGCTTGCTCGATCAGGGTGGGCTGATCAGCTAACCAACAACAACAACAACCGTAGGAAGGGTGTTTATTTTCCTCGAATGCAGTATTTGATTTTTGCTAAACATACTGTTGCTGCGTTGCTCGTTGTTCCCGAATAACTCAAGTTTGGTCTCGTCTCTCCAGAGAACGTTCTTCCAGAATGCAAATCAATCATTTTGATGATCCTTGGCGTACTTTAAGCGAGCTTCTTTGTGCGCTTTTCGTAGCAAAGGGTTTTTTCGTGCAACTCTTCCACGTAGACCATTCTTTCTCAATATGCGACGTACAGTAGAGGGATGGACATCGATCTTAGACAGTCTTAATGTTTGAAATATATCACCCGCAGTTACTAGTGGATTCGCAGTTGCCATTCTTTCAACCCATCTACCTGTACCTTCTGAAATCTCGCAAGGTCGTCCACATCTTGGTAGAGTTTTGATTGTTCCAAAACTTTTCCATTTTTTTAGAACTGTAGCAACCGTCGCAAATGGAAATCGAAGTTCTTCTTCCGTCTTCCTATAACTCTTTCTAGACTCGTACGCGGGAATAACGGATCTCTTAAGATCCGTAGGCAGCTCTTTACCAAGACAAAGCATTGCTTACAAATGGCTCGTACAGTCATTCGTCTTCCATGAAGATTCACCGAGAAAATTCTAGAATTCAGAATTGCCACCAGTCTCTAATCAATAAACAACGAACTACTGATAAAAAATTTAAATTCTCCGAACCCTAGGTGGACACACGAAGTATTAAATAATTTTGTAAATAAATGTTCGAAAATTTTGCATTTTAACTATTTCTATTTTCCTCAAATTCTTTCATATTTTAAATTATATGCTGGAGTTGAACTCTTTTTTTTTTATTTGTTAAATGTTTGCAAATAAACGGTAAACTTTTTATAACTATCCTGCGCATCGGACAAAAGATAAGGACGAATATAACTGAAATATTTCTCTGTACGAATACTTATGAACGCCACTGTAACGTGTATATATATATATATATATATATGTGTGTGTGTGTGTGTGTGTATGTGTGTGTTATAGAGAACTACAGTAACCGTAGATTAATTTTAATACAGCAACTGATTAAAATCACTGTACAGTTACTGCAGTTCTCTCTATAATAAAAATTACTGCGTGACTTTGCTTCTGGCTTTCTGAAAAACATATCATGATGAAACTAAATGCGCTCAAAAGTGGCGCTTGAAAGGAAATTTTTTGGTTTTTTTGCATGGTGTAATGGTAAGAGACGTGCACATTTTACATCAGTTTATATTTTACATACAGTAACCTTTGGTTTGCTTCCGACCGAATTGTTTATTCTGACGAAGGTCAAGCTTTTCACTCCAACTTAGACCTACAGTTTAACGTGGAATCCGAACCACGCCCCACCAGCAGCCCAGCGTCTTAACCACTAAGCCACCCATTTATCTACCAACCACTTTCTTTATTGTGTGGAAGGATGAACAGCTTGGTTTTGTTGCGTGCCGCCTGCCGCCACCGGGTCTCGATCCCAGGGCCGAAGGACATGGCCGCCGAAGCTGGGTTAAATCCCCGGAGCCCGGACCTCTAGGGGGCCCGGAAAGAGGAGGGATAAAATCTAAAAATATTAATAAAGCAATTGATTAAATAACAGAGAGGAAATATAATTAATGAACATACATTTTATAGAGATTATCATACTGTATGTTTTGAATAGTGACTTGGACATGTAATCAGTTTGCTTGTTATGTACACAAAAAACATTCATAATAAAATACTGAGTAAACAGGGGGGCCCATATACCAATCCTTCCCCGGGGCCCGTGGCAGCTCTCGCCGCCCCTGCGCCGATGGATCGTAGTCAGTGACCGTAACCACTACACCACCGAGGTGCTATATAGACATATATATATATTTTACATATAATTTACATTTTACACACACACACACACACACACACACACACACACATATATATATATATATATTATATATATATATATATATATATATATATATTCAATTCAACGTCCGAGGCACACCAACAAACCATGCACCCTAGTCAAATACAGCCCATGCAAATATGCGTATGTGCGCTTTTTCATGTGCATGCGTGCGTGTGTTTCAGGTACAGTATATAACTGTGCTCAAAATATTTGAACTGAATTTATGTTGATATATGGCGGCGGTGTATATCACCGGTTCAGTTTTTATTGTTTGTTTCTCTTTCGTCTTTCGCGAGTACCTGTCTTTGCAGTGACCGAGAACTTAACCCTCAACAACGCAGTCAGTGAAGGTATACTTCTAAAATCTGGCTAATTGCGACCTTTTGATATTGTTTACGCCTTCTTTATTCCTCTCGTGGATTGGCCAGGAAATTCTCCGGATATGAACCCTATCGAAAACCTATGGGAAATAGTAAAGCGTAGACTGAAAGGCGAGGAAATAACATCTCGAATACAGTTAATAGAACGAATAATTGCCGTTTGGAACCGTGATCCTGGGATACAGGCCAGCTGCAAAGCCTGTATAGAGAGTATGCCTAGACGGGTTGCTGCCTTAAATAAGGCCAAAGGAGGACCCACTAAGTACTAAATGTGTTTAATATGACTGTAGAGTGTATATAAATATATTCTGAAATAAAATAAGTGTTTAAATTAGCCAAATTTACTATTATTAGCATTAGAAATAAACTTATACAAGAAAAACTATTTTTTATGTAGTGGCTCTAATATAATTTGATCACCCTCTGTATATATTCCATTGTATATTTATTTTGATTATATGTTCATCGTTCGTATTTCTTATGCTATTATTATTTTTGATCATATATATTCCAGTGTATATTTATTTTCTATATATTTCATGAAATTGAATCCATTAATTCGTCTAAATAAACAGAATGATGTAATGGTGTTTTATTTAATTCTTTTGGTTGTACACGACATTTAATTACAGCAAATGACTGCCTTCTAAAACGGATTTCTAAACCAACTGTCGAAAGATATCTGGATAGCACAATCTGGCAACTCAATAATGTACACCTGAACAAGCCATTTACGCCTTCTAAGTCTATTGGCTGGTTAAGCCAGAATATATGCTTTAATTAAATAAATAGCGCAATCTGGCAACTCAGCCAGATAAGCCAACTGGCTGATTAAGCCAGAATATATGCTTTAATTAAATAAATAGCGCAATCTGGCAACGCAGCCAGATAAGCCAACTGGCTGATTAGGAACATATTAAGACAACGGCGCTCGGCTGAAGTCTTAATATGCGCTTGGCTCCTGCCAGGTGAACACCTCTCTTCCTCTCTCTCCTCTCTTTCTCTTGGGGGATAACTCCATCTCCAAATTGCATAACCCCTTGTTTCTCTTGCAACATTCCCCTCCTCCTCTTTTGTTGCATAACATCTTGCAACATTTCCCTCCCCCTTTGTTGCATAACTTATGGAACATTTCCTTTGCGACATTTATCCACATTTTCAATTGCATTGCACTCTCTCCTTTTGCGCCCATGCTACTACCGTCGAATAGCTCGCTCAGAAGGAGCAGAACGTGTGTTGAATTTTAATCGAAAAGCTCTTTGAGCGGCAACGATGGAAGAGTTGTTTGTCAAATAAAGTTCCACAACAGCCACTCTTTGTTGCATTGTCCAGGATTCCATTTTCATTAATCGCAGCAAGGGTACTTCAATTGAAAAATAAAAATAAATATATTAATCAAAAAAGAAAAAGTTATAGCCAAATAAAACTCCTCCAAAACGTCTGGGACACCCTATATATATATATATATATATATATATAATATATATATATATTTTTTTTTTATTTTTTTTTTTTTTTCAAAGTATGACCGCTCATGGCCACCAAAAGAAAGGTGGATAGCAGAGCGAACACAGGACGAAAATTAAGGAACAGCTAATGGAAATTAACAATAGACGGGGGAGGAGGAGGAGGAGGGGGGGAAGCAGAAAGATCATAGCGGAGTCACAGCCGGTAAAGAAGTCGGGAGCGAAAGAGGAAGGAGAACAACCCGGTTATCGAAAAGTAGGGACCTTCAGATAGAATAGCGCCAAGCCTATCAGAAGGCCCGACGCTCTCCAAAAAGGGAAAATACTCTGCGCGCAGCGCAGAGTAAAGCGGACACTCCACCAGGAGGTGGGCAACTGTAAGGAAAACGTTACAATTGGGACATCGGGGCACCCGATCCCGGCCATCAAATAGCCATGGGTCAGGTGGGTGTGGCCAATACGGAGGCGGGCCAGAGCCACTTCCTTATGGCGCGACCGATGGAAGGAAGAGGCCCAACATCCCAATTTGGGTTTAATCTTGCAAAGTTTGTTATCTGTAGCGCCATCCCAGCGACTCTGCCACCGGGAGCGCAAAAACCTACGGAAGCCAGGGATATAATCAGAAAAGGGGAGGGACACGGGTGAAACCTGTAGTCGGCACGTGGAACGGGCATCTCGATCGGCAGCCTCATTACCAGCCACGTTAACATGTGCTGGGACCCAGCAAAATACCACCTCCTTGCCACCGAAAGCGACAAGGGTATGGCACAGTAGCTGGATTCGTCGGACCAGTGGGTGCACAGGGTCAAAACACTCCAGGCCATCCAGGGCACTGCGGGAATCCGAATAGATGACAAACGACCCATCCGGATGCTCCCGCACCACCTCCAGAGCGCTCAAAATGGCATAGAGCTCCGCCGTGAAAACGGAAGCCTCATCAGGGAGACGGGTATATCGGGGAGCAAGGGCAGACGACTGGGGAACAGCCGCGGCCCCAACGCCCCCCGACGACCTCGAGCCATCCGTGAAGACCGCAACACATGCAGAGTGACACGCCGCATGCTGAAGGAACAGAGACCGAAGCAAGGCAGAGTCAGAATCGGCCGTGCGAACGGGGCGCAACGCCCTACAGCACGCAACAGGGGTGCTCTCCCAAGGTGCAACACCCTTGAAAGAGACCGGTATAACGGATGGAGGAGGAGTGCCCATACCATCGAGGAGGGAGGTCACCGTGTCGGTGAAATACCAACCCCCATCCCGGCAGAACGCCCTCTCCACCACCTGGAACAGAGGAGAGTTGGGAAGACGGAGGATCCGGAGACAGTGCTTAGCAATGAGGAACGACCTCCGATCCCCCAAGGGAGGGATGTCGCACTCAACCTGCAGACTATCAACCGGAGAGGAGCGGAAGGCGCCAGATGACATGCGCAGTCCTCTAGAGAGGACCGGATCCAGTATCCGAAGGGCCGTACGGGAGGCGGAGCCATACACCACACTCCCATAATCTAATTTGACTGTACCAGGGACACGTACAAACGGAGGAGTGTCCGCCTATCCGCGCCCCATGTAGTATGCGACAGATGTCCCAGCAAATCCAGGGTACGTCTTGCAGACTCGCGCAGCCGGCGAAGGTGGGAAACCCAGCTCAAACGGCTGTCGAAAACCATACCCAGGAAACGCACTGACTGAACGAGGGCCAGAGGCTGACCCCCGAGTGTAAGATCAAAGGTCGGGACGGCGCCGGATCCCCGTCTCCTCGGCGGAAGGAAGGCCACACACGAAGTCTTCGGGGAAGACAGCGTAAGGCCCACCGACGACGCCCAGCGTTCAACCCGATTGACCGCGAGTTGGACTTGCCTCTCCACGAGGGGGGGACTCCTCCCCGCGGCATAGACAGCCAGATCGTCGGCATAGATGGAACATCGCACCGAGGGCGGAAGGGCTCCCGGTAGCGCAGACATGACCAGGTTGAAGCAGGAGACGCTTAAGACACACCCCTGGGGCACCCCTCCTCCTGAACATACAGGTCAGATAGGGCCGCCCCATTACGGACGCGGAAAGTGCGACGGCAGAGGAAGTTACGAAGAAATGTGGGCAAAAAGCCCACAAAACCAAGAGACTTCAAACGGTCCATGACAACTCCCCGATGGGTCGTGTCATAGGCCTTTTGGACATCAAAAAAGACGGCCAGAACAAGATTCCGGCGGGAAAAGGCCTCCCGTACATCATGACCAAGGAGGAGAAGGGGGTCCAGAGTACCCCGAAATCGACGAAAGCCATACTGGGTCGGGGGGTATAACCCAAGCGACTCCAGTGTAAAGGAAAGTCGGACGGCCACCATCTTTTCAAGGAGCTTGCATAAGCAGCTCAAGGCAATAGGCCGATAGCCCGCCACCTCCGCCGGATCCTTCCCCGGCTTAGGTATCGGGACCACAATCGCCTCCCTCCAACGGGAAGGGAACGACCCCTCAACCCACACCCGGTTGAAAAGATCCAGCAAGAAGTGTAGGGCCATCGGGTGCAGATTCCAAAGAAAGTCATACGGAATGTCATCAGGGCCAGGGGCATAAGAACGACGGGTTGCCAAGGCAGCCCGAAGTTCCCGCATCGTAAAGAGATGGTTATAGGGCTCGTTCCCAGGCGGCCGGAACGTAACATTCGACAAAGGACGATCCGCAGCTGAAGGCGAACGGGAAACCGCAGCAAAAGCTCCAGCCAGCCGATCGGCCACAGCAGCAGGATCCAAAAGGAAGCCGTCCCCGTCCCGAAACACAGGGCGACTAGCAGGGACCGGCTTCCCCTCGATACTACGTACCTTCCGCCACACAGTAGCAGAAGGGGTAGACGAGGAAATGCCGGACACAAAAGCACGCCAAGAGGCCCGACGGGCCAACTTGAGAGTCCGGCGGGCGAAAGCCTTCGCCCGCCGCATCTCAATCAAGTGGTCCGCGCGCCGGGTGCGGTGGAAGCGGCGCGACGCCCTCTTCCTCTCGCACACCGCCCTGTGACATGCTGGAGTCCACCACGGGAAGCTACGCGTCCGCGGGTTACCGGAAGATCGAGGGATACAGTCCTCCGCGACGCCCATCAATACCCGCTCGAAGAACTCCAAGCTTTCATCCACAGAGCCAAAGCTCAACACCGAACGAGTAATGACGGAACGAGCTCTGAAGGATGGCCAGTCAGCCCGCGCAAGGCACCACCTCGGTCGAGACGAGACACCCGGCTGCGGTCCGACCGGCTCAAGACAGACTGGGTAATGATCACTACCATAAGAGTCCCCCAACACCTTCCACGAAAAATCGAGTAAGGCATCGAGGGACACCAAGGAGAGATCAATACAGGTAAATGAACCCGTGGGTTCGTGGAAGTAAGTAGGTTCACCGGAATTGAGGCACGCGAAGGAAAGTTCCTCCATTAAGGAGAGCAACATACCAGCAACATTAGTCGACCGGACATCTCCCCAAGCCGGGTCGCGACTGTTAAAGTCCCCGAGGAGGAGAAACGGTCGAGGTAGTTGCAACACCAACTCGCGAACCGCGTCGCGAGAAGGAGGGTCATGAGGAGGAATATAAATCGAGCAGGCAGTGTACTGGCGATCTAAAAATAGCCGCACAGCCACAGCCTGCAAGGAAGTGCGAAGAGGCACACCTCGCGATGGTAACGAATGATGCACATAAATCGCCGCACCCCGCCGGCGTGTGTGCTCATCCGGGGTGCAAGGGAAACCAACATAGCCAGAGAGACGAGGGAGTCCCCGCGCAGCCAGGATAGTCTCCTGGAGACAAACACAGGAAGGCCGCTCGCTCTTCAGCAGGGAAGCAAGGTTCTCCCAGTTAGCTAAAAGCCCCCTACAGTTCCAATGCAAAATGGAACTATAAGGGGAAGTGGCATTATAAGAGGCAGAGAAAACAGAGAAATAGCCACGGACCAAGCTGAGCAGCAAACTCAACGGTCCGCAACCAGGGACGGAATCGGCTTCCCCGACTCACCCCGAACGGGGGGGTAGGGGCCACCGACCCCGCAGCTGCTTCACCCGTAGTAGAACGAGAGGTGGAGAGTGGAACAGGGAGTTCAGAGGGGGGCTCCCCTGGGGGGGGAGAGACGACGAGACGGGCCCAGCCGAAACCCCCGACTCCCCACCAGAGGGGGGCTGGGGAGAACCAGATGTTCGAGGGCTCGTCAAACCAGACAAGCACTGACGGGGGGGGGAGGAAAGGTCCACCACAGGTGGGAGAGGTAGATCCAGGAGAGAGACTCCATGAAGAAGGGCCAGGCTCCTCTCGACCGGGTCCACCATGGGAACAGCGTCAGTAATCGAGGGTGTCATGGGGCGGTGTACCTCAACCGACACCCGGACACTGGTCGGGGCACCGGGAGGTGACGCCTCACCAGCCCTCCGTATAGCGGGGGGAGTCCCGAGCGGATCAGGAGCGGCGCGCCGCTTCCCCTCCGGTGAAGAAGGGGAAGCAGGGCGAGCAGCGGTCATGATCGGGTCTGGAGGACTCCGACTCCGACCACGGCGACGCTTCCTCCTCCCCTTCGGGGCATCACCTTCCCCACCCGAGAGACGAGTAGGCAAGGATCCAGACCCCAAGGCCGGAGAGGGAGAAGGGGCACTTGTAGGCAGGGAATCAGATGGGATGTCTGAAAGTGAGGCAGAGGAACAAGAAGGGCCCGCGGCGCCAGGAGGACCACCAACCCCGGAACTTCCAGGGGGGGCACCACTCCGGTAGACGCCGGGGTAGCACGGGAGGGGCCCGAGGACCCGCCAGGGCCAAGAGCCGCAGCATAGGACAACCCCCGCCGCGGCTCCCGGTCACGGACCCTATCGCGCGCCTCCCGCGCACTAAGGAATTCGGTAGTCCTTAAGGACCGCACCTCGAATTCAAATTTGAAAACGGGGCAGTCCCGAGAGGAGGAAGGGTGGGCCCCCGAGCAGTTCGAGCACCGCGGGGGCTTCGTGCACGGGGTAGGGTGCGCAGGCCCACCGCAGCGGACACATAGCTTACCCTCACGGCGGCACGCAGAGCTAACATGGCCGAACCGGTTGCAGCCAAAGCAACGAACCGGGTCAGGCACATATGGTCGCACCGAAAACTCACACGACCGGCGATCACCCACGCCCCAGAACACCTGGGCCGGAGGCACAAGGGAGTCAAAGGTCAGGAGCAGACGAGCGGACGGGGTAAGAGCACCATCCCGGCGCGACGAAAAGCGGAAGACCTTCGTTACCCCCTGGGGGGCAAGATCCTCCTGCAACTCGCCAACCGGGATTGACAGCAGACGGGAAGCGAAAATGGTGCCCTGACAGCTATTCAATTGCGGATGGGGAGTCACAGAAACTCTGCAACCCAAGACATCCTGCAACTGTAGAAGGGACTCAGTCACCCCCGAAGAACGGGACTTCAAAAGAAGAGATCCATTCTTCAGAGGGCGGATATCATAACGACAGGCAACCCCCACGTCTTAAGGCGCTGAAACACCCGTTCCGAGTTGCCCGGAAGGGAGCCAGCGGAAGGGCGGAGAACAAGGAACCTGTCCACCGGACAGAAATTGACAGCCGGGACAGGTCCATGTGTAACGGTAACCGAGAGTGGGCGAGAGAACAAGGGCCGCGAAGACCCCGCCCTACGGCCACCACGAGTCCGGCCACGAGAGCCAGACGCCGCAGAGGACGAGAGGGGGCCATACGGCTTGAAGGTCAATCCAGCGGAGGCAGAGGCCGCTGAACGACCAGAAGTAGTAGTCTTATCCAAATCCAAGGGCGGGCCAGAGTCGTCAACAGGAGGGGATTGAAGTTTAGAAATTGAACCCATAAACAATAGCTTTACAAAAAAGACAGCCTCGGACCCAAGGCAATGCACCATCCGCCGCTGCATCCTTCAAGGCGCAGGCCCAACGTCCCGGGTAGCCGACTGGCAGAACGGAGATTTGTCCGTTAAGGGCCAAGCAAAGACCCAATCCAGACGCAGCAGCGGTCCGGGCGCCCGTACCGTCCCCAGAGCACGGCTCAGCCACGGAGCGATGCCCCCCGGCGGGTGCACCCGATGACCCCAAGACTGCAAAATACAAACAGAGGGGGGGGGATACTACAATTAACAGAGGCACAAGACCGAGTCAAGACAAAAGAAATTCCGGGAGAGACGGAAAAAAAAGGGGGAGCAAAAAAAGAAAAGGAAAAGAAAAGAAAAAAAATCGCAACTAGGTAACTCTTCGCCCACACCCCGCGAGGAGTTGAGGAAACCCCAACAACCCACGAGGTGTACGAGCCCCCTCGGCCCGGCAAGCCGGAGTACCTAATCGAGGGGGTACATATATGTTAACCCTTCCGTCTATGGCCCGTGTTGGTTCGAAGTCGACGGGGGTTCTAGTTAGGTGGCAGCAACGGATGTGTGTCTTGAAGTAGTTTTCTTCTATATTACTCTCCGAGTTCTTCTATAGTGGCTCGGAGGACTCTGATAGACTTACTCAAAATGCTGAAGGTTCCGGATTCTTCTTATAGCGTTTCCGGAAAGTTTAATGACTAAGTTCTTCTGAAGAGAGCAAGGCTCGAAGGATAAGGTAAAAACTAGCTTCAACTGTAATTTTACTGTTAAAATGTACAGGTAGTGCTCAGCCTCTGAATTAGCTTCTGAATGACAATGGAATAATTTTAATGGGTTTATAACCCAAAAACTGCTAACATTATTATTATTAAATGCTAAGAAGGCTGTATTATTTTTTGCACAATATTTAAAAATAAGTAAATTTTTTAGCTGTGGTAAGGCTTGAACGAGTAAACAAATATTTGAAGACGAAACCATATTTTATCTTAAACCGCGACTTTTCAGATCTGATGTATCATGATCTGCCAAGTTAACTAAAAGTGGAAATCGGACTATGCATCTTTACACTAAATATGCATATGATGAATTTAAGGTTTAAGATGTACAATTTTAATGCTTAGGCAAGACATGATCTCATTGTTTATAACGAAAGAGAGTGTATACAAAATGTGAACATTGCAAGCTTAAACAGGATTCCTTATTAAGCGAAATCTAAAAATGATTATGAGATTTTAAAAAACAACAGGTCACCAATTATTTAGCAAAGTAGAAAGCAATCAAAAATTTTATCCAAACTCGCGTTGGGCGATTTTGGTCCTTATGTAAAAATGAATACACACACGTACATACATATGAGTATAGGCATTATATAAAGTTAAATATATAAGAATATACAGAATTATATAAATACATGAACCATATAACACATGAATTTTTAAAATGGATACAGAGACTATATAAATGAATACAAGAATTACATGAAGGATAAGATAATATAGGAATATGGGAATCATTTATGGTTCATTTTTACAGGGCTCTTCCCTCTAGAATGATATTAATATAATAACGTAACAGCCTAACTAATGCTAACTAGATGATAACTATTGGTTTTATAATACAGATTTATATATACAACATAAGTCGGGTGGTTAAGTCTAGTTCACGTGGTCTGGGTACGCACTCTTGGTCGTGCATAAATAGTTTCATGTTCCGTGTCACTTGGTTTTCTTTGTTCCCAGAATGATCTTTTCACCACAAATATACCGAGGATAATAGCACATACAATAATGATACTAACGGCAGATGTTGAGAAAATGGTTACCGGTTGTAGTATTTGTAAGAGATTATTTTGGTTATCATCAGAAATTTTAAACCGGCTCAATTGATCATTCCATTCAGGGGCATGTAGTTCGGGTAGGATGGTTACAGGTTTTATGGAGAGATTTAAGATCTCTATGACGGGTTTAAATTTAATTTGCGACGGAAATGGGTATGAGTTATTAAGGGTAACCTTATACGGGTTGTATATTTGGAGGGCTTTTGAACGCAAGGAGCAACCAATTGGTAGCCGAATAACCATAGGGATTGTAATGAGGGAATAATTCGATGGACACTCGAGGGTAGCGGCAGTCCTGTTCGCGAAGGAAACCCAGATGTCTGGTCCAATTCGTAGTTGGATGGTTTTAGGGGAATGAAATTTTTTTAAATGAACATACGTGGGCATGCCGGTCACGAATTAAATCGATAAAGCAAGACCTAGTAGTGGGAAGAATAACTGGTTTGAGTGGAGGGCAGATGAGTTGTTTATTTGGTTGCGGGAATCGGCAATGCCGGACGTCGCTATCTGACATCATAGAATAAGCTGATAGATCTTTGGTGAGGAAAAGGTAAGGTGGTACGGTGGGTAAATACAATCGATAGACATTAGAGTTATTTTGGTAGGGTGTTGGGAAAGGGTGAAATTTATATACGTCATAAGTGAGGAAATCGAAAAATGGTATAATTATGAGGTATGTGTAGGGGCGTGGTCCATGTACAGTCCAGGTGTATTCTAGAAATTGAGGGTAATTAGTGTGGTTGAGTGGGAATATGGGTGATAATTTTAATTGTGACTGGGCGGTGTGAATCAAGGACTGGAGTATTTCCCATGGTATTAGGGTGGAAAGTGATTTTTCCATGGGCTAGCTGGGTTGCACGCAAAACCTTGGAATGAATCGTAGTTATTCGTTGTAAGTATTTATCGATTAGGGTTACTTGTAGGTTCATTATCTCTATTAATTCTATATATCTTTTGTGTTCTTTGTATTGAGCTAACATGGATTCAAGGTATGTGAATCTGTCCGAAAGGGAGTGGAGGAAGCGATTGTTTTCGTGTAATGACCTAATAGTTTGTTTTAACATGTGTCCATTATATTGTCGATTTCGCGCGAAGAGATTCAATTTAAGTTCAATTCTTTTAATATCTTCTTCGGTTGCTAATCCGAATAAACCTTTGAACAGTTTCCCTCCTATATCTATCAGTGCTGTAGTTTGAATATTTTCGAGGGTATTTTCTAACAGAACGCGACTAATCTGATCTTTTCCTTGGAAAGAATTCTGGACTTTACTTTCAAACGTTTTTAATTGGGTTTGTATCTGAAGGAGATTGATTTTAATTCTAGCAGGGGGTTGCAAATTTATATAAAGGTCTGCATGCCCTTTCAAAAATTTACCTTCTGCAAGTTTTTCTATAACAACAATTTTAATGCTAGGTCTACAAGAGTAAATAATTTGGAAAATTATAAGGGGAAAATTTTATTCATTTCTACGCCTTAAGTTATAAGGAGCTGGGGGTAGTTGTGTGGATACTTGTGTGGATACTTGTGTTGGTGGGCGAAGGGGTCGGCCTCGTTTTGGTGGCAATGGGGGTCGACCGTTGAGCTCGGATTCTGAGCGGGTTCGTTTCTTATGTGAAGGTTCTAGTTCACGTGGGTGATGCATTTGCGGGCGGTATGTAGGGTCCGTGCGTCGATCATCAATCGGCGAGGGTGGTGACAGAGGAGATGGTGGAGATGGTGGAGTTCCACTGAGTGATCCTCTCGAAGGGGTTTCTCCAGGGTCTGGGTCCGATGGGACGCTTGGCTCTGGGGCCTCCTCTTGTTCAGAGATTGCCTCGAGTAATGGTGGTATTACGAGGTACCAATCTTCGTCATGGGTAGCGGTTCCCGCGGTGACTACTTCAGTTTTTTGATCCCTGCCCGATTTGTTAATATCTTGACCTTTTGAAGGATAGGCGGCTCGAACGCCTGGCAGCTGTTTTTTGGGAAGGTGTTGTTCGGAAGCTATCTTCAAATTGTCAGCGTGAATGATCTTTAGTTTGGAATGATCCCGGAGGTCGAGGATTTCATAACGATTTTTTCCGAGGTCTTTCATAATCCTATATGGGCCATCCCATTTTGGGTATAATTTGCGATGAGCCCCTAGCGGTTTCACGCTCTTCAGATAACATCGCATACCGACGAATATAGTCCGTTGATGGGGATGACGCCTATGTTGCTCTTGCTCCATCTGTTGGTTTCGTTGGTCGAGGGCATAGCGGATTATGTAAAAAATCTTGAAAGATCGTTCAGGTAGTTGCTGATTTGCTTCTGCCATTTCGGAAGATGTTAGGACTGCCGGGTCGGTTTGGTCGGGCAAATCAAAAGGTAGACGCTTGTCGTAGTGATAGAGAACGAAATGAGGGGTGTCCCCGATGGACACATTATAGCCATTGTTGATGGCTGTTTGTACAATGGGAAGGGAATCATCCCATGTACGGGAGGATGCATCGACAACGTGGCGCAGGGCTTCCAAGATCTTTCGATTGTGCCTTTCCACTAAGCCGTTTGCCTGCGGATGGTATGCCACAATGTGTGTATTTTTAATTTTACACATGTTACAGAGTGACTCGAACAGTTTGGAAGTGAAACTAAGGGCGTTATCCGAGATTAGGATGGAAGGAGTGGTATGATTTTGGATGACGCGTTACACTAGGGCTCTTGCCACAGTTTCCGAGGTCTGGTCTGGAATGGCGGCTACTTCGCTGTAACGCGAGAAGTGGTCCGTAAACACAATGATGTACTGATTTCCCTTTGATGTTTTGGGAAATGGTCCCAGTATATCCATTCCAGTTCTTTGCCAGGGCCTTTGGCATACTGGATATTTATGCATCGGAGCTGTGGATGGTACGTTGCCCTTATGTTTTAAACACGACGGACATTCGGCGATGTATTCTTGTACCTTTTTGTTCATCTCGGGAAAGTGGTATCGCTCCAAAAGACTCTTGATGGTGCGATCCGGCCCCATGTGTCCATACAAAGGTGAGTCGTGACAAAGTCCAATGGCTATATCGACGAGATCCTTTGGTATCTCCACGAGGTCATTTCCATCTTCGTTCCTGAAATGTACGAGCCCATCTTTGAGGTTGTACTGTTCTTTTACTTTCGATGGTTCCTTTTGTTCCAGGCGCGCCCGAAGGTTCTGGGTGTGTTGGTCCTGTTGTTGGGAGTATTGCAGACACTCGTAGTCGAACACAGGGAGAATTCCTATTTTATTCACTCGGGTGTCGGGCTTAAGTCTCGACAATCCGTCTGGAATAACTTGCAGTTTTCCCGGTTTGTATACGATTTTCGCTGCAAAATCCTGAATCAACAGAGCCCATCTACTCAATCGTCCTTCAAGTAGCTTGTCCTTGAAGAGGTACGTGAGTGGCTTATGATCAGTCTTGATGGTTACATCGTAGCCATAGACGATATTTCGGAATTTTTTCAAAGCCCAATATACCGCTAGAGCCTCTCGGTCCGTAGTGGAATAATTCCGTTGAGGTGCAGAGAGAAGTTGACTGGCATAAGCAATGGGTAATTCCACACCGTCTACGTCCTGTAACAGGACGGCTCCTAGTCCATAGGAGGAAGCATCTGTGGCTATGATGAAGGGTCTTGTGTAATCAGGATATTGTAAAATGGGATGACAGGTTAGTTTATTAATTAAAGTTTCAAAGGCATGTTGGTGATCGGATTCCCAGTTAAATTTCGAATTTTTCTGGAACAAATTAGTAATGGGTTTAGCAATATTCGAAAATTGGGGGATAAAGTTCCGATAGAATCCGACAAAACCAATAAATGCACGGGCGTCGTCGATGGTCTTGGGTACAGGGTACCTTTCCAGGGCTTCGAGTTTGGCTGGATCAGGTTTAATTCCTGTGGACGAGAGTAGGAATCCTAGGTATACCAGGGATTCTTGTAAAAAATTGCACTTTGCAAGCTTCAGTTTAAGGTGTGCTTTTCTCAAGTGTGATAGCACATTCTGAAGGCGTTGAAAGTGTGTTTTTATGTCCGAACTGTAGACGATAATATCGTCAAGATAAACGAGAGCTTCGACACCTAATAGGTCGGAAAGGACTATATTCATCAACCTAGAGAAATTAGCAGGCCCATTTCGGACTCCGAAAGGTAAAACCTGGAATTCGTAATGGCCTCGGTTAGTGGAGAAAGCAGTCAATGCCCGAGATTCGGGACTGACCTCCATTTGCCAATAACCCGATGCTAAATCGAGGGATGAAAAGAAGTTCGCTTTCCCTACGTTCAGAATTGTTTCCTGCATGTTTGGAATCGGGAAACGGTCTGGGATGGTAATGTTGTTCAGGCGTCTAAAATCTATACAAGGGCGAGATGTTCCGTCCTTTTTGGAGACGAGAATCATAGGAGCGGACCAGGGACTAGCTGAAGGCTGAATGACATCCTGCTCCAACATGTCCTTGATGTGTTCCTCAATAGTGACTAACTGGGAATGTGGAACCCGATAGGGAGGAATGAAAATGGGTTTGGAATTGGGTTCCAACTTGATTTCAAAAGGGACCAAATTAGTTCGGCCCAGAGGATCTCCTTTTAGGGCAATCACATCTCTATTTCTTATCAGGAAATCGAGAAGTGATTCCATTAGTTTGGGATCCTGTAAAGCTGGTGACTCCTGAAGGGAGTGCTCCAGACATTTCTTATATTCTTCTTTTAATATTGAAGGATTTAATTCTAAGGAACTGGAAACACGATTTATCATACTGATGGGGAAATCTGAATCTACTTCTACTGTGGAAACAGTTCCTATTTTCTGATTTGAAGTTAATTCTATAGGACTTTTCCTTTGTTTAAACAAACAACAGGGATAGCTGAATTCTGACTCTGACTAAGGACTTGGGCAATAAGAACATCTCTTTTGAAATTACTTTTCTCTGTAATCAGAGTACGCTCTGACTCTAATAATTTTCCTTGACTGTTAACTACTTTTGCTAGGAAACAAAT
Organism: Bathynomus jamesi; assembly: GCA_023014485.1. NCBI lineage: Eukaryota > Metazoa > Arthropoda > Malacostraca > Isopoda > Cirolanidae > Bathynomus > Bathynomus jamesi. The sequence goes on from JAJOZX010005760.1 coordinate 125,094, forward strand.
CTTCTCATAAGGTGCTACTGTTATATGCTCGGTAGGGCATATGAAAAATTGTGAATCTGATTCTGGTTCGGCGACTAAAATTTGCCTTATTGGCTGAACTGAAGCTGGCTGACTGGAAACTGGCTGACTGGAAACTGGCTGACTGGAAACTGACTGTCTGGAAACTGACTGACTGAAACTGGCTGTGTTGATCCAACTGGATTCAACAACTGGAACTGATTACCCTGGGGTCTGATTTCTGGAGCGGTTGTCCCTCTGGATGCAACCGGCTGACTTGATCTGCTATCAAGTAGGGGGTTTCCTATTTCTTTCGGAAATCTGAACTGAGCTAAGTCTATTAGCATTAAGTTGTCTGTCATTCTCGCGGAGATGGTGTGTCCTATTTCGACACTTTACTAACTTTCCGGCTGGGTAAATCTCCCATTGATTCCGGTTAAAAAAATCCATACCTAGTAGGATGTCTGTCTGAAAGGTGGCGACTGTGTCCACTATACAACATTTCGCGGGGTATACCGCGTTTCCAACTTCTAAATATAACTCAATTTCTCCATATGTGGGTATGGGTGTGCCCGTAACTCCTCTGAGTTGGCAGGATGGTGCCTTAAGTTCATATTTGTAATTTGTACTCTCTAGTAATTCATCTACACATTGTTTCTTAATTAACGTCGCGTGTGCTCCTGTATCTAGGAGAGCAGTTAAATCTTGGTTATCGGTGCTACAATTTATTATTAAATCTAGGAGGTCCGCACCTATTATCCTGATGGGAGTTTGTGTGCGTATCTGGGTTCATTACTGTAATTTAGGAGGGCGGAGGTTGAACTGCTGCCTCCAATGTAGGGTCTAAAAAAGGGCTCGAATGGTCTTCTATGGGAGGACCTGGGTCATATTCTACGGGATTACATACGCTGGAGGGTGTTCTTGAAAACTGTACTCTGGGGAAAATGATTCCTCCCGGGTACTTCTACGTACCGAACTAGTTGACCTTGCTGGTTGTATTGAGGTTTACATGGGGTAAGAGTGTGGTTGACCCTGTGGTCGTGATCTATTGGGTTGGTAGTTCGACTGAGGCTGGGAATGGACTGGTTTCTGGGGATTGGTGACTTTTGGGATACGTTTTGGGAACGTGGTTGGTTTGGTTTCTGAAAGTGGGGTCTATACCCTGCAGGGGCTTTATCAGCACACTTTTGGCGATCGCCACGGCGATGACCATGTTCGTGACAGTGGGAGCAATACGAGGGGTAATTACATTGACTTATCATGTGCCCAAACTATCGCAGTTAAAACACTGTGGAGGAGGGCGTGTATTCTGGGTTTGGGGGGCTTGTTTCTGGGGTGTTCCCTGCATTGGCCTCGATTTATAGGTTGTTGTTGTTGCTGTTGGTGTTGTGTTGCTGCTGCTGAATATAATGTACAGGGGTTTCTCTACCCTTTCGGTAGTTTTGGTTTGCTAAATCGGGGTAATGTTCCCGTGTTTTGTTTATGGCTACACTTACAGGTTTGTCAACATTTAAAAACTCCTGAAACTTTTTTTTAGGTGCTCCGGGTAGGTTTTGGTAAATGGTTGTGGCTACTATTAGATTTCTTTGTTTCGAAGTGAAAGTTATGCCACATGCATTTTCTGCGGCCCGGAGGGCTTCTCCTACAAGTTTATGTGTACGTGTAATAAAATTGTTTAAATCTTCGTGTTCCTCTTTCTTCCATTTAGCTTGGAAGACTGCTTCTAACGTGGCTAAGGGTTGTGCAAGGGTTATTTCTTTAAAAAATTCTAATAAGTTTTGTTTAAAATCGTCCCATGTTAGCTTCGCTAATTGATGGGACGTAAGTGACTGTGTCATGAGCGTTCCCTTCTTTCGGGTCAATAAATCTTTTTGCTTCTCTAATTTTTATATCATCATCGGTAATATTTTCGCGTAAGAAATGTTGCTCTAAAGATTCAACCCAAGGTCTTACGCGTGGTTCAACAAAACGATTATCTATGGTCCCCTTAAAAATTAAAACAGTATGAGGAAGGTTTACTAGTCTGCCTAAGTTAATGTATGCTGGGGCGGGGGTTTGAGACTGAGACATATTGGCTTGTGTGTTTGGGAGTATGTTTGAAGGGCGCGGGGTAGGTGGAAAAATGGGTGTAGGTAAATTTTCGATGTCAGAAAGCGCACCGTCTGAATCGCTCATATGTGAAGGTACTTATTAATGTGTTCTAATTAGGTCTGCTTGACCGATCTTAATTTATGGAATGATCACTTAAGGGGTTTTCCTAACTATACTATCTAAAAATAAATGCACAACAATTTGCCTAACTAGGGGAAAATTTGCAAACAAAAATAAAAATGTAAACAAAATTTCACTCGAATGTACGTGAAGGTATGGTAATACTATGTTTGGTACATTAAATAAAATTATACTATACTAACTAGAATAGTAAAAATAACTGAAAATGACTGTGAAAATAACTGTGAAATACTGTTTTCAATAAAAAAATGTATCACTGGTGTCTGAAGTGTTCACTGTGTTTTTGTTAATTCTGGCTCAATACTAAATATTAATTGTTAATAATAATGACTTTTCAAATGTTTAGAAATTATTTTAAAAAAGAGTTTTGTACTTAACAAGATTCCTACGGCGAAATCCTTAGAGACGTGTCCTGAAGACGTGTCTTGCTGGCCACTTGTTCCTGGATGAAAACTAGGCGTGCAGAACTTGGAGTCGTGACGCACCGGTTCAAGGGTGGATGTGACGAACTAGAAGTCGTGACACGCCGGTCAACTGGGTGGATGTGACGAACTAGAAGTCGTGACGCGCCGGTCAACTGGGTGGATGTGACGAACTAGAAGTCGTGACGCACCGGTTCAAGGGTGGATGTGACGAACTAGAAGTCGTGACACGCCGGTCAACTGGGTGTTGGTTCTGGTTCCAGGGTCTGGAAGACTGGAAGAATCCTGGAGTCGTGAAGATCCTGGTTAAAGGGTCGCCAGTTGTTAACCCCTCCGTCTATGGCCCGTGTTGGTTCGAAGTCGACGGGGGTTCTAGTTAGGTGGCAGCAACGGATGTGTGTCTTGAAGTAGTTTTCTTCTATATTACTCTCCGAGTTCTTCTATAGTGGCTCGGAGGACTCTGATAGACTTACTCAAAATGCTGAAGGTTCCGGATTCTTCTTATAGCGTATCCGGAAAGTTTAATGACTAAGTTCTTCTGAAGAGAGCAAGGCTCGAAGGATAAGGTAAAAACTAGCTTCAACTGTAATTTTACTGTTAAAATGTACAGGTAGTGCTCAGCCTCTGAATTAGCTTCTGAATGACAATGGAATAATTTTAATGGGTTTATATACCCAAAAACTGCTAACATTATTATTATTAAATGCTAAGAAGGCTGTATTATTTTTGCACAATATTTAAAAATAAGTAAATTTTTTAGCTGTGGTAAGGCTTGAACGAGTAAACAAAATATTTGAAGACGAAACCATATTTTTATCTTAAACCGCGACTTTTCAGATCTGATGTTATCATGATCTGCCAAGTTAACTAAAAGTGGAAATCGGACTATGCATCTTTACACTAAAATATGCATATGAGTGAAATTTTAAGGTTTAAGATGTACAATTTTAATGCTTAGGCAAGACATGATCTCATTGTTTATAACGAAAGAGAGTGTATACAAAATGTGAACATTGCAAAGCTTAAACAGGATTCCTTATTAAGCGAAATCTAAAAAAATGATTATGAGATTTTAAAAAACAACAGGTCACCAATTATTTAGCAAAGTAGAAAGCAAATCAAAAATTTTATCCAAACTCGCGTTGGGCGATTTTGGTCCTTATGTAAAAATGAATACACACACGTACATACATATGAGTATAGGCATTATATAAAGTTAAATATATAAGAATATACAGAATTATATAAATACATGAACCATATAACACATGAATTTTTAAAATGGATACAGAGACTATATAAATGAATACAAGAATTACATGAAGGATAAGATAATATAGGAATATGGGAATTATTTATGGCTCATTTTTACACATATATATATATATATATAATATATATATATATATATATATAGGGGTTAAAACCGGTATTGAAATACCGGTATTAATACCGGTATTGAAGAAGTACAAATAATACCGATATTATAGGTTTTCGGTATTGACAAAAATTGCTATTGTAAAATTTAGGCAATTTAGTCCTCCGATGGGCAAATAAACTGTTTTTGGAGGATTCGGAGAAAAAAAGTTTCGGGGTATTTTGCAGTTAACCTCTTTTTTTCGTTTTCTATTCCTTTCTATCAAAGAAAACTATTTATTGCACTAGCTTTAAGAGTGATTCATTCAACTGTAGCCATTTCTTCAACAGAGTGGGAAATTATTGAAAACCTTTATGACACATTACGTCCTGTTGAAATAATTCTTAAAGGGTTATGCTCGAAAGATGCATCACTCCTGACAGCTGAATCATCAATGAAATTTATTTCAAAGAAACTAGGAGAGAAAAATAATCCAATAGCAAAAGAGTTAAAAGATTGTCTTAGAAATCGTTACATTTCAAGAAGACAGCAAGACATTGTAGGTTTAATCAAATATCTTCATAATCCCGAAGTTTTAAAAGTTCAAGAAGAGGAAAGTTTTTCTGTTCCATCAAAATTAGTTCTCAAAAGAACTGCAGAAAGGCTCCATAAAAGACTTTTCCCTAAGAATGTGGTTGATTTGGAGATAGAAATGGAAGAACAGGAATTTCCATGTAATCCTGAAAATGTAGCTGCAAATAAGACTGAAGTGGAAGCAGATTCATTACTGAGTGAATACATGCAAGAAATGGACAAACTAGGAAAAGTGCCATCTAAAAAAATTCCATTGATTTTGATGTTACTAATGAATTTAAAAGCTTGGAAGTTACTTTACAGAGAAGTGAGAATTTAGAGAAGCTGTACAAGGCACTGCTTTCAATTAAACCTACAAGTGCAGAATCAGAAAGAGCCTTTTCTGCTGCAGGCCTATTTCTGACGAAACTGAGATCAAGTCTATCTGAACAATCCCTAGATGCTCTTTGTTTCCTCAAAGCATACTTTCAAAATCAAACTAAGAAATAAATATTTAGATACTAATAATTTCTATCTACCCCAGTAGTTGTATAATAATATGCTAAAAAAAAATTCAAATAATATTTTTATTACAATTTAGTAATTTACTGTATAAACTTTTTCGAATAGAATGCCATCTATTTGGAGTTGGGTCATTAATTTATAGTAAATATGGTGAGTACTGCAAGTCCCTCAGACTTGTGGGAGGTTGGTAGGGTGGCACCATAATAAATCAAAATAAATTATTTTTTTCATAATACCGGTATCAATACCGGGATTAGCATAATTGCCTCCAAATACCGGTATTGAAAATTTTCGGTATTATGCAAGCACTAATATATATATATATATATATATGATACACACAGACAGTGCATAGAACAAGGAACTCTTCTGGAATAATTAAATCCACTATAGTCCGAATAAGTAATGGTAAATGACAAATACCATAGTTTTTCTTTTTCATGATGCTAGCCCGACATGGGCAACGGGTCACTCGCAAAGAGGTCCCATAAATATAGCTTCCCTCACCAGCTATCTGCAAAGCAGACAGGATCCAGCTTTGGGACATGGATCTAGGGTTTAAAGCAGCCTAGCCCTGCTACATTTAGAACCTCAATATAAGCAAAAGACTCGCTGCCTTCACGTCAGATTGAATACATCAAAGAAAAAGGGGTAACTATTATATTTTTAGCCAAAAACCAAAACTTAAACCTCAACTGGCAAAATTGAGCGTCCACTTTTCAAGGCACATAACATGTCCGTTTCAAGATGGGAATGAACTCAGAATGGTCCCCTGAGTTTTTTATGATACACACAGACAGTGCATGGAAGAAGGAACTCTTCTGGGATAATTAAATCCACTATAGTCCGAATAAGTAATGGTAAATGACAAATACCATAGTTTTTCTTTTTCATGATGCTAGCCCGACATGGGCAACGGGTCACTCGCAAAGTGGTCCCATAAATATAGCTTCCCTCACCAGCTATCTGCAAAGCAGACAGGATCCAGCTTTGCGACATGGATCTAGGATTTAAAGCAGCCTATCCCTGCTACATTTAGAACCTCAATATAAGCAAAAGACTCGCTGCCTTCACGTCAGATTGAATACATCAAAGAAAAAGGGGTAACTATTATATTTTTAGCCAAAAAACAAAACTTAAACCACAACTGGCAAAATTGAGCGTCCACTTTTCAAGGCACATAACATGTCCGTTTCAATTATTTTTAATTATTCTGAGTTCATTCCAATCTTGAAACGACATGTTATGTGCCTTGAAAAGTGGACGCTCAATTTTGCCAGTGGTTTAAGTTTTGGTTTTTGGCTAAAAATATAATAGTTACCCCTTTTTCTTTGATGTATTCAATCTGACGTGAAGGCAGCGAGTCTTTTGCTTATATTGAGGTTTCTAAATGTAGCAGGGATAGGCTGCTTTAAATCCTAGATCCATGTCGCAAAGCTGGATCCTGTCTGCTTTGCAGATAGCTGGTGAGGGAAGCTATATTTATGGGACCACTTTGCGAGTGACCCGTTGCCCATGTCGGGCTAGCATCATGAAAAGAAAAAACTATGGTATTTGTCATTTACCATTACTTATTCGGACTATAGTGGATTAATTATCCAAGAAGAGTTCCTTCTTCCATGCACTGTCTGTGTGTATCATAAAAAACTCAGGGGCCATTCTGAGTTTCATTCCCATCTTGAAACGGACATGTTATGTGCCTTGAAAAGTGGACGCTCAATTTTGCCAGTTGTGGTTTAAGTTTTGGTTTTTGGCTAAAAATATAATAGTTACCCCTTTTTCTTTGATGTATTCAATCTGACGTGAAGGCAGCGAGTCTTTTGCTTATATTGAGGTTCTAAATGTAGCAGGGATAGGCTGCTTTAAACCCTAGATCCATGTCCCAAAGCTGGATCCTGTCTGCTTTGCAGATAGCTGGTGAGGGAAGCTATATTTATGGGACCTCTTTGCGAGTGACCCGTTGCCCATGTCGTGCTAGCATCATGAAAAAGAAAAACTATGGTATTTGTCATTTACCATTACTTATTCGGACTATAGTGGATTTAATTATCCCAGAAGAGTTCCTTGTTCCATGCACTGTCTGTGTGTATCATAAAAAACTCAGGGGACCATTCTGAGTTCATTCCCATATATATATATATATATATATATATATATATATATATATATACGAGGGTAATTCAATAAATCCGCACTTTTTATTTTCACAATTTTATTTTCACATCTGATAGATTATAAACACATCACTTCTCAACATAGTCTCCCTATTTCTCAATACACTTATTCCAGCGATCTACAAGCTTCCTAATGCCATCACAAAAGAATATTTTTGGCTGTGTGCGTAGCCAGTCATGCACCGCCTCCTTCAGGTCATCATCGCCTTCGAATCGCTGACCTCTCAAAGCGTCTTTTAGTGGTCCAAACAGGTAAACATTTGAAGGTGCCGGGTCTGGACTGTAGGCTGGATGGTCGAGAACTTCAAATTTAAGTTCTTGAAGACATTTTCTAGTCTGTGCAGCGGTATGAGGGCGCGCATTGTCGTGTAACAAAATAACACCTTTCGACAATCTCCCTCTCCGTTTTGTGTGAATTGCTTGCTTTAACTCATTCCGAAGCATGTCAGAATACGATGCACTTGTTACTGTAGTTCCACGCTCTAGATAATGTTCAAGGATAGGGCCTCGTGTATCCCAAAACAGTGTTAGCATAACTTTACCTGCCGACGGTTGTGCTTTGAACTTCCTTGCAACGGGAGATGTTGGATGCTTCCATTGCATGCTCTGTCGTTTGCTTTCTGGTTCATAGTGATGGATCCAGGTTTCAACTCCAGTGATAATTAATGCGCTCCAAAAAGTTTTCACCTTCATTATGATACCGCGCCAAAAGACGAGAGCAGACGTCCATACCATTACGCTTGTGCTCTTCTGTCAACTGTTTGGGCACCCATCTTGCACAAACCTTGTGAAAGCCAAGAATGTCATGAACTATCGAATAGGCTGACCCTTGAGTGATGTCTAATGAAGATGCAATTTCTTTTATTGTTAATCTTCTGTCATCGAAAATCTTGGCTCTGGCTTCTTCCTGCTTGTCACCACTGGTTGATGTTGACGGTCATCCTGAGCGCTGCGCATTTGTCACACATGTCCGACCTTCCTTGAACATTTGAATCCACTCGTACACACTTCGCCGTGGTAACGCATTATTCCCATACTGAGCACATAAACGCGGGTGAATTTCAGCTCCTTTCACACCTTCTGCCCACAAAAAACGAACTATGGATCTCTGTTCTTCCAGAATACAAATTGAAAGCGGCGCAGCAATGTTCATTACTCGTACGATATGTAACAGCGACGAGTAGCCTAAATAAGCCTATAAATCTCAGTTTGGCTCGTTATTATGAGTATATATTATATATACTATATTATCATTAAAATAAAAAGTGCGGATACTTATTGAAGTACCCTCGTGTATATATATATATATATAATATATATATTTTTTTTTTAACTGCAAACAACACACAGTATAATTAATGTATATATGTACGGCATGCGTAGGTGCCCCCTCAGGGCATTGGTTTCTGCTCGTATGTAGGAGAATTACGACTTCTGATTGATCGAGGTCCATGGTGTAGTGGATAGCATATCTGACCGGCAATCGGATGATCCCAAGTTCGATTCCCGGGGGGTACCTCATTTTTCATTTGTTCGTTCTCCCTCCTCATCTTGTGCGGAACGCTCTTCTACACAAGCGTCGTTCTTTACATATATATATCCTTTACAGATGCAATGTACGCAAAATTTATATGAGAAATATGTAACTCATCAATAGGAGTTAAATTTTCTGTTTGGAATCCATGATATTTTGTATACACATTGTGCCCTTGTGCATGAGATTTCTCCATTCATTGATTTATAAGTGGTAAGAGTAAGACCTTTACAGTGGTTGGTTTCTTAATGAGTAAAAGCTTAATGTATTAGCTTTCTCTCGAGTGTCTGCAGTGAATAGGATTCTAATAGCAGAGTTTGTCTGCTTACATTCAGCGATTTATATAAGGAATGAAACCTTTATCCGAATTAAAAAATACTCAAAATGATTGCGGATTTGGAAATTTATCGCTGATGTAGACTTTAAACTTTTTTCATAAAATTAATTGATATTTGAGAGACAGTGAGTAAAGTATTAAGGAACTAAAATTTGAGGTATTATTGCAATACCTGTATTTATGTATAAACACTATGAATAGGAGTAAAAAATATACAGTAATTGGGCGGTGAAATGTTATTTCAAGTACTGAAAACTATTCTTCGTTATGATCACAGTAAATGATAGTAACTTGAAAAGGTCGCAAAATAATATAAGAATAGGTTCTAACAAGAGTGTTCATTGGTCTAATGGAAGTAAATTTAATAATATTTGCTTAATATATCAGAAATTTTGAGATCTAAAATGAGATCTAAAAATGGCTACAGATATGGAACCGCACTGCAAGTTTAAGATCCATTTATTTGAATGTGTTTAATCAGGGGCCAAAGACGATGCAGACGACAAGAAGATTCTGTTTTAGTTTTAAAAGCTCGTGAGGTTAATCTAAGTAATGTACTAGAAGAAAATGAAACTTTCTGAAGGAAACAGGTGGTAAAACTGTCGTTCCATTAACAAGCGATGGGGTCTAGTGGGATTAGGAAACACTTTTTGCTAGAAACATATTCAGAAATTTTCAAGTTGGATGGAAAAGGACTCCCTTACACGAAGCGAATGGAACTTCTTAGGTGGACTTCAGCATTTGATTCTAAAAGTTTAATTAAAGGTTAAAGAATCCCATAATTCATTGCTAGAAAATTTAATCCTAGAAAGTGAGCGTGGCCTATTACACTAAAAGTAGTTGTTTTTCTGGAAATGATGTCTTTTAATGCACAGAAGTTAATTTTTGTTATAGTTTAGTGACAATAAATTGTTTAATTCAAAAAATGTAATTTTTTCATTATGAGGTTACATAGACTCGACACCAGTAGCTATGTGTAACGTCCCACACTGGCCTTCCGGGCTAAATTACGCTCATGAGGCGCTATATTTGCATATCCGGTGTCATTTTCCGTTTTCAGAAGTTATGTCCCACATTATACAGGGTGTCCCTAAAGTCTGGACACATAGGAAATATCACTAACTATAACTAACTATATGTTATTATTATTATTATTATTATTATTATTATTATTATCTTAAATTCATGCAACTGAGGCCTAAGGTAGGCCCACATCGAATCAGCAACCCTGAGGTAGGACCAAATAGGACCTCCAAGTCCATAAGTTATGGACTTGGAGGTCCTATTTGGTCCTACCTCAGGGTTGCTGATTCGATGTGGGCCTACCTTAGGCCTCAGTTGCATGAATTTAAGATAATAATAATAATAATAATAATAATAATAATAATAATAACATATAGTTAGTTATAGTTAGTGATATTTCCTGTGTCCAGACTTTAGGGACACCCTGTACTGCGTTTTTACATTTAGTATTCTTTATTATTATAGTTTTCATCAACAATGAACTTGTGGAAACTCGATCCGGTAATAATCACAAATGCATCTCCTCTTTCCCCAAATTACTTGAAAAACTACTTTCTCGACTATATGATAAGATTGATAACTATGTTAATCTTTAATCAGTCTGGTTTTAAAACGTGGCATTGAGATAATTTAATTTTTATTTATTCTCCAAAACTGTTAAGTATAATAACGGTAATTCTATGATCAACACCATTTTATTTCTTTGATATAAGTAAGGCATCCATAAGATAAAGCTAATACCAATACTTTATTTAAATGAATTATTATTGCACATATTGAAACTTTTGTAAATCTCTCTCTCTCTCTCTCTCTCTCTCTCAGCGGAATTTTTTTTTCAAAATATTTTACATTCTTCGAATAAAGTATAAAAACTCCTCCTAAATCTCTGCATGGTTGTCCATTTATCACTACTTATCATTCAGTCAGATAAATAAACGATTTATTGTTTAAAATATTATGATGGGTTTGAAAAAATGAGGGGGTTTGTTAATAATATAAAATGTATTAGAATTTTGACATAAATGAAAAACGCAAGTTAGGATTTGAAAGGTATGATATGAATTCCAAGTAGGCCTCAGGTAAATCCCAGAAAAGGGTACGTGACTTATTATTGCACGTAAATATCCAAGGGTCTCATTTTGTTTTTACTGGAACATGTGACGGTTTCCTTGTTTAACTATTACGTTGCGGTAGGGTTGCCAGATGTCCCGGTTTTCGGCCTCTTGTCCCGGCGTCCCGAAAAGACCTTTCGGAACCATCGAATGTCCCGGTTTCACAAAAAAAAATCATGTAAAAAAAGGATATTGTTAAGACGGATTTTACGATGTCGAGCAAAGTTATACAATTGCTTATTTTTAAATATTGGCAAGGTAATATATACATTTGATCAACTGCCTCAATGATCAACTCGTTTTGAAACAAAGCAGAAAACGATGCTTACCATTTTGTCAACTAAAAAAAATGCATTGCCCAAACAGTCGACGTAATTTATCAAAGGCGCAGTCACAGGGGCGTGCCTAAAGTATTTGGCACCCGGGGCGGATCCTTCCTTTGGCACCCCCCCATAAATAATTTTAAAATTTAAACACACAGAAAAATATATTATGTTTGCAAGTAGATTTTAAACAGTACAGTACTGTCATAAGCAAATTGGGAATAAGAAAAATGCAGGACATTAAAAATTCAATGAACAGGTAATACTGCATTTTATTTTATACAAAAAACACAGGAAATCCAGTTTCAACGCTCAGCCTATTCTTCAAAGGTAAATAGAGAGGATTCACAGTCTCTGCTTTCGAGCCTTAATTTCTGCAAATTGATCAATGATCTCATCAAAATTCACCTTCTTTGCATATTCATGTTCAATTGAAAGTAAAGCCAGATTTGTCAATCTTGTCTGACTCATGGTCGAGCGAAAGAAATTTTTTATCAATTTCAATTTGGAAAAACTTCTTTCACATAAAGCAATAGACACCCAAACAGTCAAAAAGAATCTCAAACACAGTGACAAGCTTGGCAAAGATTCACAAAAATCCCATTTCACAATAAACTCCAGAAACTATAACATCACGACGATGCATTTATTATAACATCACGACGATGCATTTACCGGGTATTATAACATCACGACGATGCATTTATAAACACTTAAACATCACTATGATACCACACTGTCAAAAATTACTGGACACTGGTATAAGTACCATGATATTGTTATAAACACCAGCACTTTATGCTTTATCATAATTATTTAATGAAACATACCTCATGTATGTGGAGTCACAGTGTCAAGTGAACAAGACTTGGAATGTCAGTTGCAGCCAGCTGGCTATGCTCAACAAACTGATGACTAAAACGTCAACAAACGTTCGCCTTTCGATGTAATTTTTATAAAATATTTAATTTTCGTTTGTAAATTTTGTATTGCCAATAAAAATAACAATTTATTTTATAGTGGAAATTAACATTAAGCTGTTGTAATAGTTTGAACATTTTTACATTTTTTTTCTTTGGCGAATTTTTCATTTGGTTTGAAAACTTGTACTGGTATTTCAACTCTCCCGATGGCACCCCCCTCCTGGCTGTCACCCTGGGCGGACCGCCCCCCTCGCACCCCCCTTAATACGCCACTGCGCAGTCAGCAAATATATATCATAAATATTCGCTGCCTAAACAAATGCTTATTTGTTTGGCTTATTTGTTATTTGTTGGGAAAAAAATTTACTTATTTTTTGTTTGTTTGAAAGAAAATGTTTATTCATTTTAATTTATGTTGAAAAATTCATTTTGTTGTAATGAAAATTATTATGTACAAATTTCATATGAATATACAGCGTGTTTATAAAGTCCCTATATATTTCAGTGAAAACGTAGCCAAAAGGGTAAAATTCAATAACACTATAATAGAATAGGGTGTGTCAATTTTAGGGAGCAAAGTGAAATCTTTAGATTTTCAAAGACTATATTTGAAGTTGAAGTTTACGAAAAATCAGCAATTTTTGCAAGTATTTTTTTATTGTATATAACTACATTTTACATACATTACATACAATTAATGACATTTTGATTGTATTTCAATATTAAAACTTAGAAATATAGATAGGTTTCTTGAACTTTGCCAAGGACGCTATTTCTGCCTTGCTCTTGTTCCTGGACATGAGCTCCCTACTGGCCACCTGGCCACTGATGTACGCCTCCCTCCTCTTTTGTGAGTAAACATATTGTGCTGCTTCAGTTGTCATCCTTACACACCTCTCTACTGACTGTGTGTGAGGGCCATGCAGGCACTTCCACTGGTCTATCCAGAAACTCCTTGATTGCAGCAGTGGTGAGGGAGCAGGTCAAATGAGGCTCAGTCACGCCAGAGTTCCAGTCAATAAGCTCCAAGAGTTTGGTAGCATCTGGGTTGATGTCAGGAGTCTTCCTGGGTCTGACACTGCAGTCTCCTACCTGTGTGTCCTCATCTCCTTCACCTCTGATTTCCAGTATCCTCTTCACTGCCTCCCTCCTCTCCTCCTCCACCTCACTGCAAAGCATGGCCTGGAGCACAGCCTTAGAGTGTGCATACCAGGCTGATCTCTTCACTGTAGGCATCACTATTCCTATCACCTCCTTCTTCTGACTTCTGAGCAGCTCCAGCTGGTACAGTATATACCTGGGACCCTCCACCCAGCTGTGATTTAACTTGATGTTGAACCACTTTGGCATGTAGACTCCCACTATGAATTCCACAATTATCCTCAGATTCTTCAGGTTCCTGCCCTTCAGCCCATGTTTGGAAATCCACAATCTGCAGAACCTTAGAGCCGTGGTGACCCACCTACTGTGACAGACTGGCCCAATCTCCAGGAGAGCTAGACTCTGAGGTACCTCTCCCGATCTGATGGCAGTGATGATTCTGTAGCCATATGATTGGTCTGTGCTGAGGTCCTTGACTACCTCCTGACTGAGATGGGGTAGAGGAGGACCAACAGTGATCCTCGTGAAGTTTGGGTTGATCTCCAGCTCAGTGGCAGTGTCTAACATCTTCCCTAGGGGCCCAGACCACTTGTTGTTGCTCAATGCCTTGCCATCCAGTGCAGTCACCAGGTGTCTGAGACTCAGCTCCCCAGTGTGCAAGTCACAGACCATCCACACCAACTTCCTGCTAAGCTTGGCCTCCACATAATGCATTACTCCTCCCTCCCAGCCAGTATTCACATTAGTACTGTCACCTCCTATGGCCAAAAGGGTCTGGTCTGCTCCTCTCTCTCTTAGCCAGTTCACCAGATGATCAGCAATGACCTCAGCATGACTTCTCTGCAGCTTCCTCTGGTACAAAATGCCACAGATATTTCCCACCTGGTTCATTGCACACTGTGTAGTGTTCTTCCTTAATGAGGCCAGGAACTGCCTGTCACTGCCCTCAGCTTCCATCATTACTTTGGTGACATCTCTTTTCCCATCAAAGAAGATACAGGTGATGCAATTTTCCCTAATCTCTTCATCAAACTTCTTGACTGAGCCCTCCTCACCTTGTTGTGGTCAATCACCAGTGCTGTGTCAAACTCTGTGATAAGACCAGCATCAATCCAGGCAGCAGAGGCAATCCCTGCACTCTCTCTCAGCCCAGTGTGATGTCTCAAGCTTGCCAGAGCTATGTTGGTGATATCTTCATTGTTGTATTTCTTCTTAGCCACAGGCTAAGCACTGCTTCATGTCTCCTGGTCTCAGGGTGATCAGCTAGACCCATCTGGTATGCCCCGACACTGCCCACCTTTTCTCTCTGACTTTTAGTGAAGACAAGCTCCTGCACTGGTATCTTCTGCTCGCTCCTGCAGCTGCAGTCAATGTGAACCTCACTGTTGCGGACAGGGTTGCACCCAAGCTCACTGCAGCTCCTGATCACACAGCGACAGGTCAGGATGTCCACCAATTTGTCCAGTTTCATCATGAACCTATCTTTGATCTTCAGCTTCATATTGCCAATGGACACCTTCACTGCCTCATCCCACAGTGCCTTCACTTTAGCCCTGATCCTGACCTCAGTGTTGATTACAGGTCCTGTGAATAGAGCGTTGGCCTTTCTCCACTAAGCCAGTAGCCCTGGAACAATGCCGTTCTTAATCAGGTCATTAACTGGGTAATTCCTCGTGTCTTCCTCACTCATCTCTCTCCTCAACAAACCATACCTCAGCAGATCTCTGGCTGTGAGCAGCTCATCAGGGGGAAGTTCCCTCCCAGTCCCCACCAAATGACTTAGGTGACAACTTGATTTGCTTCGGGTTCTGATTTCTTTCTGACTCATCCTGTGAACCTGTGAACAAAAGAAATGTCATTGAAATTTGAATAGGCCTACTGATTATGATTACATAAAATTAAATTAATTGAAATTCTTAATATCTTCCTATAAGCTCAGGTAAAAGGTTGTGGTGTTATAAGTACAAGACTTAATTATTCAAAGTAATGACAATTTTATATATCTATCACATCAAAATATACAGAAAATTTGGGTCACACAACATTTCGAATAATTTGAATTACACAATATTTACATTACGAAGTAATCAAAATTGTCAAAAAGGAGGGAAAATATATGCATTCACAATCAAAACTCCAGCATTTGTGACTATGTGAAACTTAGAAACCATACTGCACACCAAAAATAATCAAAGTTGACCACACATATCAGTGGCACATTGATATACGATGCTACAGTCATATTTACGTTATATTTCAAACCTTTATGGTCAAATATAAGTAGGTAAATGGCTTTTTTAAACAACACTAAAGATATTTCTAAGTTTGCTAGATAATATGACATCATTTGAGCATTAGTAGTTTTTGAATTGTTGACTTTACTAAAATTGACACACCCTAATAATAGAAGGCATACATTTAATGGATACTTAAGCATACGATTCTACATGAGCACCATCAGTATCTACAGAGTTCGAATCTGTCAGCAGCATTGCGGAACACATTTTGGAGCATAACAAGGGTTATTTTTGTAACTGCTGTTACGATACGAGCATGTAAATCTTGCGCATCTGTCACCCTCGTTTGATAGACGTTTGATTTGATAAAGCCCCATGCAAAGAAATCCAAGGACGTTAGGTCAGGAGATCGAGCCGCCCAGGGCCTTTCGCCTCCACGTCCGATCCACCGATTTGGAAATCGTTCATTTAGGTACTCCCGAACAATGTTTGCGTAATGACAAGGTGCCCTATCTTGCTGAAAGGCAACGGTGTATAAAATGCCATCTGAATGAAGCTGGGACATTTACGTGCTCTTATCGTAACAGCAGTTACAAAAATAACCCCTGTCATGCTCCAAAATGTGTTCCGCAATGCTGCTGACAGATTCGAACTCTGTAGAGATACTGATGGTGCTCATGTAGAATCATATGCTGAAGTATTCGTTAAGTGTATGCCTTCTATTATATTGTTATTGAATTTTACCCTTTTTGCTACGTTTTCAATGAAATAGATAGGAACTTTATAAACACCCTGTATGTAAATTACGCATCAATATATTGAAATCGAAATTAAAAATTTTTATTGTCCTGGTCTGTCCGCCAAAAAATCTGGCAACCCTACGTTGCGGGAATACCTATCACGTGATGCCGCACCATGAGTTCATCCAATCATGTGTTCGTAAATAAGCTTTGTTTTCAAATAGTACCTGAAATATACTGTATAATTAAAAAAATAAATATATAATTAAATAATTTAATACTGTCAAATTATAAACATGAGGTTAATTTAATAGGTTAATAGGTTAGTTAAATAGGTTTAATAGGTTAGTTAAATAATATAAAACAGTTAGGAATTTTGTAAACTCATAAAATAATGTATTTAAAGTTGTTTGTAAGTTCCAGGATCAAATGGAAAAAAGAATAAAAAATGTCTTTCCCAACCCGAGATGAAATCCTGAAATCTCGAGTCTGAAGTGGGAAAAGAGAGGGTGCAAGAAGACCAGAAGATAGTCGAGACCACCAGAGAGATAGCTGTGGTAGTTCAGTCAGTGAATAATCGAGAGAGAGAGAGAGAGAGAGAGAAGTGGCTGAGACGAAAGGAATCACGTAAAAGACTAAAAGGGAGAGTCCTCGAAGGATTTCTTCGAGGAGACAAGAAGAAAGTGCGATCAAAACCAATCCATATATTGTTTTATAGTTGTTTTTAGGTTTTTGTTTCGCGTCGGTGACTTAAGTATATAATAATAATTTTCTTTACAATGTGTTTCATACCCGATTGTAATTTATACGTGGTTCAGGTAATGATCATAAGTCGATCAGTGACATTTTTTCAAACAAAACGAATGTGTTGGAACTAGCGACGCCGTCCTTAAGGAGTTAACGTACAGTATAGTGGTATTGTTCCCAGTGAATGTGATAAATTCTGGTTGCGTTAGTAATAATAATCAGATCTGTGATTAAGAAAAAGGTAGGCCCGAAGCCAAGACAGGGCCGTGGGCAAAGCTGTGCGCACTACTCATGAAAACTAGCGCCGCTAGCGCTAGCGCTAGTGAGGCAAAATAATAGCGGCGCTAGCGCTAGTCATTTCAAAATTTAGCGACGCTAGCGCTAGTTTTCAATATTAGCTATAACAAATAAAAAATACCTCTTATGTTAGTTACACTTCTATGCAGTAATATTGTCAAAAATAATGTTTAAATGAAACAATTATACAGGGTGTCCCGTAAGTCTGGACCCATAGGGAAAAATAATAAAATTACAAAATAGTCCAAAAATTTATTTATAATATATTTTTTTATTATTTTTATTATTATTTTTATTATTTTTTTATTATGATCTTACTCCGCTGGAGTTTTATTTGTGGGGCCACTTGAAAGCCAAAGTGTACGAGGTCAAACTTCAGGACATTTTCCACCTTAAAGCACGCATTGTGGAGGCGTGTCAAGAAATTTCTGCGACTGTGATTCAGAAAGTGCTGTCGCAGTGGAGATTACGTCTTCAACTATGTGTGCGACACAACGGCGGACACTTTGAACAGATTATGTAATAAATTTTTGGACTATTTTGTAATTTTATTATTTTTCCCTATGGGTCCAGACTTACGGGACACCCTGTACTATAGAACCAAAGCTTTTTATTTATTTAAATCCAGTGTAACAAAACTTTTTATTTATGTAAATCCAGTATATTTATTTAAATCTAGCTATAACAAATAAAAAATACCTAATACCATAGAAAACAATACATTTCTTTTATTTAATTATTTGATATATCATATATACAACAGAAGTATTTCAAGTAATATATTTGTAATTATTCAAATCAAGTAGAAAAAAACAATACAATATAATCAAGCTAATTTAGATATCAACTTGTTTCAGTAGTACTTTATTACAACGACCTAGGACAATTATTTATTTAATTTTAGTAACAACAGTTTTTCAAAATTTGAATAGGACAACGAGGACCTTTTCGGCTTTAAATATCTTTTCCTGTCGAAAAAATCCTTTCCACTGCTGCACTTGACGGAATTGAAGTGTTTAATCGGATAAATAGTTCTTTGAATGAATCGGAAGGGAAGGAAGCTGTATAGTCTGTTGCTTTGAAACATTTCTTAGTGGAAGGCTGTTTTGATAAAAAGACACGTACTTGTTCATTACTTTGTTGTAGAATAGTTTTATGCATATTACTATCTTTTTCGAAACAACTGAACAAATTGTCTTCCTCTTCCTTGCTGGAAGAGGGATGAGGGAACGCCGCCAGCATACATGTTCATACATGTTTGAAACGTTCAAACTCGTATGGAATAGAAGGACTTTAAATTCATTTTTGAAATAAAAATTAGCGCTAGCGCATAGCGTTGATTTTTATTTAAAAAACTAGCGGCGCTGGTAAATGCGCTAGTAGTTTGAAAATATAGCGACGCTAGTGGTGGCGCTATTAAAAAACTAGCGGCGCTAAAAAGCGCCGCTAGTTTTAGCGGCGCTAGTCACAGCTCTAGCCGTGGGTAACATGGGTACACTCATGGATAAACTCAAGGCCTACTCTCGTATGAGATAGGCTTGCTGTAGGTGCTTTAGTAACTCCGAAACGATACAACTTTTCCGCATATGCTGATGGTCAGAAACTCTTTAAACCAGCTAGGCTTAAGAACAAACTGGCTATCGCTACCAATTCTGTAATCTTAATAACCCGATTAAAATCCTCATTATTATTTCGCAGATTTAATCGGTTCATGGTTGAAATTTATGGATAAACATCCTTCAATTACAATTCAGCCACGCTAAGTTTCCTCAAAACTCCGGTACGAAAATTTGCGTTTGGCTTGCAGGGAAACTGCATGCTCTGATGCCCTTAAATATAGTATATAATGTTTTCTAAGTATATATTTGTATCATTTAAGCAATAATTTTCACTGGTGTTACATTTGCTAATTCAAAAGGAGCTCTAAAACGTTTCTTATATACTGTACTTTTTTAAGTTAATGAAAACTGTAGATAGTAATTATAGCAATAATATATAATTAATCCATTTTTTTTTTAAATTCTTCTCAATAAACGTTTTGTACTTTGCAGTTCAAGAATCAAAATGAACGCGGGAACCAATTTCCTGTTAAATGGAACTAAACGCCAGATAGCGGTATGTGATATAATTAAAAGGTAATATCACGTCTAACTACCACTATATATATTATATATATATATATATATATATATATATATATATATATATACCGTATATACTCGTGCATAGGTCGAGTTTTTAAGACTGAATTCTTAGGCAAAAATTAGGGGGTCGACATATATAAGGCTAACATTTTCGTGGGGTTGAAATCCGTGCACGATGGGGTGGGCTAGGAGCTACTGTTAGCTTCAGACATGAAAAATATTTACCATTTAGTACCAGTAAACAATGAAAACATAAAATATGTACTAATTATTAAAATTACCAAATATGTACCAATTATTAAAACTACAGAATGGTAGCACAGGATGATATAAAAGATAAAATGAATACATTTTCAAAAGTTTATTTATAGAAAGATACATCAATTTTTGTTCATTAAATTGCAGTTTTTGGAAATGAGTTTTATATACCATAAAGTATGGTGCTTTATTACCCTAATTTGTTGTTCCACTACCCTCAACAACTGGGGTCGACTTATACACGAGGCATATGATAAATTAATGAGTTCTTGGCCAAAAATCAAGGGTCGACCTATACACGAGATCAACCTATACTCGGGTGTGTGTATATATATATATATATTATAATATATATATATATTAGGCCGGGTCGAAATTTTATATTGAAAAGGTACATATTATGAGCGGTTTGAATGGAACACCGGAACCCCCCTCATAAATTATTTTCGCTGTTTAAAGCCTCCTACCCCTGGCACAATTTTTCACTTTTTGACATATATTGAAGACTATTCCATTTACACGAGACTTACTCTACATTCAGGTTTTTTGATGACATAAATCTTTATTAACATATAATATTTTATTTAATAATGTACAGTATTAGGAAAATTAATTTAATACAACAATATATTCAGAAGAAAAAATTAGAGGCATAATAAATGTGTTAAAATTCAATTAACTTTTTCATTGTTCCTTATCACATCAAAAGGGAAGAAATTTTCAATATCATTAGGAAATTTTATTTCATGTTTCTTACTCATTGCATTGGGCCTTCCATTCAAACTTGGTCAGTTTTCGCTTTGACTGTAATGAGTTTAAGATAAACTTATGACGGTTGTCATATCCTATTCTTTCCTGACATGCCTTTGTTACTAGGTTCACTGCCCTTTCCACACTTTGACTGTGGCATGGAAAAGAAGCCATCGCTAGTGGCTTACATCAAGCCTGTAGTAGCTCATAGTCGCTAAAATTGTTTAGCAGCAGTGGAGGAGTAATGATCTCTTTTTGTCAATCGATCATCTCGGTGTAGTCAGTAGATTAGAAATTGAGGGTTCGAGGCAACTCAAAGTTTCTGGTACCTGAAAATCCTGTTCTTGAAAGGATGATTTTCTGAATAGCTTGCTCCCTAATTTCTAGTCTCTTGTCAGTTACCATTGATATGGGCAAAGTAGGCGTTATTCTTTAATACTGGTTCTATGATTGATCTATGTTGTTCATCTAAATTTCGAAGCAAGCACATTAAATGCCAAAAGTTATATGCACCATCAGTTGCATTAGGATGAGATTTTATCCAAAACCACCCTGGAGCATAGAACTGCATAATAATCTTGACTATATCTTGAAGGTTTTTATCGAGATTTGGCGTTGAGATATATAATCGAAGGACCCTCTTGGCTAGAGTTAGCCAGCGAGCATGGTGAAGGGTACCTGGGGATCGAGTGGACAGATCTTGAGAAGTGTCTCCAGTTTTGCACTGCCAGACACATATCACAGAGATATCTTTGATCACTGCTTAGCTCCTTCACAACATTTGCTGGAATTTCTTTAATGTTTCCCTTTACGCGAGAATATTTGACTACCTCCAATTTTGTTAAATCTGTTTTCAGTTTATTCCCAATTGGACCCACAAAAGCATTTGGACCTGTTGTTTTACCATCAATGGCTTTGTAGACGTGCATAAAAGGCAGCTCATTCAAATGCAAGAGGCACACCAACCACTACACTGGTCTGTTAAGATGAATTTCAACCGGTTTTATGGCTCCACCAATTTTTCCTGTATTTACAGGAGTACCATCACACAGTAAAGCTTTGATAGTATCTGTGCTGTTCGAGTCTGTAAAAATAGTTATCAACTCTTCTGCTATGCAGTGAACAGTTCCATTATCTGGTGTGACATGGTCTACATAGATGCTTCCAGGTTCTTTCACAATAACATAGTGTTCTTCTGTTATCTTTCCACTTTTAGTTAATGTGTTATCTTTCCTTCCATCAAATCCAAAGCACTCCATCTTCAAATTTTCGGATTTAGACCTAAAAGTATTTGTTTCACCCATGCGATTTCTTTCTCTTTCTAATTTCTTTCTGTCAAGCATGTTGGTGTGGTTAAGGATCCCCATATCTTTTAAAGCTGCATTGACTATTGCAGCTGCAGCTCTGCAACTTACACGATAACGATCTGCTGTTAATGCTAGGTTTTTATAGGAGTGCCTGTTCTGAATATTCTCAGTCAATTCTAAATCGGCCTCATAATCTACATCCTGACTCTCTGAATCTACATCCATGTCTTCTTCGGGTTTTCTATAAATTCCGATGGTAAAACATTGGTGGCTTCAGTCATTTCTTCTTGTGCTTTCAGTTGACGGTTTTGTGCTTCTTGGGCTCTTGCTAAAGATCTCTTCTTTGTTGAACTAGCTATGCGATCAATTGGTCCTAACTGATTTTTTATTTGTTTTTGACTCACAAAAGACTTCCATTCTACCATTGGTATTTTATCCTTACACCTGCAAGATTTCCTATCAATTCCCTTATCATAACATTCACAAGAAGATATATCAAACATTTCATCATATTGAGCTACTTTTAAGGCTCAGGCAAAACTTCTATTAGTCGACTGACTTTAAGATAGATACCTTTGGTGTTAATCGTAGGAAAAGAAAATTTCATCCAAATGTCTTCAATATCTTTCACAACAACCCTGTAACAATCATTAGCAGTTGCTGATCCTTTTGATTTAGCTTCTTCACGACGGCGCACAAAAAGGTAGTGTCTCACAACATCTGCTTTTGAAGGAGTTATGGCTGCTGGGAATTCCGTAGGATATCCAAAGGCTGCATTTGAGGACTTGCTTCTAGTAGTCATAGTTTATGTTCAGAAGTAAAATCAAATTATATGTAATTTGTGATTTATGATAATTCAAATTATAATTAAAGCAAATGCAAATTATTTCTATTTATCTGAAAAATTATTTCTCTTTATCTGAAACATAAAAATATTAAGCATTAAACAAACAACTTATCATGTAACATATAACAACATTAAACATATGCAAATATGAAGGTAAAAAAGGGAGCGGGGGGGGGGGGGGCATGTGATAGCGGTAGTAGGGTAGCACATGCTTGATTTTTTTAATATTTTGTTAAAGATGATAAAATGAAACTTCTCACATACTGTAGTGTAGTACTTTTTAAGAAATAAAAAATTTCCCATTTTCGACCCGGCCTAATATATATGTTACAGTCAAAGTGTGTAACCAGCCATTTCGCGTAATGGCTGAAACTTTTAGTCATTTCTCGAAATGGCTGTTTCACTTGATCATTTCGTGAAATGACTGAAATCTTCAGCCATTACGCGAAATGGCTGAAATTCCACCTTGGTCATTTCGTACAAGATCATTTGCCCGGTTAGGTCAACTGTATGCCCAGTTAGGTCAACTGTATGCCCTTGACAATTGGTTAAGTTAAGATGTGTTATTTTCGTTAGTTTTAACGAAAATAACACGACTTAACCTAACTAATTGTCAAGGGTATGCAGTTGACCTAACTGGGCATACAGTTGACCTAACCGGGCAAATGATCTTGTAAGTTGTGTTATTTTCGTTATTGTTAACGAAAATAACACGACTTAACTAACCAATTGTCAAGGGCATACAGTTGACCTAACCGGGCCTTCAATGGCGGACATAGGAACAACATTGAAAGCCCGGTTAGTATTTGAAAACCTCTATATTGAAAATTCAAATTCAAATGTGTTCAAATGTGTATTTGAAGAGTGTTTCTCACTTATTTGAACAGACCTGTGGATGTATATATGTTTTAACAGATTTAATTAATTAAATAAAGGTTTCCATTTTTATTGTGATGTTTGTTATTTCTATGAATTCATGACAAAAGTCATTTTAGCCATTTCACGAAATGACCAAGGTGGACTTTCAGCCATTTCGCGTAATGGTTGAAGATTTTAGTAATTTTGCAAAATGACTAAGTGAAACAGCCATTTCGCGAAATCACTAAAAGTTTCAGCCATTACGCGAAATGGCTGGTTACACACTTTGACTGTACCATATATATATATATATATATATATATATATATATATATATATATATATATTTTTTTTCCGAGTACACCATCAGATCTCTTCACGTGAAGAGAGATTTAGAATTAGAGATAGAAATACAAGTGGGATACATAAATAAAGTAGAAATAATGAATACCGTAATTAAATTAGAAATTAGATCCAGAAAGAGATGCACAGTGACGGGCTAACGCCATTTTCTTCAGGTGACATTTAATAGAGAAGTTACTCTGGGTTTGATTAAATTAGGTTAGGTTAGGTTAGGTTAAGTTGGGTTAGGTGAGGTAAAGCTAGATTTTTAGTGTCAGTAGAAGATCCTTCGACCAAATGGGTATATACATCGGTGCATTTACAGGTGTCAAGTTGATGAATGATAAAAAATTTTAAATTGCGGCCTCGCTTTCTCTTTTCCTCTTTGATCAACACATACCTTTTGAGTTAGGTTATAGGTTAAAGGTTATAGGATTCATGTTTTCGATTCCAATTTGCTGTTCCAAAATAATATAGGCCTATACATACAATAATATCATAGCTTTTTTTATAATTCCCACTAAAAATATACAGTACTTGGGTATATCTGTTAAAGGGGGCTTCCAAAAGGTCACCAACTCCTTTAATTGCCTAAAATCGACCATCTATAATTGTTGGCCGCGCATTCCTCCTTTATGTGGAAAGCCCCCCCGTCCCCTACCGCTAGCTAGCTCCCAAATACTCTCATTTAGAGCAGGAAAAGAAAGCCCAAAATATATTTTTATGGGTAAATTTAATGGTTTTTTAGGCCGTTTAAATTTTACACTTCTTACTATATATATATATAATATATATATATACAGGGTGGTGCAAAAGTCTGGACCCATAGGCGGTTTATATGGAAAAAAAGTGTGGCCTGCAGGAAGTTTATCATGAAATGAAATTTAATTAACCATACACCAGTGACTAAATTATGTTAAATTTAACATTCTAGTTCAGAATTTACAATAAGTGTAATGGTATTTCGTATAATCGAGGCATAAGGAAATTTGCGACTGAACGTGAGGTGGCTCCTTCTTTTGCGTACAAAAAGCACAAGCTCTATTCTTTCTGCTATTGTTAACTTGTCTGCCGGGTCTTTTTCATTTGGCGGCAGGCGGTTTTTTTTAACCAAATTTTCACCAGTAATACTTTTTTGTGTGCTAAATACGAATCTAACACTCTTTTTTGAGAGAAATGAAAGGAAAATATCGAAAAAAAGATTTTAAATACGAACTACTTTATACCGCGCACGAACTATTTACACTGCGAAATTCTATATATTTTTGCAATAATATAATTATAGTATTGTATTATATAATAATTTATTAATTTATATTATATTAATTATTTTATGAATATTAATTATTTGTTTATATAAATTTAATTATTCCAAAATCTGTAGAATAATTATGGCAACTCGATATGATTAAGCATTCCGCGCGATTCATTATTGTTTCTGGAAATACGAGTAAATCATGGACGTGAATTATAATTTACAGTGGATTTTTGTGAATATTATATCAGAAGAAGACGCAGTGAAATTTTTTCGGTAATTATGTGTTTTAAGTAACTCAGTCATTTTACACACCAAAATACATTTTTCTAGTAGTATTTGATGTGATTTGTTCAAATATGACCTCCATTTCCGTCGGAAATGAGATCCAACAAAGCTATAGTACTTTGAAGTTTGGCCCATTTTCAAGGGAAATGGAGGTCAAAATCTAAGCAAAACACCTCAAATATTACTAGGAAAATGTATTTTGGTATTAATTAACCTAACCTAACCTTACCTAACATGAATATGTTATTACATTATCATTTGTATAATTTAGGTCTCGGGGGTACGGGGGCGGAGCCCCCGTAAAGATCACGCATCACAAATTGATCGATTGAACGACATTTTAGCGTCGGAAATTCAAAAATAAAAAATATAACCCGATACCGATCAATTTGTGATGCGTGATCTTTACGGGGGCTCTGCCCCCGTACCCTCGAGACCTAAATTATACAAATGATGCGAATTTATTTGGCGGAAGCGTAATGAAAACGAAGATATATTTAGAAAAATATTAAAGGATATAGCTGATTTCAAATAAATATTTCCCTTTCGTACGCCGTATAAAGTAGTTCGTATTTAAAATCTTTTTTTCGATATTTTCCTTTCATTTCCCTCAAAAAAGAATGTTAGATTCGTATTTAGCACACAAAAAAGTATTACTGGTGAAAATTTGGTTAAAAAAAACCGCCTGCCGCCAAATGGAAAAGATCCTTGTCTGCCATAGGGTAACAATCTAAAAAATATTTAGTAAAATTATAAACAAAAATTAAATTATAAAAACTATTATAAAAATCGAAATATATTTTTTATATAGTAAATTGCCTATGGGTCCAGACTTTTGCACCACCCTGTATATATATATATATATATATATATATATATATATATATATATATATATTAGGGTGTTACTTATTTGTATGGTAAGAATTGAACCATCAAGAAGTTTCGGTCTGACCCTCTAGAAATGTGACATTGCATGTACAAACGTTGATTATGAAGTTTCATGAGAAATATTAATATTTAGAAGTCGCTCAAGGCCATTAAAATTTTGATGACGCGTCGTTACTTGTTCTAAATTGAAATGCGCTTCCTTTCTATGTCTCACCCCAGTATCATTTCAGTCGCCTTAATGGTAGAATGTGTTTACATTAGTGTGTGTTTTTTAGTCTTTTAGTCCTCCCTGATATCAAAAATGGCATGGTCATATCTATGACTAGTGTTGATAGACGAGAGAACCCTCCAAAGCGTGTGGTTGTTGACCTGGATACTGTGAAAGAAAAAAGCTTGGAAAACTTTGTAACAAAACACACAAAATCATTGTTCAGGAAGCTCAACCTCCCAGATGAATTCTTGGAGAAAACCGCTGAGCAATGGGAAGAGGATACCCATTACCAGACTGCGAAAGAGACTGTAAAAACTCTAATTGTAACAAATGACTTCGCTGAACGTTGAGTTGCTCTCATCCAGGATTTTTCTGGATACCTCACCAAAGATGAAGGACAACTCCAGTTTCTTCTCCAGGTTGTTGAAGACCATCGCAAGCATTGGACATGGGGGCAAAAGCATACCTTGAGTAGAAATAATGATTAATCATAATAATTACGCTACTGTCTGATGTTAATGTACTTCATCTTAATGTTATGATAATGTCTTGTGCACATCTGCTAATGTAGGAACATAATAAATTGTTTAAATACATTTGAAAATTGTTTATATTCACACTTTCTGAGAATCTCGTATTCAATACTTCGAAGCCGTTGAGCGACCTCTAAATATTAAAATATCTCACTAAAACTTTGTACACAGTGTTTTTACATCATATGGCATGCTTTGATGGGGTCAGAGCACGGAAACTTAAAAGTTGAAAAATAAGTGACACCCTAATATATACAGGGCGTCCCAAAAAAATGTATACACACTTTAAATAATTATAAAGGCAGTGTTTATTAAAATACATTTCATTTTCAAAATGTAATAGAATCTACAGACATTATTTAATTGTTTTGTCAACGCCTGTTTTCAAACTGACGTCCGTTCTGGTCCAGGCACTGCTGATAACGCGAAGCAATGGAATCGCAAACATCACGAAACATTTCGTTTGGTATTTGTGTGCATTCTCGTTCAATGGCTGCTCTCAATTCAGCGACTGTTGCAGGTTTTATAGCGTAGACTTTGTCTTTTAAGTATCCCCATAAAAAAAAGTCTAGTGGTGTGAGGTCTGGTGAACGCGGAGGGTATTCTACGAAACCCCTTCGTCCAGTCCACATCCACATCGTGCCAAGTACCACTCGCAATACTCCACTCTTCGGTCCGGATCATCTTCATTAATAGCATGGACTAATCTTGGAATGTAACTTTTCCATTGACAGCGCTTCAAAATGCGTTGGACAGACGATTCTGAAATTCCTACCTCACGACTCGCTTGCCGCACAGATTTTCTTGGACTTTGGTGATACGTTTCCAGTACTCTTTCTTGCTTTGTGGGGCTTGTCGATGTCCGTGGTCTTCCGGAACGCTTCTTGTGGACATTCTGAACAGTTCCATCGGCTTCAAACTTATCTCTAATTCGAGTGATGGTAAGTCGCGTTGGTGGATCTGTTTGAAACTCCCTCCTAAACTGTCTTTGCACTTCAACTGCGTTTTCACACTTCCAGTAGCATTTTAGAATGAATTTCCTTTGTTCAAAGCTTAGTCTGACTGCCATTATTAATTCTAATGGGTTTAACTTGGAAAGAAAGAAACATCAATTGAGCTATCAGCTGTTAAAGTGTGTATACATTTTTTTGGGACGCCCTGTATATACCTAATTCCTCTTTCTGTGAAAAAAAAAGTGTTCGTGTAATGTTTTTCATTAAAGTATTCTATCAATTTGGTACAATTTTTTCGTATATAATTTGTTTAACTTTAGAAACCCCCTAACAGATATAAAGGTAATCTCACACACACACACACACACACACACACACATTTACTCATCATATTATATGTGTACGGTGTATAATATGAATATGGGAAATTATACGTAATGCCATATAATAACATAAATTACACTTAGCCCCAAAATAAAAATGATATTTGTGCGATAAAATATAGTACTAAATGATATTATTACAGAATTATGTAGTCAGTAAAATACAATTAAGTCCATTTCTACGTAATAATTATTTTGGATGTTATACGATAAATAAATATAATAATTTCATTCCAGTTATATGCCACGTGTCACATTCTTTATATCTCCATGAAAAGATGTGAGTAGGTCATTGGATTCATTGTCAGACACTGTTCTACTTGAATGTTTCGAAGGAAGAAGAAGAAGAAAAAACTTATTTTCAAAAGTAAAAATGCTTCCCGCGAATACTTTTCTTTCATTATTTTAAGGAGTAATTTAAAGATTTCTTGAGTATATAATTTTGGATTTGGTTCTACGACAGGTTACATATTTGGAGTCCATTAAACTATGAAGTTTCTCTTTGTCGGTTTAAATGGGATAATTATGAATGGCTTTTTAAAGAGAAAAATTTGTTTGTGGTTGATAATTTATTTAATTTGAACGGGGTAAGTAGACGCAGGGACTAAGCACGACTTATTTTTTTACTTTATTTCAAACTAACTTTAAGGATATTTTTTTAGACACTCAAGAACTCTCACCTCGTAAATTAAACGTACCCTTTAGAACTTTATACCCCATGGGTAAAGTTTTACAATCTGTGCATGAATGCAGATAGTCAAGAAATGGGGGCAAGCGAGGAAGTAGTAATATAATAAAAATCTCCGTACGAGCGAAGACTCTAAATTTCTTTTATTTTTTACACACTAATCCGCAATGTATAAGAATAACAATGTCATAGCAATGTTTAGTAAAGTACTCGGTATCGAATATCGAATATCGAAGCGGAAACAATGAAATAATTTTAGAAAATTATCGCATGAATGGTGAAAGATTTGAACGTTGTATATTCATTCGCACATTAACTGTAGGCCTACTCTTTGCAAAAGTTTTCACAATAAAACCATTTCCCGCCCGATTTATTTACCAATTAGAAAAAAGATACACTGTTGTGGGTTCATATGAACCCTTTGAGCTGAAAATGGTTAATACAGAAAATGGAGCTAATTGGTGGGTTTATCTCATTTTTCACGTATACTTAGTTGGAGTGATCTACAGTATAAACATCTTTGGATTCATACCTTTAAATTAACCGATTTACCTTACGTTTTATATACTGTATGCACAAATATTTGTTAATATTCAAATTTTTATTGATTAGTAAGTTTATAAATTAACAGCTCTTTAGATTTATTTACAGGCTGGGAGATCACTAACTATGTATAATTACAGACCTGTATACGTAAATAGATATTTCGTAATATAAATAAATAAATAAATAAATATGCGCCTCGGTGGTGTAGTGGTTAGCGTTGCTGACTACGAATCCATCGGCCCCGGGATCGAGACCCGGTGACGGCATGTGGCGCGCAGCAAAACGCAGCTGTTCATCCTTCCACACAATAAAGAAAGTGGTTAAGACTTTGGGCTGCTGGTAGAGCGTGGTTCGCATTCCACGTTAAACTGTAGGTCTAAGGTGGAGTGAAAAGCTTGACCTTTGTCAGAATAAACTATTCGAGGGGAAGCAAACCAAAGGTATACTAGAATGCCCGCTGCGCTTTGCGCATAAAAAAAAAAAAGAAACACAACCTACAGTAGGTGAAGAATGGAAGGGGGAAGTGTGTTAACTAAAACCTTTCCTGGTTCTCTATTAATGTGTAAACTAAATTTGATGCAGATTACCTTAGCTGAGTGGTTCCCAAACTCGGGTCGTGGGGGGTCCTCAAGTAGGGTCGCGAAGGCTCACGATATTCACTATTTCTTAATTCAATTTATATTTATATAGTCGGCCTACATATTTAAATTTTATCATAAGCTTAGGGTTGGGAGATCCTGTTGGTGGCCAATTTAGGGTCGCAGCAAAAAAAGGTTGAGAACCACTGCCTTAGCCGTTTAGGCGTGAAGAACGAATAAATATCATTATCATTTCATATATATATATATATGTAGCGGATCGACAAGAAATAGACCAACAAATCGACAGACATACTTTCTTTCCACGCTACCATAAAACAGTTTGGAACACACGTGGGCAAGAGTCAAACAATGGAGCGTCTATTTCTCCCCAATGGGAGCGAACGAAAACCGTTAACAACTAAAAGACGCGTGGACAAAGCGTCTTAAGAATGAAGTCTACGTCACAGGCCTACGGTATAAAAGGAGCTTCCACTTATACTCACTCTCACTCACCCGTACGCTCACCATCGAACGTCCACCAACCGCTTTCCGGCCCCCTGGCCGGGGGCCACGGCCGCTACTTTCTTCAGGGCCTACAATTTGTCTTCACGTAAGATCTACAGACCACCTGCAGAAGCAATCTTTCGAGGCCCAACCGGAATCACTTCGGGCCTGCGGTTTGCCGGGTCGGCCTTCAAGTTTCTCTACATTCCTCGAGATTATTCAGCACCACAGGCTGATCATAAGGCCAGCCTGCACCTCGAGAAGTAACATCACCTCAGGCCTCCACGAAGCCTACATCCATCATCTCAAGAGGCTTAACGGACAACGACAGCTCGAATCTGCGTAATAGGTTCGTCTTCAGCCCGCCTTCAAGTTTTTACATCGCCCTAAGCTAAGTACACTATTCGTAAGTACTCTTGAAACCTACATTAGCCTACCGCCGAACGGTAGGCTATACTCCCAAAGTGTGTATCACGCGTCCATTGACTCCGTTAATAACGCAGTAGGCCTATCATCCAATTCAAGTGTCATTTCAATACCGTTATTCCGCGTATCATCCGTCATTATGTTCAAGTCATATTTGTGTGTTAAA
The DNA here is from genome assembly GCA_023014485.1 of Bathynomus jamesi. Taxonomy (NCBI): domain Eukaryota; kingdom Metazoa; phylum Arthropoda; class Malacostraca; order Isopoda; family Cirolanidae; genus Bathynomus; species Bathynomus jamesi. The sequence goes on from JAJOZX010005760.1 coordinate 156,678, forward strand.
TATTCTCTTGACGTAATCATTTAACATCACATGATGTTCTTATATATAAATGATACTGTGCAAGCATTTCAATCCATTATTATTAGGCCACATCAATTATTCTATGTGCATCCATGCAATCATTTAGCCTACTTAATCAGTGTCATGTTTTCCATTCAATGTACCAAACGCACGTGCATTCTTTATATCATTAACTAGGCCTATTCAATGTTACATGTCGCATGCCATTTACATACCATCGATGAGTATTATTTATACGTGTCAATTAAGCCATTAACATTTCATCTTATTAGCTAAGCCTATGCCATAAGCATAACGTAAAACTACCAATTAATTACTGTCAATTCTTTGTTATATCACAGTGAATAAAATAACGGATTTATTTTCATAATAAACTACAAAATAAGGTGTCTTTTATAACCTTAACATTAATTTGCTTGAGCGTAAATCAAGCTGGTGACCCTCGCTGCCATTTCGGTCACTTCCAATAGTATGGTGGATCTACTCAAATAGCCTATCATTATGAAGCAATCAGTCATTGCCTTAATCAATCGTTGCATACTATTAAATCATTATCACCTTAAACGGCTAAAGCTAGCTCCACTATAAATTGGTGTAACCCCGGAGTGACTCGAACTTATTTTACGTTATTTATTCACAGCGATCCTTGTGCTTAGCTATTATTGACCATTTCATTTTTTTGCAGCCACATTAAATAATTTCTATGTAAATACGGTATTCATAAATTCAATGTGATTTTCTGCAGCCATATCAAATAATTTCTATGTACGTACGGTATTCATAAATTCAGTGAAATTAACTAGGCCTACTTGCAAACAGTGATATCGTTCGCGCGGTACTATTAATGCCTTACTGCCTCGCGGTCATGTGCCGCGCACAATCACCGCAACTTTCAAATTCCCGAGTGCGTCCCCCTGAGTCGAGTCTCACTGCCTCCTGACGGCAGGGGCGCGGCGACCCCTTGGAGAAGCCACCACTGGCATTGGGTCCTGCTCCGCCGTCATACGGATCGTGGAGGGACTCACGAAACTCACCGAGCCTCAGGACAACACTCACCCCCCACCCCCCAGCGCTGCAGTCAGTCCCAAATTCGTTTCAAACGGCGCATTCTTTCGTCACCACCTCGTCCAAAATATTCAACGGTCCCGTCTCGGCCGTTGTACGGTAAATCATTTGGCGATAAATCTGGTGACGCGCCTCATTGCATCAGCGAATTTTTTTCCGTAAGCACGACGGGTTTTCCCTTCCCCATTCCCTACGGGAAGGCCTAAAAAGAAAGCATTCTTCAATCAACGAGCAGAGCGCACACATGCATCCACGCAAAACAAACACTTCAGGCACAGGGGTGGCGATCCCCTGCCTTCATCAACTGTCTCTTTGCATCATTCCGTGGATTACTTCCTGCTGCTCGTGGACTCGAACGACGTTTCTTTTTCTCCCTTCGGCAGGAGCGACCTCGACGACAACATTCACACGACGAGTTACGGGCACAGCATTCGAACTCAGACAGTTCCCCGGCCCCTCTCGTTTCCTTCGTCCACTCTTCATTGCTCCACATTCCTGCCGAAGTCCAACCCCTGCGGCAGGAGCGACCTCAACGAGAACAACCACGCGACGAGTTACGGGCACAGCATTCGACCTCCAACACAGCCCCCCGCCCCTCTCGTTTCCTCCGTTCGCTCCTCACTGTCCCCCATTCCTGCCGTACCCCAACCCCACCCCCCTGCGGAACCCCCACCCCATACACCAGCGTTTCCTCTTCCGAGCATCTGACGACCCTTCATTCCTTCCTGCGTCAGGAATTCCACGACATACCAGGCCAAGCGTCAAATCTCGGAGTGGCCTCATCAGGTCTCCCAACAGAATGGTATTTCTTCTCAGTATCGTTCCTTCGTCTCTGAGAGGGAACTACTTGTAGCGGATCGACAAGAAATAGACCAACAAATCGACAGACATACTTTCTTTCCACGCTACCATAAAACAGTTTAACACACGTGGGCAAGAGTCAAACAATGGAGCGTCTATTTCTCCCCAATGGGAGCGAACGAAAACCGTTAACAACTAAAAGACGCGTGGACAAAGCGTCTTAAGAATGAAGTCTACGTCACAGGCCTACGGTATAAAAGGAGCTTCCACTTATACTCACTCTCACTCACCCGTACGCTCACCATCGAACGTCCACCAACCGCTTTCCGGCCCCCTGGCCGGGGGCCACGGCCGCTACTTTCTTCAGGGCCTACAATTTGTCTTCACGTAAGATCTACAGACCACCTGCAGAAGCAATCTTTCGAGGCCCAACCGGAATCACTTCGGGCCTGCGGTTTGCCGGGTCGGCCTTCAAGTTTCTCTACATTCCTCGAGATATTCAGCACCACAGGCTGATCAAGGCCAGCCTGCACCTCGAGAAGTAACATCACCTCAGGCCTCCACGAAGCCTACATCCATCATCTCAAGAGGCTTAACGGACAACGACAGCTCGAATCTGCGTAATAGGTTCGTCTTCAGCCCGCCTTCAAGTTTTTACATCGCCCTAAGCTAAGTACATCATATTCGTAAGTACTCTTGAAACCTACATTAGCCTACCGCCGAACGGTAGGCTATACTCCCAAAGTGTGTATCACGCGTCCATTGACTCCGTAATAACGCAGTAGGCCTATCATCCAATTCAAGTGTCATTTCAATACCGTTATTCCGCGTATCATCCGTCATTATGTTCAAGTCATATTGTGTGTTAAATATTCTCTTGACGTAATCATTTAACATCACATGATGTTCTTATATAAATGATACTGTGCAAGCATTTCAATCCATTATTATTAGGCCACATCAATTATTCTATGTGCATCCATGCAATCATTTAGCCTACTTAATCAGTGTCATGTTTCCATTCAATGTACCAAACGCACGTGCATTCTTTATATCATTAACTAGGCCTATTCAATGTTACATGTCGCATGCCATTTACATACCATCGATGAGTACATTACTTTATTACGTGTCAATTAAGCTATTAACATTTCATCTTATTAGCTAAGCCTATGCCATAAGCATAACGTAAAACTACCAATTAATTACTGTCAATTCTTTGTTATATCACAGTGAATAAAATAACGGATTTATTTTCATAATAAACTACAAAATAAGGTGTCTTTCATAACCTTAACATTAATTTGCTTGAGCGTAAATCAAGCTGGTGACCCTCGCTGCCATTTCGGTCACTTCCAATAGTATGGTGGATCTACTCAAATAGCCTATCATTATAAGCAATCAGTCATTGCCTTAATCAATCGTTGCATACAATTAAATCATTATCACCTTAAACGGCTAAAACTAGCTCCACTATATATATATATATATATATATATATGGGTTTGCATATATATAATATATATATATATATATATATATATATATATATATATATATGTATGTCGAGTGTGGTAGGGTCAACACGCAAAATGCCTCTGGACGTGAAAGCGTTATGCGTTTCCTCAGATATTTGAATGTATGACAGGTTGCGTTAATTTTTATCGCGTAGTTGTGTAGTGGCTAGCACCCTCTCCTTCTAGTAGGGGCAAATTTTGCATATATGTATATATACTCGTGTATATATGTACTGTATATATCACTAAAACTTGATCATAGCGAGGCTTAGACAAAAATATTTACATTTACAGTTTGGTTAAGTGAGCATGTAACTGCATCATCGAACTCAATGTCATTCCCATTTCATTCCGCGCCCAAGGGTGGGAAAGCCGAGAGTGAGAATTTCAAAGGAGACATTTTCAAATTGGTCTATTCACAATTCGTGCCATTATCATTTTCATCCACGGCTTTTCCATTTTGGTTCAGGTTAGGTTAACTTAGGTTAGGTTAGGCTAATGTTAGGTAGGTTAGGTTAGATTAAATTAAATTCGGTTAGAAAATGTCAACCATTTCCACTTGGCGCCTTTACCGCGAATGGGAATGGAGTGTGACAATATTTCTCACATGAAGAAACTCTCCTTAAATGTGGATTTTTTCACTTTATGTATTTTCATTTGCGGATCATGGATCGGAATGGGAATGACATTGAGTGAGAAGTAATCCGTGTAAGAACTGTATCACACGAGCTTTTTTTAACTTCTTTCTTTTTTTAGTATATGGCATGTACAAATCATGATGAAGTTTTCTACCATTCTAGAAAGCTTCACACTACAAATCTTCTAAAATTGGCCAGATAGCTCTTCTTCACCGTAAAAATAGAGAAACACTTTCCTAATAACTCATCAAGAAATCCACTCGTATCAGACCAGAAATAGATCAAAGCTTGTTATGCCTCAATTTAGATTGTCTTCATCTCAAAAACTACCCATTTTTAATGGATTGAAACTATGGAATGACTTAAATGCAGATATAAAAAATATTGTGAATGTAAATTTGTTTAAAACCAAGTTGAAATCCGATTAATAATGGCATACTAACAAAAATCTAGGATTAATGTCCATTAATATTGTTTACTAATTATTATTAATTTCTCTTGTGTAATCTAGTATTAAAAACACATTTCTTGGGATTGTTCAGTTCTTATCTCTCACGTATAATATTGGTTTCTTTGTATGGTATTGGTATAGTACCTTCAATGGTGACCTTGTATTTGTCATGTCAGTAGTGATAATTTAAGATTAATACATGTTTTAACTATTAATAATACATATTTACTTATTTATTTATTTATTATTAATTAATAATAACTAGCTGTTCATTTTTAACAAGAGCCCAATAAAGCCTAAAGCTTAAGGGCCAAATTAAATAAAATAAATAGTCGAGTTTCACAGTTATTCACGTCATTGTAAATTGAAACGAATATATTTATTTTATTATTAATAAAGGTTATTCAATTCAATTCAAATTTAATTCAATATTTAGGTGGCAGCTCATCTGGCACCGGATTATAATGCACTTATTTGTTTGGTATCATGGGAAAATATTACGCTTCTAATGAAATAAATTAAATGTGACCTTTAAGGAAAAAGGAAACTGACTGACGCGTAATTATCCTTTTCCCGTTTTCTTAAAAATTAAATTAAATTTACTGCATTAGAAGCGTAATATTTTCGTATGATGCCAAACAAATAACTAAGGTGTAATTTTGTGTTTCTTTAACTTTTTATAGTGTTGCGAACGGGAGATGGAATATTTTATGCCGCAAAGAGGAGTCCATTAAGAAATCTTAAAGAACGCTTCTAACATCGTAATCTTGAAGAATTATTTAAGAACTCCAAAAGATTTGTTTAGTTTTTCTTTTCCTGAAAATAAATTGTTTTATAAGATAATAAAAAAATATTAGAATTGTTTCAGAGTGTAATTATGTAATAGATTTATCTTTATTGTTAAAGGAAAACAATATTTATCGTTTCATTATTAATTACAAAAGCATTTTATATCGTTTGAACTAAAAAAGATTTCTAAAAGACGTTAAATTATATTGCTTTAAAAGAGGCGTTCTTAAAAATTATCAAAAGAGAAAAATGTTTTTCTGATACTCGCTTCTCTCTTTCCGCTTCGCTCTTCTTCTTTAACATCACAAAGAGTAGTAGTAGTAGTACTAGTAGTAGTACTAGTAGTCTCGCAATTATTACATTATATATAAAATAACATTTTCTATATCATAATAACTTATCGTTATTAAACAATAGTTAAAACAGACTGCATTCGTATGAACCTTCTCCTCCGTCTCTTACTAGACTATTTCACACTAATATGAATGCTGAAATTCTCAGCTAATTAAACGATACACTTTTTGTATTTTTCTCACTCCTGTTACATTTCATTGCCCTCATTTTCCTATCTTAATTTTCTTTGTAACATAATTTTAAAAATTCCTCGGTGTATTTGCTTTTTCACTACACTTAAATGATTCACCAATCACCACCTACAAAATAACGATATCTCTTCAACTTCATACGGAAAAACAAATTTACTTCACAGTCATTTGAATAGATCAGTGGTTCCCAACCTCGGGTCGTCGCGAACCAAATCAGGGTCGCGGAGGTCCTCAAGTAGGGTCGCGAAGGGTCACTGTATTCACTATTTTTAATTCACTTTATATTTATATATATATTTAAATTTTATCATAAGCCCGGGGGTCGGGAGGTCCTGTTAGTGGCCAATTTAGGGTCACAGCACAAAAAAGTTGGAAACCACTGGAATAAACAATTATTTATTCGTGTTCGAACCGATTTCGTATGGCACGCACAGTACGAGACAGGCATCCTTTATTAAACTAAAATATAAAGAGAGGTAGAAAACTAAAGAGTGTAGTGTAGGTTTAAAGTCATATGTCGAGCGGGTTTGCCGCTCGAAGTAGAAATTTGACGATGGCCTGAATCCAGTTGGAGGGCCCCCTTGTTTGTAAAGGAATTGTATCCGTAAGAAGTCTCGACAACGTCACTCTCGGATTTATGGAACCAAGAACACTTCTTGAGTTATAGTTTATCCTCGTTGACACACTCAGCCGTCTCAGCCTTTCAATAAATTTTGCTTTTTACCACTCGTACCTCGAGTAATTAAGTCGTCTCGAAATGTTACTTTCGAATGAAATGTCTGACTCTTTCGCGAGGTAATCATAAGTGTGGAATGCTCGTCAAGTATTTACTATGAATTGGAAACACTGAAATTCATTTCTTTAATTTAATTACTTTAGTCAAATTCCACAAATAATGATGAACAAATTTATAAAAAATATTTAAAGTTTAAATTTTGAATTATTGATTGATTTGGTAATTTTTTTGAGAAATTTGGAAGAAGTGAAATGTAAATATTTCTTATGCTAAGATTAAGGGTAAAACCTTAAAACTCTCGGTAACAATAACAACAACTGAATTTAACGACTAAATTAAAGCATAAAAATTAAAGCATAAAAAAGTTAAAAACTTTACAAAGTTACAAATTTATTGTTTCTTAAATTTACTTCTGCAGCAGAGGTTTAATAATTTCTAAGAGGATGTAGCGTCACTAAACAATTGATCACAGAGCCTGCGTTTATAAAGCATAATGGAAAAGCAAAGAACCTCGTCGTCGATGCTCCCAAGATTTAAATAACCTCAGGGTAGGCGGAGACGATGCGGCTTAAATGTCACCTCTTACCAGTAGGAAATTAACAGTAAGCGGCTATAACAATATAGTCCAGGCAATCTAGAGCAAAAATAGCTTCAACCTGGGCAAAATTGCTTCAGAAGCTTTCTAAACTGTTTCCAGCTCAGGAACCATTGCAGAATAACATATCCAAAATCCGACAAAATTGGACCCCGGGAACACCCCCAAAAATGAAATTCAAAATGGCGGACTGGCAGTTTCCTACGAAATACAATAAATTTTAATTTCGCTTTGTAGAGAGAGTTATGACGTTTTTCTTGATCAGTAAAATGTTTTAAAACACATTTTCGTTTCTAAATTAACCTATATGACACTAAAAATTGTATTAGGCGGCTAGTATTAAACTATGACGTCACGTAATGTAAATAAAATATACTGTATGGAGTGTATGTGAGAATGGACATTGCTACATCTTTATAAACTTATATTATATACAACTCTTTAATTCCTACTACCCACTATCAAATCTGCGTATTTGTGCTTGTCATTTTCTTTAAAACTGTTATTATGTACTCCTTTTAAATACTGCAACACAGTTTATTAATTTGTGTTTTCTGTTTCAGACTGACTCGGTGTACGGCTGACTCGGTGTGCGTCCGCCTTCAAGAATGCAGACCCCTGAAGAATTGTGCGTGATTTGTAAGGAGAAATTGGACAGCGGACAGGAAGTGGTTCACATCTCGCAAAAAGGAGCAGATGGTATAAATGCATCCAGCCGCAGCAGTGGAAGCGATGTTGTTGCAACAGCTGGAATAAGTGTTCACGTTGTATGTAGGAAAAGGTTTACGGATAAAAAGACCATTGAAATAAAGAAGCGACAGACCGCAGCCGAGGCAATACCAAGGAAAAGTGCTCGTTTTCATGAATACGCATTTTCCAGTGCTACTCACTGTTTGTTTTGTGATACCTTTGTGGACTTTTTTTCCAAACACAAACCAAAATCAGAGCATGTCAAAATAAGAACTACAGAGTTCTCCGAAACCATAAAAAGGTGCTGTGAAAGCCGCTGCGATGAATGGTCGTTTAATGTAAAAGGCCGTCTGGAGTATTATCTTCGTGATCTTCCTGCTGCAGATTGTGTCTACCATCACACCTGCAGCGTAAATTTTCGAAGTGGAAAAAACATTCCTCGCGCATACTCCTCCGACGATCATGATTCGAAGAAAGGGAGACCAACTAATGAAGAGCAACACCAAGCATTCCTTCAGACCTGTGCTTACCTGGAAGAGAATGATGATGAACAACTGTTGATTGGAGACCTAATTTCCAAAATGGAGGAATATCTTCAAGGAAGTCAGAGCTCTGTCTACGAACGCAGGCACATGAAGAGAAAGCTTTTAGAACGTTACGGAGACAAGATCATAATATCAGGTGAAAGTGGGAAGGCAGATGTAGTAACACTACGAGAGACAGCTAATGAAATTCTTATAGATTATCACAAAAAGTCGAAAGAATGTGATATAGATATAGAGCTACAGAAGATTTACCTAGTAGAAGCTGCTGCAAAAATAATCAGAAGTGATATCAAGTCTGTCGACTCGCCTAGAAAAGACGTGTATCCATCTCCAAATGACATCACTGCAGAAAGTGCTCTTGATTACATTCCCAACAGTCTGAAATTGCTATTATCAAAAGCATTTGCGGGACAGGATGCTTCAAGAAAAATAGGTGCAATTGGGCAGAGCATTATGCAAGCAACCCGTCCTAGAGGATTACTATGTCCACTACAGATCGGTTTGTCGGTTCAGCTACACCACAACTTTAGGTCAAGGTACCTTATTGACGTTCTCCATCAGCTGGGTTACTGTTCGTCGTATGCAGAAGTAACAAGATTCGAGAGAAACGCGGCGCTGGCAAGTGGGTCTGGCTCTTTTACTGTTGATGAAAACACTGCAGTCCTTCTAGCAGCAGATAACGTCGATCATGATGTCTGCACTTTGGATGGGAAGAATACCTTTCATGGAATGGGTATGATTGCCGCAATAACTCCGAAGATCAAGATCCACCCTTCTATTCACAGGCGTAATGTTGGTGACAATGACATTAAGAAGATTGCAACCGTTGACATTAGGGAATATAGACACGCGAGAAGCATGTTGAGGGACATCTCATTCCGCGAACTTCCAGTACCCACTGCCACCATAAGTCGACTTAGTCTTCTCTGGCAGATATCTTCAGCAGAAAGATCAGGTCCAAGTTGGTCCGGAACAATGCAGGCAATTCACGGTGGATCAAGTGTCTCACATCCAGGTGTGGCGTCGATCACGTTCCTTCCCATCATAGATATGTCGCCAACTGACATGACCTGCATATTTTCGACATTACTATATTTGAGCAAGATAGCACGCGATCAAAAAGTCCCATGCATTATTACCTTTGATCAGCCTTTGTTCTGGAAAGCTTCCCAAATCATCAATGAACAGAGAGACCTGCAGGACATTGTTTTAATGCTGGGATCATTTCACACACTGATGAATCTTTTGGGAGCAGTCGGTACTCTTATGAATGGTTCAGGATTGTCTGAAGTACTTCAAGAAATATACGGACCAAATGCCGTGCAACACATGATGTCTGGAAAAGCTGTTTCAAGAGCGATACGTGGTCATATGATAGTAGATGCAGCTCTTAGTACCTTACTAGTCGCAGACGTTTTCCCTCGTAATGAAGATGGAACTCCTCATGACCTCCATAAGGAAGCTTGTGACCTGCTCGACGATGTTATGACCGCCAAACAATCAGTTGAGGATGTGGAATCTTCGAATGCATTGTCTCAGATTGCTACCACTTTGGATGCGAAGAAAACTGACCTACAATCTACTTCGCAAACAAGTCAACTCTGGTTGGAATATCAGCGAATGATCAACATTGCACGTTCCTTGATAACAGCAGACAGAACCGGCTCGTGGGATTTGCACTTGCAAGCTATGCTGGAGACCATCCCCATAATTGCAGCAGCCGGACATCACAATTACCTGAAATCGATATACCTGTACCTGCAGAAAATGTTAAGTTTGCCTTCTGAAAATCCAGCCGTTAACAAAATGTTCCAGGAAGGTAAGTTTGTGGTAAGAAGAAGCGACAGATTATGGGCCGGACTCGGCACATACCTGGTGATAGAACAAGTACTAATGCGTTCCCTGTAAAGCAGAGGCGGACTGACACGCGGAAGTGGATTTACAGACATCCAAAGGACAACGTGGCTCTTTTCTATGCCTCTGTGTTCCACTTATAACTTAGCAATGCAGGAATACACCAGAGTTTTGTTGGAAAGTAGTGAACAGCACAAGGAAATGAGGGGAAGTAGACAAATCAGGGACAGTAATGACATGAAGAAAGTACTTGAACGTCTGGAATCCTTATCCCCATTCCATTCTACCTCGGGTCTCTGCAACATTGTAACAGGGCTAACTGCTGATCCTGGAGTTAACGTTCATCAATTGCATTCAATCGGTACGAACATTGTCGTAAAAATGATTGGGAAACAAGCCTTTACATATTCTGCCAAAAGATCTGACAAAGTGAAAACACTAGGATCTGCTTCTGCCGTTGTGATCACTGATGCTTCAGATATAGAAGTAGATCCTGCACTACTGTTTCAGAGAATGATGACTGTTGTCACTGGCGGAGACATGAATCTTGAAGATGTCATGTGTTACGAACTGTGTGCATATCCTCCTGCATTGTTCGAATCACGAAGTATCTTGAGGAAACCCGATAAGTCTCAGCTAGCTCATGCAATAATCAAATACACTGACACTTTACGCATGGAAGAAGTTCAAGAAATTCAGTGCACAGACCAGTACGTATTGGATGGTGGATCTCTACTACATCGTGTTTCCTGGCGTCAAGATGAAACATATGACAGCATCGCCAACTCATATGCCGATTTCACTCTGAAAACATATGGAAAAGCAATCATTGTTTTTGATGGCTACAGCAGCTCTCCTACGATCAAGGACATGACCCACAGAAGACGCAGCACCAAGACAAGCAGAAATGTGAATCTCAGTCCAAGCATGAAGTTTGTTGGCCAGAAGGAACACTTCTTGGCTAATGAAAACAACAAGCAAGCATTTATTTCCCTCGTAGGTGAGATGTTGAAGAAGCACGGGTGTACTGTTCACAACGCAGATGGGGATGCTGATGTGGACATCGTTCGTGCAGCAGTTTCCTCATCAGAAAATGCAACTACAACAGTAATAGGGGAAGACACCGACTTGCTGATTCTCCTTCTGTACCATGCCAAGGACAGTGGTTTCAAGTTGTACTATCGCAGCGATATAAGACGGGGACCATCTCCTAATCCTGTGTATGATATTCTCAGCATTCAATCATTGTTAGGCAATGACATCTGCAAGTATCTCCTGTTTGTGCATGCTTTCACGGGCTGTGATAGCACATCCAGAATTTTTTCGATCGGTAAAGCCAAAGCATTCGACACACTGATGAAGGTGGCTGAACTCCGTTCAGTTGCAAATACATTCTGTTCTGATTGTTGCCAACACTCTGACATTGAAGCCGCTGGAAGAAAGGCAATGCTTCTGTTGTATGGCTGCAAAACACTTGAATCCACTAACGCACTACGTCATCGAATGTTAGTTGAAAAGGTAGCTACAGCTAAATCTTTTGTTACACCCGAACGTTTGCCACCTACCGATGCGTCCACAAAGTACCACAGCTTTCGCACATACTTTCAAATACTAATCTGGAAGTCTACAGAAGAGAAGATCGATGCAGAACAGTGGGGTTGGTATGTAAAGAATAATTCCTACTACCCTACAGCCTGCGACAAGCCACCAGCTCCAAATTATCTACTCAACATGATCCGCTGCTCCTGCAAGACGAAATGTGCTACTTCAAGATGTGGATGCAAGCGTAATGGAATGCCCTGTTCAGCCGCTTGTGGCGAGTGCCAAATCAGTGGTTGCGATAACAACCCAAGTACCGGTAATCTATCCGATGATAGTGATGAAGAGGATTAATTTCTGTATGTTTGTGACCAGGTATCACTTCTTCTCTAATGAACATAACTTGAAACTGGGAAAAAAATAATTGTTGTATTATTGATTATAAAAATCTGTAAAAAGCTATATAACATTATATTTGCGTAATGACTGGTTGCGTTGTATATTGTTGAATTATTTAAAACATTACAACTGAAAGAAAAAGCATTAAATGTATTTCTATAAATAAAAGCGTAAATTATATATATATTTTTTTTTCGTAGGAAACATCCAGTCCGCCATTTTGAATTTCATTTTTGGGGGTGTTCCCGGAGTCCAATTTTGTCGGATTTTGGATATGTTATTCGGCAATGGTTCCTGAGCTGGACACAGTTTAGAAAGCTTCTGAAGCAATTTTGCCCAGGTCTAACTACAAATTGCCTGGACTAATACATTACATTAAGAACTGGACGGAAATATATTTAAATTACAATCGTGACTGGAAAATTTTGACTCGGGGGGGGACCAATAAGAATTGAAAGTTTCTGCGGAGTCGGGATTGTACAGCCTGAAAGCGCCGGAATGCGGGCATTAGGGTAAGGTTAAGTTCCCTACAAAAGGATTTAGTTGGAAAGGGAAGTATAAAATGCGCATGAATTTTATGGTTGAGGGGAAACAATTTAAGTGATTTTTAAAATAAGTTAAATACTGGTCAGAGGAGACTAAAATTTAGACTGTAATAGGTCAGGATAAGAGAAGGGTCGTATAAAGGTTGAGATAATTATGCTTTACCTGTGGGAAAGGTAAAAAGGTTTTAGTAAAATTTAATTAAAAACGGAAGAAAATGCATTCTTATAAACGCACTTCAGATGGCGTGATGCTGAAGTGTGAAATGTTCATCTGCATTGCATTTAAACTTCCACGGAGGTGGCCAAACAGAATTTATGCGATATATATATATATATATATATATATATATATATATATATATATATATATATATACACACAGTATATATATATATATATTTGTATGTATCGCACATAATGATTACATGAGATTACGAGATTACGTGAAATTATGTGATTACGTGAGATTACATGAGAATACATGATTGAGATGAAATGCACATAAAAAAGAGTGAACTGAACACTGCCATAATATGATTAAGGAATTTTGGTTCACGAAAGAGAAAGAAGTAATTAGGGTCATGAACAAACTCGTTTGGATCGTAGAATTTATGACTTTGGGACACATATAATGGAGTAAGATATAAACGAGAAAAACTTAAATGCATATAAAAAATTTTAAAAGGTACAATATCGAACTATATGTAAAAATGAACAATGAATAATTCCTATATAATCTTTATATAATCCTGTATATTCTTATATACTTATATTTATATAATCTTTATATTCAAATATTCATTTTTACATAAGAACAAAATCGCTTAACGCGAGTTTGGATAAAATTTTGATTTGCTTTCTATTTTTGCCAAAATAATTGGTGAATTGTTTCATTTTTTTAATATTCCTTAATATTTACTGTATACTCGTACAAGTATATATATTTAATTAATAGTTTCACTCACTCTTTGTACAATGGCTATAAATTTTCATTACTGTATTTCTCTAATTCGTTTCTTCTAATTTCTCCCAATAATAGGCTAACCATATTTCCTTGAGACAAAAACGGGACATTGGGATGGCAAAAAAGGGACGGGGTTATGTAATATTCTGTATTCATGAAAAAGTAAGTACATAAACCGGGACAAAATTGACATTTTTATTAAAACGACGGGACGGCCAGGAAACATAAAACAAACGGTACTGTCCCGTTCAAAACGGTACGTATGGTCAGCCTACCCAATAATGACTTGTACTGTACGTACGAATTAAATAACTATGGCGTATTAATTATGAATTAACGTATTGCATAATTTGATAAACTATGACGCCATAAAGTAACTTAATTCTCTTCGCATTTTCCATACCTTGAATACTGAATCACGTGTTTAGTATGTGGATATCTTTCGTATTCAATGTATGGTAAATTCTTTAATAATAATAAAAACTTCATTCTCTATATACGTCATTATTTATATGTTGTGTCCTGTCTGGTGTTATGTAGTATAAATATTATTATTCGACCATATTCATCCATACGTCCATATCTGATCTTGACCGTAATCTTTTATTAATTTTATTACTTATTCATTCATCTACCTATTGTCTACTTATGCCCTATCAACCTATCAGTCCATGTTTACTCGTGTCTATATTACGCACACAACCTATTGTGTTAGGTACCGATATGTGTACAATACTTTGTGCATTCATACATATCCCCTGATGATCATGAATACGTACATAGTTACGTACATGTAAATACGTCCACATGTATTCTTTTTACTTTTTCTTTTAAGTGCGTTCACCTCTCGTAAGCTGCTCATTCATGCTGATTCAAGGTGTTCGAACTCCGCTGACGTCGACAGTAGTATGGGCGCAAAAGGGGAGAGTGCAATGCAATTGCAAGATGTTCTGCAACAAAAGGGGAGGGAGATGTTGCAAGATGTTCTGAAACAAAGGGGGAGAGGGGGATGTTGCAAGATGTTAGGCAACAAAGGGGGGGGGGAATGTTGCAAGAGCACCAAGGGGTTATGCAACTTGGAGGCGGAGTTATCTCCCAAGAGAAAGAGAGAGGAGGAGAGGTGTTCGCCTGGTAGGAGCCAAGCGCATATTAAGGCTTCAGCCGAGCGGCCGTTGTCTTAATAGGTTCATAATCAGCCAGTTGGCTTATCTGGTTAAGTTGCCAGATTGCGCTATTTATTTAATTAAAACATATATTCTGGATTAATCAGCCAGTTGGCTTAGAAGGCTGAGTTGCCAGTTTGCGCTATTTATTTAATTAAAGCGCATATTCAGGTTCTCTGCCAGTTTGCATAATCCGTCAGCTGGCTTAATCCGCCAGTTGACTTAGAAGGCCTAACCAGCCATTTGGTATAATTAAATAATAATAACAACGTTTATATATACAACTAAAAGAATTAAATAAAACACCACCACATTACTCAGTTTATTTAGACGAATTATTGGATTGGCATAATCCTAGTCGGAGGTGTACGTGCATTTGTGTGAGTTTGTCTCCGTCAGCTGACTTAAACCGCCAGTTGGCATAACCTGCCAGTTGACTTAGAAGGCCTAACCAGCCACTTGGTATAATTAAATAATAATAATAACGTTTATATATACAACCAAAAGAATTAAATAAAACACCATCACATCACTCTGTTTATTAAACAAATTATTGGATCCAATTTCACAAAATATATTGAAAAGAAATATACATTCCTATACAAGCGAAGGAATATATGCAATCAAAAATAATAATAGCATAAGAACTACGAACGAGGAGTGTAAATATATAATAAAAAAAATAATATACAAACCCGAGGCTATCCAAATTCTTCATTCATTTCTACCATATCTCAAGAGTTGAAATTTCTCGGTGTTAAAAATGCCCTATTGTTGTCTTCTAACCATTTGTTAGTGTCCCTCTCTGCTCGGTCTCTCTTCACACGGAGGTCAAGCTGGTGGTCCTCGCCTCTAGACCTGTCTTGGTGGAGGTACGAGTTGCTCTCTTGCGCTCTCCGCCACACATAACCGCTTGGTGGAGGAGCGAGTTGCTCTCTTGCACTCTCCGCCACACATGACCGCTTGGTAGAGAAGCGAGTTGCTCTCGCGCTCTCCACCGCACATAGTCATGTACACCCGGCTCATCTGGCTTAATATGCAGTCTAATTTCTTCATTTCTACCATATCTCAAGAGTTGAAATTTCTCGGTGTTAAATGCCCTATTGGTGTTTTCTGACCATTTGTTAGTGACCCCCCCTCTGCTGGGCCTCCCTTCACACGGAGGTCAAGCTGATGGCCCCGCCTGTAGACCTGTCTTGGTGGAGGTACGAGTTGCTCTCTCGCGCTCTCCACCGCACATAGTCATGTACACCCGGCTCATCTGGCTTAATATGCAGTCTAATTTCTTCATTTCTACCATATCTCAAGAGTTGAAATTTCTCGGTGTTAAATGCCCTATTGGTGTTTTCTGACCATTTGTTAGTGACCCCCCCTCTGCTGGGCCTCCCTTCACACGGAGGTCAAGCTGATGGCCCCGCCTGTAGACCTGTCTTGGTGGAGGTACGAGTTGCTCTCTCGCACTCTCCACCGCACATAGTCATGTACACCCGGCTCATCTGGTCTAATATGCAGTGTTTAATTTCTTCATTTGTACCATATCTCAAGAGTTGAAATTTCTCGGTGTTAAATGCCCTATTGCTGTCTTCTGACCATTTGTCAGTGTTCCCCTCTGCTGGGCTTCTCTTCACACGGAGGTCAAGCTGGTGGCCACGCCTGTAGACCTGTCTTGGTGGAGGAACGAGTTGCTCTCTTGTGCTCTCCGCCACACATGACCGCCTGGTGGAGGAAGGAAATGCTCTCTTGCGCTCTCCGCCACACATGACCGCCTGGTGGAGGAGGGAAATGCTCTCTTGCAACGCGTTTGACACTCAATTTTGAACCCTAAACAAATGAGACTGAACAGATGAAAATGAATGTATTCTTTTAACTACCGGACGAAAAAGGACGTAGTAGATCTTATATATATATATATATATATATATATATATATATATATATATATATATGATCTACTAAGTCCTTTTTCATCCGGTAGTTAAAAGAATACATTCATTTTCATATATATATATATATATATATATATATATATATATATATATATATATATATATATATATATATCGAAGCATTTCATAATTCTTTATTGTTGGATAGATCCCAATCTTCTACGTTTTTAAATGTTTTTGACAATACGCAGAATTAGACGGAGTGTGAATAAAAATGTGTTTAGCTCGTGAAAACGATTGTCTGGGCAGAAATGCCCTTCAGTCATCGGACGGCCTTGGGCTTAAGAAGGTGTTTTTGTGTGTTACGATGTAGTTGTAAATTTAGAATAGTATTACGTCTCTCTCCGACTTAAAATGTTAACGTTACTCCCCCACCCCCTCGCATTACATTACCTCGCTTACCTAAAAGCGTATCGGCATAAATAAAAGCTAGTAAAGTGTAATTAGTGTATAATTTCAATCCCCCGGTCTCCTTTGCATTGTTCAAATCATAATGGCGCCTCAAACTCGGTCACGTGCTACCCGTATTTATAAAGCACATCGAAACGAGAGTAAAGAGAACGATAAATGAAAGATGGAGAGAAAATGAATAGAAAGTAGAGTAAATAATGAAATATAATAATGAAGGAATGGGCCCTTAAATAAATTAAACACAACATTTTGGTGGCTACGTGGTGTTCCTTTATATAAACATAATGGTTTTCCCACGTCGCCTTATATTTCGGTCAAAATTGTTGCTACCCGTATTATAGCATTAATAAATATTCTGGTTCGATTATTTAAATAGCAAGATGCCTTGTGTTAACCCATTTGCAAGCAAATTTCGATTCTCATTCCTTAACAAATCATTGTAACTGTTTTTCAAAATGGTGCTCATCATTTTCAAAATTTCTTCTCATAGCGAGCATTTTCGTAATTTTCGCGGTCAAAATTTTTTTTCTCTCTTCTCGTTGGAGTCTAGATTTCCTAACGGCTTTGACTCAAAATTTCTCTGATCGTCTTGTCGAAGCCGTAATAATGTGGAGTCAAAATTACAGTCGGGATTCGAGAGTTGTTTGTTTCCTTTTCGCGTTGAATTTTATACGGTAAGGTTTAAAATGTTCACCCTTCCTCTATCGCGTGGTTTGGGTTATAATGACCTTACGACATTAGAAGTATGGTTGAAAACCTTATGAAGCGAACTACTTTTTTTCACCTCTATCGCCAGCCAAACGTTCACCCAAAGTTCGGCATAATAAGAAAATTAAAAAATTGAAAAATATATATATATAAAATATAAAATATGAAAATCTATTCCAAAAACTGATCAACATCTTCATTAGCATATTAGAACTCTAATTTAGCCAAAAATGAACGTTCTAGCTCAATTAATAACAGAGATACTACTGCGAGAATATTGCTGAACTTTGGGGGCGATTTCTGTCGAATTTTAATTTTGGCGCTTAGGTACCTTAAGACGCGGAACCCTTCATATATATTAGAGCATTCTAAGAGATTCAATAAAGAAGTAGCAAAATTTTCCAGAATCTACTCCAGTTTTTAAGATTATTTTTTGACTGGATGTAAATAATTGTAAAAAGTGAACAATGAACAATTCCTACACCATCATTATATGAATTCATTGTCCATTTTTACATAAGAACCAAAATCGCTTAACGCGAGTTTGGATAATAATTTTACTTGTAGCTTCCTATTTTTGTTCATGTCACAACCCTACGATCTACCCTTTCTATGGTTTAGTCGTATCCATCATCCATTTTCCATTTGTTATAAAAGTTATTATAATTAATTATGAATTGTCTTGCATCTCATCCCCGCCCCCATACGTCCATATTTTAGCTTGACCATTATCGTATGTAATTTTTATTAAATAATCATCTTTACTCGTGTCAGTCATGAAATGCAAAAAACTTTCGCAGTTCGTTCGGGAACGCGAAAAAACGTTCTCGTATTATTTTTTTCATTTTTATATTTTTATTTGACCTCCCGAGATGAACTCAAAAATGCTTGCTAAGATTAAGTTATCAAAAATTCCGCTCATCACAGCATAATTTGAACGCTTCTAAGATAAAAAAGGTCTCCTTTCGCTCTGATTCGAATTTATAACATTATAGCATATTATTTCGTAAAATAAATTGTCCCGTAAGTGCCATGTACTTTGTATTATATTTCTAACATCTTAATTGTCTATTAATATGAAACACTGTAAAAACAAGACAAAGTTATAGTAACTGTTTAATTGTAATTAACTGTAATACTTTAAATTAACAATAACTTGTAATGTACTTTAATGAAACTGTAATGAACAATAACTTGTAATGTACTTCAGTGAAACTAATTAAATGTAATGATTTAATTTATAATGTAAGAATGTACTTTAATGGAATTGTAATTAAAACAATAATAAGTGAATATGAATTAATTGGTAGTTGTAATCCATAATTGTAATCGTAATTGTAATGAACCAAAATTAATACGTACTCAGTCATGTACTCAAAATTGTGCTTATGGCTATTACGAAATGATATTGCCGTCAAAAATGTAGAATCGGCGATACTGTTATTTTTATATTTTTTATTCTTTTTAGTTGAAATCATGTGTTTAAAAAGGGGGGAAATTTAACCTTCAATTGTCTCCCCCAAACATTAGACTATATTATGCATGTACTCGTAAAATTAGGACCATCTTCAGATTAGCGCTTCGATTAGAGACTTCATTATTAGACTTCATTTATTGCACTTCTGCATTAGACTTCTGATTAGCACTTCATCGTTGTACTTCAGATTAGCACCTCATTAGGAGGGGGCAGAGGCCCCTTGCCTCCTTAACTTAAGTATTTTTAGATTCCGGCCTGAGCCATGGTCGAAAGAGGTCGAACCTCTACCCCTTGTAATTCAGAGTACCAACTGTAATTTTTAAGAAGTAAACCACATTTTAAGAAGTTTTTATCTTTTTCCTTCGAGCCGTGCTCTCTGCAGGAACTCAGTCAGTAAGTCGACAAGTTATAAAAGAAAAGTCGATAATTATAAAAAGAGAAGAATTAATAAGCGAGAGAAAAGAATTAGAAAGAATTATAGAAAAGTATAAAGAAGAAACATCCGTTGCTTGCCTCCGAACCGGAACCCCCCGTTGAATCCGAACCGACTCAGGGCCATAAAGGGGGGGTTTAAAAAAAAAAAAAAAAAAAAAAAAACCTTTATGGCCCTGAGTCGGTTCGGATTCGACGGGGGGGTTCCGGTTCGGAGGCAAGCAACGGATGTTTCTTCTTTATACTTTTCTATAATTCTTTCTAATTCTTTTCTCTCGCTTATTAATTCTTCTCTTTTTATAATTATCGACTTTTCTTTTATAACTTGTCGACTTACTGACTGAGTTCCTGCAGAGAGCACGGCTCGAAGGAAAAAGATAAAAACTTCTTAAAATGTGGTTTACTTCTTAAAAATTACAGTTGGTACTCTGAATTACAAGGGGTAGAGATTCGACCTCTTTCGACCATGGCTCAGGCCGGAATCTAAAAATACTTAAGTTAAGGAGGCAAGGGGCCTCTGCCCCCTCCTAATGAGGTGCTAATCTGAAGTACAACGATGAAGTGCTAATCAGAAGTCTAATGCAGAAGTGCAATAAATGAAGTCTAATAATGAAGTCTCTAATCGAAGCGCTAATCTGAAGATGGTCCTAATTTTACGAGTACATGCATAATATAGTCTAATGTTTGGGGGAGACAATTGAAGGTTAAATTTCCCCCTTTTTAAACACATGATTTCAACTAAAAAGAATAAAAAATATAAAAATAACAGTATCGCCGATTCTACATTTTTGACGGCAATATCATTTCGTAATAGCCATAAGCACAATTTTGAGTACATGACTGAGTACGTATTAATTTTGGTTCATTACAATTACGATTACAATTATGGATTACAACTACCAATTAATTCATATTCACTTATTATTGTTTTAATTACAATTCCATTAAAGTACATTCTTACATTATAAATTAAATCATTACATTTAATTAGTTTCACTGAAGTACATTACAAGTTATTGTTCATTACAGTTTCATTAAAGTACATTACAAGTTATTGTTAATTTAAAGTATTACAGTTAATTACAATTAAACAGTTACTATAACTTTGTCTTGTTTTTACAGTGTTTCATATTAATAGACAATTAAGATGTTAGAAATATAATACAAAGTACATGGCACTTACGGGACAATTTATTTTACGAAATAATATGCTATAATGTTATAAATTCGAATCAGAGCGAAAGGAGACTTTTTTTATCTTAGAAGCGTTCAAATTATGCTGTGATGAGCGGAATTTTTGATAACTTAATCTTAGCAAGCATTTTTGAGTTCATCTCGGGAGGTCAAATAAAAATATAAAAATGAAAAAAATAATACGAGAACGTTTTTTCGCGTTCCCGAACGAACTGCGAAAGTTTTTTGCATTTCATGACTGACACGAGTAAAGATGATTATTTAATAAAAATTACATACGATAATGGTCAAGCTAAAATATGGACGTATGGGGGCGGGGATGAGATGCAAGACAATTCATAATTAATTATAATAACTTTTATAACAAATGGAAAATGGATGATGGATACGACTAAACCATAGAAAGGGTAGATCGTAGGGTTGTGACATGAACAAAAATAGGAAGCTACAAGTAAAATTATTATCCAAACTCGCGTTAAGCGATTTTGGTTCTTATGTAAAAATGGACAATGAATTCATATAATGATGGTGTAGGAATTGTTCATTGTTCACTTTTTACAAATGGATTTACAGGCATCACTTTGTAGTTTTAGTTCGCTTTATAATTTTAAGTTAATTTAAAGGTTTAAAGTCGAAAAATAATCGTTAAAGACACTAATACTAATTTATACTGGGTCAAATTCGGACTGTTTAAGTTTATTATCCTTGCCGTATATAAATTGTGAGACTTCAAACAAAGCAAAATTTGTTATAGAAAGATAAAAATTTGTTAATTGAAATAGAGAAATTGTTTTCGTAAATTCTTTTGATAAATTAATTTTGTTTTTACTTTATATATATATATATATATATATATATATATATATATATATATATATATATATATTCATCAATTTTTATATTTTTATAGGTGGGCTGATTGTTGTTTATTTTTTTCTTTCTTTCATTTTTCAGGACAATTCCGAGTGATGTTTGGTATGGTTGGGCTGTTTAAATTTTTTTTATCCTGAAATTAGATTTTACTGTGTTAAGAAGTGTTTTAACATTTTATTTTAGACGTGGTTCGGATTCAACGTTAAACTGTAGGTCTAAGGTGAGGTGAAACGCTTGACCTTCGCCGGGATGAACAATCAGGGGGGATGCTAAACAAAAGTTACCGATAAAGTAGAACGTTTTTAATGCATGAAGGACGGGCTAAGGGTAATGATGTAAGTTTTAGGAGATGTTGCATAGTTTTTATATGAAGTTTAACACTGATAAAATTAAACTGTTACGGTACGGAAAAGAGGAGGATCTAAAATTCCATGGAATAAAAAAGAAGAGCCCCGATGATTCGGGTGTACCAGAGAGATGGAGAGTAAAAGAAGTCAACTCACTACTTCACCAGACCAACTAGATCTATTATAGTAGTATTGCCCGTTAAACTGTAGGTCTAGCACGGGGTGAAAAGCTTGACCTTCGACGGAATGAGCATTTCTGTAGTAAATGATAAATATTATTTTCACAAGGTGATTCTGTTATTCTCGTTAAACCGTCTTATTCCGCTCTCGAGTGATATTTTGTATGGTTAGGATGTTTAAAAATTTTTTCATTCTGAAATTAGATTTTATTGTGTTAAGGAGTGTTTTAACATTTTATTTTAGACGTGGTTTAGATTCAACGTTAAACTGTAGGTCTAGGGTGGAGTGGCATGCTTGATCTTCATTAGAATGAACAATTTGGATAGGTCCGGGTTTGTATATTATTATTTTTTTATTATATATATACTCCTCGTTCGTAGTTCTTATGCTATTATTATTTTTGATTGCATATATTCCTTCGCTTGTATAGGAATGTATATTTATTTTCAATATATTTCGTGAAATTGGATCCAATAATTTGTCTAAATAAACAGTGTGATGTGATGGTGCTTTATTTAATTATTTTGTTTGTGTATATATAAACGTTATTATTATTATTTAATTATACCAAATGGCTGGTTAGGCCTTCTAAGTCAATTGGCAGGTTATGCCAACTGGCGGTTTAAGTCAGCTGACGGAGACAAACGCACACAAATGCACGTATACCTCCGACTAGGATTATGCCAATCCAATAATTCGTCTAAATAAACTGAGTGATGTGGTGGTGTTTTATTTAATTCTTTTGGTTGTATATATAAACGTTGTTATTATTATTTAATTATACCAAATGGCTGGTTAGGCCTTCTAAGTCAACTGGCGGATTAAGCCAGCTGACGGATTATGCCAACTGGCAGAGAACCTGAATATATGCTTTAATTAAATAAATAGCGCAAACTGGCAACTCAGCCTTCTAAGCCAACTGGCTGATTAATCCAGAATATATGCTTTAATTAAATAAATAGCGCAATCTGGCAACTCAGCCAGATAAGCCAGCTGGCGGCCGCTCGGCTGAAGTCTTAATATGCGCTTGGCTCCTGCCAGGCGAACACCTCTCCTCCTCTCTCTCTCTCTCTCTCCTTCTCCTCTCTCTCTCTCTCTCTCCTTCTCCTCTCTCTTTCTCTTGGGGGATAACTCCGCCTCCAAGTTGCAAAACCCCGTGTTGCTCTTGCAACATTCCCCCTCCCCCTTTGTTGCATAACATCTTGCAGCATTTTCTTTGCAACATTGATCAACATTTCCTACTGTCGCCAAAAGCGTGCTTCTGAGTCCGACACGTTCTCTCTTGTTGCTTCTAATCATAAAACATTATTATGTGTGTCATGTTATATATATATATATATATATATATATATATATATATATATATCTTACCTTACCTTACAACCTTACAAAGGTTTCGCGCGATGATTTCTCATTTCGCCAAGATCAAGCTTGTCGCCCTTCCTCTCGAGTTGGCCTGGTGAAGTAGTGAGTTGGATTCTTGCGCTCTCTACCTCACATAGCCAGGTACGCCCGGCTCATCGAGAATTGTTCTGAGCCAGGCGTCTAGTCTTCTTTTGAAGATGTCCACTGCAACTCCCTTCGTGTTTCTTAGGTCTTTGGGCAACTGATTAAACAGTTTTGGTCCTCTCACTACAAAACTATTTTCTTTCAGGGTTAAGGATGTTCCCTGTCTCGCCTTCAATTTGGGAATACGACACTACCGTTTCTACTTTCCACCGTTGTTTGGGGAGTTATAGGGTTCAGAGTAAGATTAGGGACTAGTTTCTTCATTATTTTCCAAGTGTAAATAATGGTGTGTGTGTGTCTTCTCCTTTCCAGTGGATACAGGTCTAGTTCGCGTAACCTTTCCCAGTAATTTAGTTCTTTGCACCCATTGATCTTGGCTGTGAAGCTTCTCTTGATCCGTTCCAGCTGTCTAATGTCTTCTTTTTTATATGGGGATGTTAGGACCGAGCAGTATTCCAGTTTGGGTATGATCAGGATTTTCAGTAGAGGAATCATTATATTCCTATCCCTTCGTTTAAAGGTTCTCAATATCTGTCCCGTTATTCTCTTTGCTCTGTTTACTGCTATCTTATTTTGTTTCAAATTTCGCATCATCAGTCATTACAACCCCTAAATCTTTTGCTCTGCAATTTCTCTGAGTTTCCTGTCCATTTGGGGTATAATATTCGATGGATTTTAGGTCTTCTCTTTTTCCGTACAGTAATAGCTGAAATTTCCCGGTGTTAAACTTCATATTGTTATCTTCCATCCACTTGTAGATTCTGTTTATGTCGGATTGTAGAGATTCTATGTCTTCTGGGTTTCTTATTTTTCTACTGATCTGTGTGTCATCCGCAAAGGATGTTACTGTGCTGTCTCTGGTAACTTCCTCATCTATGTCAGTTAGCATGATTATGAAGAGTAGTGGAGCTAATACTGTTTCTTGTGGTACTGAGCTGAGGACCTCTGATTTTGATGAAGATACTCCTTGTACCGTAACGACTTGCCGCCGCTCACTAGGGAAATTATATATTCATTTCCCTACTTTTCCTGTTATTCCCATATATTTCAGTTTATGTATTATGATTCCGTGGTCACACTTGTCGAACGCTTTAGCGTAGTGTTCCATGATCTACCTGACCGAAACCCGTGTTGGTTATCATTGAATTTTTTCTGGTTCCAAAAAGTCATAGATTTTCTGTCTAACTATTCTTTCAAATATTTTAGTGAGATGGGATGTAAGCGATACTGGCCTATAGTTTTTGGCCTTGGATCGATCTCCTCCTTTATATACCTGAACTATGTTCGCGCTCTTCAGGATGCCCGTATTTCTCCCGTGTCTAGTGATCGTCTCCATATCCAGTATAGGGGCTCAGCCTTTGCATTCTTGCAGTTTTTGATTAGTGTGGCATTCCATTTATCCGGTCCTGCCGCTGAGTGTGTTTTTAGTTTCCCTATGGCTTGTGTAATATCATCCGTCGTAAAGTCGAAATCCGTTATACTTTCCCCTTGTGGTTTTTCTTCAAAGAATGCGTTTCTATCGCATATCAATTTGTCAGTTTTTGGGATACTGAACGATGATTCGTACTGAGCTCTTAATATTTCAGATACTTCTGTTAGATCATCAGATAAAGCACTGTTCTCATTTTTTAAAGGTCCGATAGTCGCATGGTTTTTCGACTTTCTTTTTGCGAAATTATAGAAGTACTTTGAGTTAGCATTTATCGCGTCTAAAGCGTCAGTAGTATAGCCGAAAAAGGGGAGAGTGCAAGAATGTTGCAGGTTATTATGTAATGCTGCAAAGGGGGTGGGGTGTTGCAAAGTGGGGGAGGGGTTGTTGCAAAAGGGGAGGGGGTTGTTGCAAATGGGGGTGGGGGTGTTGCAAAGGGGGGTGGGGGAAAACTTGGAGGCGGCGTTATCCCCCAAGAGAAAGGAGAGAAAGGAGGAGGAGAGGTGTTCACCAGGCAGGAGCCAAGTGCACATTAAGACTTCAGCCGAGTAGGCGTTGTTTTATAGGCTCCTAATCAGCCAGTTGGCGTAAATGGCTTGAGTTGCCAGATACCGCGATACCATTGTATACATTATTATAGACTCCTAATCAGCCAGTTGGCTGTAAATGGCTTGAGTTGTCAGATACCTCTTTTTAGCAGTATTATTGTATACATTATTATTATATACGCCTAATCAGCCAGTTGGCTGTAAATGGCTTGAGTTGCCAGATAGCGCCATGTATTCATTTAATCGAAGACAGAGTTGCCAGATACCATTGTATACACTATTATAGACTCCTAATCAGCCAGTTGGCTTAGAAGGCTTAAATATTGCCAGATACCGCAATACCGTTGTATGCATTATTATATTTCGAATACCGGTAGTAGAAGGCATAACAATTAAGTAAAACAACATTGCATCATTCTGTTTATTATAAATATATAGAAAATAAATATACATTTGAGGAATATGCATATAACAGTACAGGAAATATATACACACAATTATGGATATATATAAAATAAAATATACATTTCAAATAAATATACACCAATAGAAATATGTACAAACAGTACAGGAGAAATATCACGCAAAATATATATATATATATAAACACAAATCAATAGAAATATGCGTATAATCAGTACAGGAGAAATGTCAAGCAAAATATAAATACAATTCACTTTTTTTTCAAAATACTAAACTCGGTCTTAATCGAGTTTACAATTACATCATTATTGCTCTGCATTACGCAGTATATGCGGCTTAATAATATTTCACCGCTTAAAGTATAGGGAAACCTGTACTCGATATGAAGGGCTTTCATATCGTTCAGTACTATTTTTGTTCCCACTTTACAACCGTTTGGTAAGTCATCTTTAAACACGTCTAGAATACAATCAAAAGCACGCACAAAGAGTTCATCGTTAGCTACATTATTAAATACAAGTTTATAAACACGCTTTTCCAATCGAGGGTTTATTTCTACCGACTCGAGCTTTTCAATCGTGAACTCACTCAACATAGCGGCAATTGAAATAATCTTCTAAATCGTTACGACAACTGCGCGTTATATAAAGAAATAGTTCTTCAGGGTGAACGGTGTAGGTGAGCTCAGCCTTGTACCGATCAATTGCTTTGTACCAAAGTTCATGGTATTTCAAAGAGTCTAAACTTTTTAAATAAACGTCCAGCTCTAGACCATTCTCACCAGTCCTACACTCGGTAAACCCATCGAGCAGAGCGGTGTAGGCGTATTCAAGTACTGTATCAAAATAAAGCATGTCCGTAACACGCGCGTCTAATATAGGTTTCAGCTTACGGAATCCGACGATTTCAAACATTCTGTCGAGGATGAAACGGTTTCGCGTAGGAATAAGAGCGTTATTATCAGAAGCATTCTTCCACATCAGCCGTATATCAATGCACGGCCGATCGTTATTTATACACAACGTACATACAACGGCGTATGAGTGTGCGTCACTAATCTGCTCTCTTCTTGTACCTACGTTAGCAGGTATTTTATAACGATCTTCACTCCACTTCTCAACTATCACAAAGATTCTATTCATCTCCTCGATACTTAAATAAACCCGTTTGTTTGTCGGTCTACATTCCGTTTCCAGTACATAGCTAATGGTACCGGAATTACGCCTGAACACGCGCAACGATTTCGTCACGGACACATCGTACGAGGCGTTGAGAATGCTGCTCAAAGGAAGTTCCATCGTATTCGAGGAGCGCACGTCCACTCGGCTCAAGCTCTGAGATAACTATGA
This sequence comes from Bathynomus jamesi, assembly GCA_023014485.1. Lineage (NCBI taxonomy): Eukaryota > Metazoa > Arthropoda > Malacostraca > Isopoda > Cirolanidae > Bathynomus > Bathynomus jamesi. The sequence goes on from JAJOZX010005760.1 coordinate 184,361, forward strand.
GCCGTGTGAGGCACGCAGGTAGGCAGGAATGGTTCGACGGGCGGCTGACTCGATGATACGTGAATGGGCTTGTTCCGCGAGTCGAATTGTTGTATCGGTACAAGAATATCACTACCAGCCTACGCACCAGACAGTTTGGATAAGAACTAGGAACATTTTATGTTTTACTAAACATCTCCACACTCCGGCACACTATTTGAGAGGAACATATGTTCATATTTTTCCTTTCTGCCCATCAAAAGATACTCGTCTCTAAACTCTCTTAAAAATTCACGCAGGGCACTAGCCACAACCTCACTACGAACCTCATGATGATATACGTTAATATAGTGATAAAAATACTTAAGATTGTCCATGATCACGAGATTCACATTTTCAGTCGTAGGGTATGAGTAATCGACATGGTGTAGCATGACGTAATACCGCTTGTCACACCACCCATCAGCAAGACTCATTATCCATACCTGCTGCTTCTCTTCTGCACGCGTTGTTTCTTTTACTTCACGGTGTATGTGAGACTTTATAAAGTTTAGCTCTGCAGTATACTTCAGCACATCGTCTGTGCAACGAAAGCCTTCAACGGTCTCACCAGAACATCCGTAGAGTATTTGTACATCTTGGAACTTCGCACAATCCAATGTGTTTTTAAAAGAGGCATAGGAGGGATGAATAGGAAGTTTTTCGGTATCCGCCACATCCTGGCACTTTACTGAATACCATTTCGTAAACGTTGTACAAGCAATATTAAAGGTAGCCATTTGAATACACGTCTGATCTGAATACACGTCTGATCTCTCGGGCTTACTGCGGTCGACTGACCACGCAGGGATTCCCAGATAGTAGCATGACTCACGGTCTTACAGTGGGCGGAGCTTAGAACTTTCACCTACACACACACACACACACACACACACACACACACACAAAGGAGAAAGTGAAACGCTATTTGAAACATGATTTATTTAATAAACGAGATATTCAAGTTATATATATTTACAAATACGATTTAATAAACGAGATAGTCAAGTTATATATATATATATATATTTACAAATAGATACGATTATATACAAGACGTGTGAGTTAGAAGCATCATTGGTATCCAAAGGGTACGGTATCATAGGTACCAGGTAACTGGTAACGTTTCCTATAGGTGTTACGGCACACCATCGTACCCCTAAGTTCCTTCACGCCCCCCAGCTTCTGCGCCCGAAAATTGTGGGTGCCTACAATTAGTTGGGGATGCTGTTCATCCAAACATACTAGATCCTTCAACGACTCAAAGTTAACAACCTCCCGATTCGCATGGTTGAGCGTAATACCCTTTGCCTTCACGATATATTTCATTTCCTCCCCCACCCTGACCCGTACCCCATAAGTCTTAGGTCCTGTTGAGGCAAAAGAGTCGGCGTATGCGTTGTCCCCATACTCATCCTTGATCTCATCAGTGAGCTCGCCGAGGAACTCCCCAATAGTGGGCATGTATTCACCCTCCCTCTCTGTGAATATCACGCTATCTGTATCGGCATACAATACTCTCCGCCCAAGAGAATGCAATAGACCCCAAAGTTTTATACGGGCGTAGGCTGTTGTGAAGCTGGCCACAGGTATGTTTGTAACCCTTGAGGTATCTGTGGCAAATTCAGTGTTGTTGTACTTTATTACGTAAGTATTACCTACATTTACGATCTCCATGACCTCTTTATCGGGGTCATTGGCATAATCCCAGACATCGCTATAACTTTGTGCCAAATGAATGCTCCCTCTGCCGGTATTCTGCGCAAATTTTCCCCATAGACTGTTTAGACAACTTTGCACTAAAGCGCTTGCCAGGATTCTTTACAATTTGGACACGATCAAGTTGTATACCTTCGCGGTCGCGGTAACGTTGAATATAGGCAGACCTTTCATCTTCGGTATCAACTCCTCGCGGATACCCTGATGCCTCAACCTTATCCTTCAAAAAGGTGTTTATATATGGTGTGAAAAGGTTGGGTAGCTTCTGAAACCTCCACACCTCATGTATCTTCAGTATTCTATAACCATGGCGCACGGCTAGGGCCAACTCAGGACTTGTATATACGCCTCTGATCTTACGCTGGTGGGGTATATGGTTACATTCGCCGTTATCCTCTTCCGCGCACTTCACGCACAGGGGAAACATGAGCTTGTCGTCGATAACGACAGGTAAGATCGGCATCCATAAATTGCGTGGGGGGAGTACGTCTACGTAAGAGAGCCCAAAGTAACGATCATTCAAATTTTTTGAAAATTCATTGATGGATGGTAGGCTAGGTCCCACCAGTTTCTCAGGAGCGCCCACGGGGTACAGATTGCTCTTCATCACGTATGGGTATAAAGAACAGAAATCGTAGTAATGGAGCTTCACGCCCTCCGTAGGTGGGAAGTATAGTCTGAAAGGATTTGTACGTCCTCCAAACAAGCTATCACCACATTTGAGAGGATCCAGTACCATTGAACGCTTGATCGTTTTTATTTCCTCACGGTACACCTCGTCTGTCTCCATCCGTGCATCATATTCATGCTCCCACAAGACTTTGTGAGTGAACTGTGATCCTATAAGTTGATCGCGGGTGCGGGTCGATGCAAGACAGTCGGCAGGAGACCTACCGTGGATATCTCCGGTGATTCCGCACTCAGGACGGGGGCATCCATGCCACCAGCAACCGTTAAAGGAGTACACAGTCTTCACACCAGTGACACGGTTTTCACTTAACCCATCCACCCAAAAAACACGTCCATTAATCTTAATGGGTACTTCACCCGTGTTGCGGGCGTGCTTTATGTATACACCTGTCTGTTGCTGTAGGTGTATGAGCCAGTAAATAGCCTTGTGTCGCATATCCCCACCTCATACGAATCACGACCCAATTCAATGTGCCCATGGAGTTCTGTTACAAAGTTGGCTAGTGTGTTGTTAAGGTGTACAGACAGGGACGAGGAGGACGGGAGTGTGACGTAGAAATGGTTAGGAGCCATGTTGCATACTATTTAAGCTTCATTATTGCATCAGCTTTTATATAGGTGTTGAAGCTTTCTGGGTACCCTAGCCATTTCACCAGGTACATTTTTCTCCTTCCTGAACCTTTGCTTCCTAAAATTTTCTCAATTTTAAACACATTTTTTTCTAAATTAAACGCAACTTTCTGCAATTCCTCGCGGTAAAAGCCTCCTGAGATTTCTTCCCCATTCAAATCTTCAATGTAATACATCATTATTTCACCTTTAGGTCTCACAGCCCTAACTTTAAAAATCTCGCGTGTCCATCCTTGCTCAAAACCCTTTGCGAATTTATTCCCCGAACGCGACAGCCTTACATAATCATTGATTTTGAAGCGCGTAGAGTGTGGTGGTGGTGATCCATCTCTTCTCGGGAGCGTACCTCTTTCTAAAACATCGTTAGGTGTTGCCCCAATCGTGCGATGGTGTGAGCGGTTGTAGGATGATGCCAATGATTCCAGAATGTCTAGAAATCTGTATGTGTTTTTATGTGTAAAATAACGGTGCATGCGTTCCTTTATGGTGCGCTGAACTCTTTCAGCTAAAGAAGCCTTATGTATAGAATTGGTTGTGTAATAGCTGATATTAAACTCTGTCAACATGTTCTGAAAAGCACGGCCTATAAATTCCTTCCCCATATCTGTACAAAAATAGCCAGGAACCCTGTTTTCTTTTAACATTAGCGTTTTGGTGGCTTTAGCAACTGTTTCAGGTGATTTATTTTCAGAGGAACTAGCACAGATATCTAGAGAATACGTCTATTATGAATAGAATGTAGCGGTAACCATCGTTATACACAGAATATCTTTGCATGTCTGTTAAATCTGCTTGCCAAATAGAATCAATCGAGGAAGCCGTTGTCTTGGCTATTTAAACCTTTTTCTCACAGGCTTATGAAGCGTATAAGCGTCCTGCTCCCTCAAAAATCTTTCAACATCTTTTTTTCCTACTCCGTAAACACTTCTGTACAGTCTATCTACGCCGCCGTAAGAGGATGGGGTAGAAATGTCATAATAGCGTTTAGTTAATACGTTAGCCATTTGCGTATTTTAGAGGCACGTGGGTAGGGTTGGTTTAACCTCTTCTTGCTCCTCTTCAAAGGTGTTACCGCCGGGGTGACGGCGCCTTCAATTGTGTCACAGGCGTTGCATGTTCCAAGTCTTTTAACCTGTTCAGATTTCCTATCAACGTTTTAGGGACATTTATTTGTTGTAGTCTTGCTTTAATATGCTTCCATCCTGATGGTGATGGCCTATCCCACTTTCTCACCAGATCATGGACAATGTCTACGATATTCGATCCCTGTACCTTTGATCCTTCCACAATGATCTCCCCTGTATCGGTCCATTGTATGGCGGGATCCTCATTCAATAGATTATAAAGACTTAAGCCTTTACTCCTCAATGTAAGTGGGAGGGTATTTTTTAATACATGTTCGATATGTTGTGTGGCTAATCTTTTTGGTTGGTCAGCTGTGTCATCGGGCACAGATCCTATGTCGCCTTCGTCCCCCGTGCTGTGCCTAATAACCACAGGAATCTCTGTAGGGCTCTTATAATTTTCGTACTCGTGAAGAAATTTCTGCAGAGTTTCTTGGTATAAGATTCTTTTCTCATCAGGTGTTTTTTCACTGTTTAATAGGGCTAACAATTCGCTTTCCATTCTTTTAAGTCTGCTTTTACGGGGATGTAGATACGTGTCTGGATTCCTTTGCAGTGAGGCGTACACCTCGTGGGGAATCATTACCACTTTCTTCATTATATTAATCTAGTCAGTAAAGGACCCAAAACTGAAAATAAGATGGGGAGAAATGACCCTCCTGTTTGTACAATAATTCGTTTTTTCTTCGCTACAGTTTGGCTTTTACGAGCGAGTGCACGTATTATGTTCTTGTAGCGGCGTAGGCGAGCCTTCTGATGGGTTTTCATTGATACATTGCAATTTATAACGTTAAGACAGATTTCACAGATGCATTTTAAAAAGTCGGCATCGATATTTTTAATAAACATCTGCTGCATTGCCCGGGGCAGTCGATGATAGATTTTTATTAATTCACGGTATTTCTTTAGTCTCTTTGTCATTCTGGAATATACACCGTTTCAGGCTCGTTTGGAAATATATTCGTTCGCAGAAGCACTCTAAACGTGTTTCGCGGATGAAGGTCGCAAAGCAAATATCCGTAACGCGTGCTTGTAGCTTCTTTATAAACTTCCAAAAACTCCTTACGCTGATTCGGGAACATTTGATTGGCTAATACCCAATTTGTGATACATCTCTACGTTGCGCGAATAAGACTAGATATTGCGTATTTAACGACACATCGCGCATGTATCTATTTTTGAAAAATAGATTCTGATTGATGAAGAACACGCTTATGTTAGGTGGTGGGAGAATACTGTAAATGTCTCGGCAAACGTTTTATCCATCTCCAACATGAGATCGTCAATTACAATGATTGTATGTTCATTTCCCTTTAACGAATTAACGTCATATACGCCTTTGTGGAACAAAATATCATCTTGGTACTCGTTGAACACTGATTGATACGTCGAATAGCACCATATAACTTTATGCACAAATTTCGAGAACATCTCCCCCTTTTCTTTAATGATTTTAAGCATAAACACAGTTTTACCACATCCTGTAGGTCCAGATATAATACATGTGGATGGACTCGTGAATCTGAATTTTTCTACAGAGTCCATTTCTAACACGTCACACTCCTAAGTGGGTCATTTACAAAATATTACAAATTTTGAGTGCTGTTCCTTATATTTCTTCTCCCACAGAACCGTGAATGACGATGAGGTAGAGCAGCCCATCATTACGGATGACCTCCACGACAGTGTAGTTGTGATCTCCTCCCCTGAATCCTCACCAGCGATACCGGTAACACGCCCAAAGCGGAGGTATGAGACCCCCGCGTCAGGTATAAAGCGCCCGAAATACGCATCTGTTGCAGCGGTAATAGATCCCCAACCCTCAACCTCTTACGCAACAAGCCCCCCAGCAGCACCTAATATATCCCCTTATTCATCCGCTGCCCCCCGTTCTGTTAAGTCTACAATAATAGACCCCCAACCCTCAACCTCCTACGCAACAGGGCCCCCATCAGCAGCACCTTCCGCTAATATATCCACTAATTCATCCGCCGCCCCCCGTTCTGTTGAGGATGGTATAACGCTGGAATTGGTGCGATCCGCAGCCCCCACCCCAGCCTTGACTAGAAATCGGTTATAGAGTCAGGGTCGACCCTAGAGTCATGTATAGCAGGGAATTGAGCGCGGACTACGCCGGGTTGTAGAGCATATTATAGAGTTTGCTCTTCAGAATCGTGACGAGCGTGAAGTCAGGACGAGTCTGTCCTTTGGATTCGGGTCAGATGACGGTGATGTAGACGATTATTGGGTGATAGTGCCATTTAGACGTTTGGCGGCTGAAGATGTAGAATATATATTAGGGCGTATAATGCAAGCCGCCCAAAGTAGTATAGCCTTCAATATGGACAACTTCACGGTAAATATTGACCATGTATACCGTGTTGCGGGTCATAGTGCCATACCGTATACTCTTAACCTCAATTCTCAAGCTATTATAGACGGCATATAAACGTCGATCGTGGTTGCGGCTTTATAGCAGTACTCTTAGCACGTATGTTTACTGTACAAAATACACGAACTCAAAAAATTTGGTTGCCTACAGTCGTGGAGCGTGCCCGTAAACTAGCTGTAGACTGTGAACTTGAATTTGACTGTAATATGGGTCCTGAAGAGCTGAGAAGGGTAGAACAGGAAATGAATGTCCGCATAGTTGTGTTTGGGTTGGATGATCGTCGTAGGACTGTGTATGTTTTTAAAAGCTGTGTGAGAGATCGTACAAGGCCTCTACTTATTTTAGGATTGTCAGGGACAACGTATCTCCCCATCCGTAATATAAGGTGGCTTTACGCGAGTTATGACAAAAGTCGAAAATATGGGAGACATCATGATTTGTGTAAGGGGTGCCTCGAGTTTGCGGATGATATAGTGAGACATTGAAAAGAATGTCACATGGTATGTGAGCAGTGTAAAAGCACCAAATGTGAAAGCCGTGTAGTTGAAGCTGAGAAGAGAGACTGTGATGCGTGTAGACGCACATTTTTCAATAATAGCTGTTTTGATTTCCATAAATCAATTGGCACGTGCAGGAAAATGAGAATCTGTGAATGTGGTATGTTTCACACAATGGATAATTGGGGAAAATTTAAGCACAAGTGTGACGTAATTCACTGTCCTACATGCCAGGAGGAATATAAGGCGGATGGAGTAAAGCATGTATGTTATATGAAAGATGCTAAGCCTAAAAATAACCCTTGTATAACTGTATACTACGATATAGAAACATATACGAACGCTGAAACCAAAGAGGTAATTCCACATTTACTTGCAGAAAGTAATGGAGCGAGTCACACGTTCCAAATTTATCGGCGTGTTTGCGAAGAATGAAACATTGAGTTTGCCAAGTACGCGAGAATGCGGTAGTCTTATTGTGAACACAGACATCATCGGTAATGAAGGAATTCACTGGATCGCTGTCTATTTTAAAAATAGACAGCGCCTGTACTATTTTGATTCACTCGGTACTCAACCCTGGAGTGACCCTATTATTGTAAAATTTCTCGCTCAGTTACATATTCCCGAAGTTGTGTGGACCCCATTTCGCATGCAAGGATATTTTACTAATGTTTGCGGAATGTACTGCGTCTCATTTCTCATGCATATGTCAAATGATAAAGAATTATAAATTTTTTAAATTTATTTGACCCGTGTCACACTCGCCGAAACGATGAAATGGTATGCAGACAGATAAAAAACCGTTTTCCAATTGTACGTACTCGTTGTATATTATAATGTTTTTGTTCGTATATTTGTAACGATATATTCTGCAGTTGTTTATTGTACTGATTTCTTCATTTAATAAATTTATGAAAATATATTGTGTCTTCTTATCCCAAAAAGATCGAAAAACACTTACATTATTTCGGTGTGACATTGTTGACTGATCAGTATATCCTCCCTATTCCGAGATTCTTCAAAAGATTGTATAACACGTGTCAAATCCTCATCGGACCTTAAAGGAATAATGCTTTTAAAACATATACAGAGTATACAGACAGATCCCCATTATGTGAAGATATCTTTGGTTCGAGGAATGAATGCCATAAAAATTTCGATTTTAGCATAATGGGGATAACCAAATAACATTGATTGACATTTTTTGGCGAGTATCTATTTGACGAGATACTACAACTCTCCATATATAAAAACGAATTATAGACACTTACATTTCTATGGTAGTCCCTTGCGTCGGATTGTAAGGAGCGTCACTGCAAATATCTTCTACGGTTTGCGTTGAAAATAATTCGCCACGGTCAATCGCATTAAAAAGGCTAATTGTCGTTAATGCTGCAGTATCACGTTCTTCATACAATTCCGGGGAGACGTACAGGTCCATGGTGGAGGATGTGTGACATTGTTGACTGTTCAGTGTATCCCCCATATTCCGAGATTCTTCAAAAGATTGTATAACACGTGTCAAATCCTCATCGGACCTTAAAGGAATAATGCTTTTAAAACATATACAGAGTATACAGACAGATCCCCATTATGTGAAGATATCTTTGGTTCGAGGAATGAACGCCATAAAAATTTCGATTTTAGCATAATGGGGTAACAAAATAACATTGATTGACATTTTTGGCGAGTATCTATTTGACGAGATACTACACCCCATCCATATATAAATTCTAATTATAGACACTTACATTTCTATGGTAGTCCCTTGCGCCGGATTGTAAGGCGCGTCACTGCACATGTCTTCTACGGTTTGCGTTGTAAATAATTCGTCACGGTCAACCGCTTTAAAAAGGCTAATTGTCGTTAATGCTGCAGTATCACTCTCTTCATACAAGTCTGGGGAGACGTACAGGTCCATGGTGGAGGGAATGATTATTCACTGACGCGAAAATAGCTACTGTTACTCCCAACTGAAAAATATCCCCTTTTATATGCACAATCGCCAAGCTCCGCCCCAAAAGACCAGATGTTCGTAGTGATTGGCTGCCGATGTAGCTGGGTGGAGCTATGACGTGTACCAATCCGCTATAACGGGACCTGACGAGTAACATATATATATTTTCACCAATAGATTTAATGCTCGTATTCTCCTTTGAAAATTATTTGGTGATTCGTATAGTTCATGAAAAAGAATCCTTTTTATAAAACTTTTGGCACTGAGTCAGGTTTCAGAATTTTCTAATGTTAAACTGTGGGTCTAAGGTGGGGTGAAAACCTTTCCAATTGCGCTAGGGGACAATTATTTGGTGTTTCTTTTTTGGCACTGAGTCAGGTTTCAGAATTTTCTAATGTTAAACTGTGGTCTAAGGTGGGGTGAAAACCTTTCAATTGCGCTAGGGGACAATTATTTGGTGTTTCATTTTGGCACTGAGTCAGGTTTCAGAATTTTCTAATGTTAAACTGTGGGTCTAAGGTGGGGTGAAAACCTTTCCAATTGCGCTAGGGGACAATTATTTGGTGTTTCATTTTGGCACTGAGTCAGGTTTCAGAATTTTCTAATGTTAAACTGTGGGTCTAAGGTGGGGTGAAAACCTTTCCAATTGCGCTAGGGGACAATTATTTGGTGTTTCTTATAGAACTTTTGATACTGAGTCCGGTTTCAGAATTTTCTAATGTTAAACTGTGGGTCTAAGGTGGGGTGAAAACCTTTCCAATTCAAATTGCGCTAGGGGACAACGAAAATTATTTGGTGATTCTTATAGAACTTTTGATACTGAGTCCGGTTTCAGAATTTTCTAATGTTAAACTGTGGGTCTAAGGTGGGGTGAAAACCTTTCCAATTCAAATTGCGCTAGGGGACGACGAAAATTATTTGGTGTTTCTTATAGAACTTTTGATACTGAGTCCGGTTTCAGAATTTTCTAATGTTAAACTGTGGGTCTAAGGTGGGGTGAAAACCTTTCCAATTCAAATTGCGCTAGGGGACAACATTGACATTTAATGGGTTAGGAGCGAGAATGATATTTGTAAACAGAAGGTCATAAAACAAGTTCTGAGTTTATGCCTGACGCATTCGTGAAATCTTATGAAAAATGTAAATATAGCTAAGGAGAACAAAGAAATAATGATGTCAATATTTATGGATTTGAGCAAGGTGTTTGATGTAATAGACCATAATATTCTACTTAATAAATTGTATTGTTATGGTTTTAGAGGGGCAATCAGTGATTGAATTAAAAGTTATTTGCCCGATAGATATAATTTTGTTTGGTGATACATTCATAATTAGTTGGGTGTCCCTTATAAAAAATCATTTTCTCTCTAACGATTTATTTATTGGGTAACTTTGTTAATTCTGTTATATTACTAAAATATATTGAAAGTTGCTTCTACTATATATAATGAGTAGTTAAATTCTTATAATAAATAAATCACTTAAAAGGACAAAATTCATTTGTTTTAATTTAATATGCGTTTAGTTTCATTTAAAATAATACACGTTTGGCATTTTTCCTGATTTTCATACCTCGCGTAAGATTAACTACAGAGTCTTATGAGTCGCTGTTCACAACGAAGTCTTTTAGTTGGAGACACCTCACCATAATAATGGTAAAAAGTGGTATCTGGCAACTCAGTCTTCGATAGAAAAAATACATTAATTATTTATTACAGTTTCGCGTGCGTTTAATAATTTCGTGTCCTGACGCATTCGTGAAATCTTATGAAAAAATGTAAATATAGCTAAGGAGAACAAAGAAATAATGATGTCAATATTTATGGATTTGAGCAAGGTGTTTGATGTAATAAACCATAATATTCTACTTAATAAATTGTATTGTTATGGTTTTAGAGGGGCAATCAGTGATTGAATTGAAAGTTATTTGCCCGATAGATATAATTTTGTTTGGTAATACATTCATAATTAGTTGGGTTTCCCTTATAAACAATCATTTTCTGTCTAACGATTTATTTATTGGGTAACTTTGTTAATTCTGTTATATTACTAATATATATTGAAAGTTGTTTTTACTTTTATTCATTCCGGTTGATAATTCAGGTATGCCTACCTTATTTCTTTCGCTGATTGCTATTTAATATAATTGTGTGTATTTCTTTCAATAACAGAGATGTTAGCTAAGAATATGATACCATACAAATTACGCGTAAATATTTTCATTGTAGAAATAATAATAATAATAATGAAAATATTAATACGCGTAAATATAAAATATTTTCATTGTAGAAATAATAATAATAATAATGATAATAAGACTAGATACAAACTCTGCCATTTTTCGATTATTACATAATATTCTACTTAATAAATTGTATTGTTATGGTTTTAGAGGGGCAATCAGTGATTGAATTAAAAGTTATTTGCCCGATAGATATAATTTTGTTTGGTGATACATTCATAATTAGTTGGGTTTCCCTTATAAAAAATCATTTTCTGTCTAACGATTTATTTATTGGGTAACTTTGTTAATTCTGTTATATTACTAATATATATTGAAAGTTGTTTTTACTTTTATTCATTCCGGTTGATAATTCAGGTATGCCTACCTTATTTCTTTAGCTGATTGCTATTTAATATAATTGTGTGTATTTCTTTCAATAACAGAGATGTTAGCTAAGAATATGATACCATACAAATTACGCATAAATATTTTCATTGTAGAAATAATAATAATAATAATAATGAAAATATTAATACGCGTAAATATAAAATATTTTCACTGTAGAAATAATAATAATAATAATGATAATAAGACTAGAAACAAACTCTGCCATTTTTCGATTATTATTTATTATAATTGTGATTATAGTTAACCCTCTCCCCTCTCTCTCTCTTTCTATATATATATATATATATATATATATATATATATATATATATCCTAATTATATTTTAAAAAGATGGCGCTATCTGGCAACTGAATACATGGCGCTATCTGGAAACTCAGCCAGAATAGAGGTCTATAAAAGGCCGAGAGACGATTGACGTAGTCATTCATGCTCGGTTCCCAGCCGAGCAAGGACCTATGGTCCTTCTCTTTCAGGCCCTTTGGTAAAACCCCTTAGAGGCCTCTTAGGTTAGGAAAACGAAAATAACTTGGGGGAGAACTCCTCTCTCTCCTTCAGGTGTCTCTCTCTCTCTCTCTCCTTCAGGTGTACCCCTACCCCTTGGCTCAGCCAACTGGCTGATTATGGCTGATTAGGAGCCTATAAAACAACGCCTACTCGGCTGAAGTCTTAATATGCACTTGGCTCCTGCCAGGTGAACACCTCTCCTCCTTTCTCTCTGGCCCTTTGGGGGGAATAGCTTGGGGGAGAACTCCGCCCCCAAGTTGCATGCCCCTTGCAACCCCGGTTGGCAACAAAGGGCCCTTTGGGGTATTTTTTTCTTTTTTTTCTTTTTTCCTTTTTTTTTAATTTTTTTAATTTATTATTTTTTTTGCAACACCCCCCCCACCCCCACCCCCCTTTGCAACAACCCCCACCCCCCTTTGCAACATTACATAATAACTTGCAACATTCTTGCACTCTCCCCTTTTTCGGCTATACTACTAGCGTCGTTTTCTTCTTTTTCTGTATGCTTCTCGATTAGTTCCTGTATGACGACATCGATACTTTGCAGTTTATCATTTAATATTTTTCTGATGTTGTTATCTTTATAATTACTTAATTTTGCAGTCATTTTTTTTCTCTTTCGAAACAATGCCCTCTTTTGTCTTTTGAACCTGCTTCTCTTTCCTCTTTGTTGTATCTTTGGGACATGTTTTTCCACAATTTCTAACGTCTTTTCCTCTAACGTCATTAGCATCTCCTCCATTGTCTTGGCCTCGAAAATGGTTTTTCAATCTATTACTTCCATGTTTGATGTCACATCTTCCCAGTTTATAGCTTTGGAGTGAAAATTAAAAATTTCGAATTTGCTTCTTTCTGTTGTGTGTTCTTTCCTTTCCTGTTGCCTTTATATTAGTTGTTATTTCAATGATGTTGTGGTCCGATATCGTAGTTGGAGATATTTCTACATTATCAATTAGATTACTGTTGTTTGTGAATACCAAATCTAGGCAGTTGTTTTTTCTTGTGTTTTCTGTTATTTCTTGCGATAACATAAATTCATCAGCTAGAGCTAGTAGCATTTTTACCTGCTTCTGGTCTCGTGTGCCCCCTTGTCCTGGTGTATATATTTTTTCCTATCCTTTTATATTTCATGACTGGGAAATTAAAATCACCACAGAGAAAAATCTTTGGGGTTGGAGAGTGTAGATCTTTTGCCAAGTTTCTTACCTCTGTAATGGAATCTGAAAATTTTGAGGTTGGCGTGTTTGGGGATCTGTACATTACAATTAGTACCATATTTAATTTTTCAATTTTTGCTGCTACACATTCTACGTAGCTCTTTGAGGTACTTATAGCCATTTCTGCTATGTGCCTTTCGCGTGTGTAAATAGCACATCCTCCTTTACGTCTCACTGTTCTGTTGGCTCGGAGGATGTTATTGTTGTCACTTTGTATTTCTTTTTTGTCAATACAGGACTCACAATTTTCACAGTTCGGCTGGCAGTCCTTTAGGTGAGTTTCCATGAGGCATGCAAAGTCTGCTCCGGCTTCTTGCATGAGTCCTTTCAGGTATACAACTTTGTTAGTGGAATGGTTTGATTTAAGGCCATGTATGTTGGCTAGGATTATTTTTATTTTTTCTCTTTCTTTTTCGCATACAGGTGGTTCCGATTTGTTCTCCAATGTGGGTGCCGGTTTCGTTGCCTTGTGGTCCTCCGAGAATTTACCTCTTTTTATCTTTGTCGGTACCTGTTGTCCCGATAACGCATGAAGTGCCTTTGTTCGTACCTTCTGTCCGGCTCTCGGATTCCTATATTTATATTTATCAGCTGGTTTTGTAATTGCTGGATAGTATTTAGCAGCTGAAATGTGTTGGCTGCGTCTAAAAAATTGGCACTCTTCTTTGATGTTCGTTTTTTCTGTTCACTCGTTGCGTTCCTTTGAGAGTGGTGGTATTGGCATTTTTTTCCGTATTTGCAACTCCCATATCTTGCATAAGTGTTGCAGACCGTAAGATGGTGGAACATGCATTTCTTATCAAATTTGCAGTATCCACTTGTGTTGTGTAATGCGTTTTGCATAATGTGGGATGTGCATATATGCATTGCCCATCCCGATATCTGCAGTTCCCTTTCGCGTAGTATTTACATACAATATTTTCTACGCTTCTGATTCTTTTCTTATTATTTTCAAAGTTCTTAATTTTGGCATTATCATTATTTTTCTTTGGCTGTTTATTTTCTACGTTTTTAGTTATCTTTTTATCATTTCGCTCGTTGGACCGTTTGACTACTTCGCAACTTTTACTTGTGTGTCCATGTACTTTGTGTTATACTCCTAACATCCTTATTGTCTATAAATATGAAACACTGTAAAAAACTATAGTTAACTGTTTAATTGTAATTAACTGTAATAATTTAATATAATGTAATTAATGTACTTTAATGAAACTGTAATTAACGATAATAATTTAATATAATGTAATTAATGTACTTTAATGAATAATTGACGATAATAAACGAATGTGGATTAATTAGTAATTATATTCATAGGTGTGTCGGATGAAGTGATGTTATTCTTCTTCGTTACACCATCTCCGACTGTTTAAAGTATTCTCTGTATGTCGCTTCCTCGCATCAACAAGGAAGTTTATACCGTTTAATTAATCTGACTGCGAGATTCCGGAATAACACTCTTGCTTCTATGGCGTCCTCTCTCTTTCTCAGTCCGTTGAGAGAAGGGAATGCTTTTCTCTCGTTGAAGGCTATAAAATGACACCGCATTTTTGTCAGTCTTTATTTTCACAAGGTTGAAATCACTTTTAAAATATTAGAATTTCTTAGTAATTAGAAAATCAAATTCTTTTCACTACACTTGTTTAGAGAATAAAACGAAACAAATGCTTACATCAAAAAGGTAAGGGGCCCAACCGAACCGGCTGCCCCAAGGGCGAAACACTCACTCCTGCCTGAAGGCCGAGGTGGGACTGGCTCTCTCAAGGCGTGTTCCCTTACTCAAGGGGTTTCCCTTTGTCCTGGAGAAACCCCCATGGTGCCACGTTTTACAAAAGATTACACCAGTACACATTTGAAAACTTGTCGATCGATTTTTACAAACTAGTTGGTGATTCTACATATAATTTGAGTGCGCTTATCTCAAAAATATAGTTAGTTTTTCCCTATCACGTATGGTTTTCTTACTACAGGGTGTGTCATAAATCCCCCATTTATCCCCAAATGTGAACCATCTTATCGAGACCAACATTGGATTGCACATGCTAAACCATAAATTTTGTTGTTATAAACTACAGTAACGCTTACATAATAATGTAGGGTAAATATATATAACAACCAGTCCCGTTCCCAGCAAAATACTCTCTCCCCTCCCATCAATGGGTGGTTAACATTTGGGGACAGATGAGGTATTACAACACCCCTTGTAGCACGAAATCTTTAGGTGATAGAGTAAAACCTAATTAAAGCAGAATTAAATAGCTCCTAGCTCTTGGACAAGCATATTGCTTGTTTATGAAAGAATAAAAAATAACTGAAAGAAACAAAATATATTTACCTTCTTTACTTGCAAACATTTCAGGACTTATTCCAAAGACTTAAGACTACTAAGGTAGATCTGACTAATGACGACTAAACCGGTGCTTCTTTGATGTTTTCTTATGCTGTGCGTTAGGCTGATCTCGTTGCAGACACCAGCAGTAATCCGCCATCATATTTGTATGCCATCTTCCTTGATATCTTCTTTCCATGGTTTTGATGTCCTGGTGAAATCGTTCCCCTTGCTCCTCACTGACATCTCCGAGATTTTCGGGAAAACGGTCAAGATGCAAAAATAAGAAGTGAACTTTCAGGCTCATGTTGCAGCCTAAGGCGCAAAACTTTTTAAGCATATTTTCCACCAGTCTTTCATAATTTTGGCTTTTGTAGTTTCCCAAGAAGTTTTCAACAACATCTTTGAAACCAAGCCATGCTTCTTTTTCTTTATTGGTCATTGTGTTCAGGAAATGATCGTCTGTCAATAACTTTCTAATCTGAGGACCTATAAAAACACCTTCCTTTATTTTCTCGTAGCTAATCTTTGGATATTTTGAACAAATGTACTTGAAACACTCACCTTCTCTATTCAATGCTTTGACATACTGCTCCATCAAGCCTAACTTAATGTGCAAGGGTGGTAGGAGGATTTTATTTGGTTCAACTAGATGTTCATGTAAAATGTTCTTTGATCCTGGGGTAAGATTCTCTCTAGGAGGCCAAGTTTTCCTCTTCTAGTGCTGGTCACGTGCTCGACTATCCCATTCGCAGATGAAACATGGCATCTTAGTGTATCCTGATTGCTGCCCAAGTAACATGCAAAGGACTTTGAGATCCCCACACAATATCCATTTGTGATTTTGATACTGAATTTTTTCCAGAAGCAGTTTCATGTTATCATAGGTCTCTTTTAAATGAGTAGAATGGGCCACTGGGATTGATGCATATTTGTTACCGTTGTGCAGTAACACTCCTTTTAGACTGGTTTTAGAGGAATCTATAAACAACCTCCAGTCACTGGTTTGGTATTCGATGCCTAGCTTGCACACTAATCCTGTGATGTCCTTGCAAAATACCAAGGGACCATCTTCTTCGAAAAAAGGCACGAAGTCTTTCTCACGATTTCTGTACCAAGCGAAGTATGTGTCGGATGCCAATAAACTGTTCTCCTGCAATCTAGACCCCAAAATTTCTGCAGAGTCCTTAGGCAGATTCAAATCCCTGACTAAGTCATTTAGTTCGGCTTGGGTTAATGGTTTAGGAGGATCTCGGTCAGCTGTTGGCTGTTCATAAACATCATCATTGTCTGGATTTGGAGCTGAATCAGAATCTGAATTGTATTGATCCAGACTCTCGGGTGGGCAGGGAATAGGAACTTCTGGACCATGGGGTACCGGCCTTATTGCAGATGGAAGATTTGGGTATTGAAGGCTCTCTTTATTCTTTGCATTATAACCTTTAACATTGCAAATACAGAAGTAGCAGTCGTCGGTATGGTTTCTAGGCTCGCGCCATACCATAGGGATCCCAAATGGCAAACTTTTCTTTTTACCTTTGCTCCAATTCTTTAGTGCCGCAACACACGAAGACAAACATTGTGTTGAGCCCAACTTTTGTCTTGATCTCCTAATTTAATTCCAAAATAAGCATGATAAGCTCTCTTAATGAAGGTCGTTACATTTGTCCTTTGTTTTACAACAACATACCGACCACAAATATAAAATATGTCTGGACTATGGGTACATCCTCTAGAAGCCATTATTAAAATTTTAAAGACGTAATGTTAGAATTATCTATCTGAAAAATATGAAAAAACGAAATTAATTAAAGATAAAAAAGGTAAAAAATTACAAAACGCCCCAAAATTGTTTTGCTAATAACTTTAAAACTGTGGGTGATAGAAAAAAACTAGTAGCATTTTTGAATTCAGCGCAGCGAACTGCTTCAGAATCACAACTCAAAATAAAGAAATCGATTTTCATGCAGACCGGTGTTATTTAACTTGCAAACACCTACTCTAATAATGATATCAACAAAAGAATTTATATAATTGTAGTTTTACACTAAACTCTTTTATGTGATTTATAATAATCGAAAAGAACATTTAGAATTTAGAAATCTGTTTATGATTATAGACGTGACAACACTGTTTTCGTTAGGGTTAGAGAAAAATCCAGATGATCCACTGAGGCATCGAGGCAATTTATACCAATATTAAAAATTTAACGGATTCATATTTTAATTTATATGAACAGAATAATTTCTTTTAAAGGATTAATACTTTAATTTATATGATACAAACAGAATGATATTTTTTTAAATTTTAACAAATTTATTTTCCTGTGGAAACCCTTTTCCACAGTTGTAATAAACCAAAATTACAATGTACTTAGTGATGTACTTGGGATTGTACTCAATGTACTACTCCGACATTGTCACCATTTAGGAATGTATACTCGGCGATATTATTAATATTTTTTTGTTATTTAGTTTTTCGTTTTATTTTGGAATCTTTCAAAATTCTGATATGTGTTAAAATTATGCTTAACGTCGAAGAAGTGCTTAGATCTCCAGTTAAAGGGGGAAACTTAACCTTCAACTGCACTCCCCCAAAATTTAGACTTATTTAATTCTTGTATTGTAAATTGAATGACTCCTGTCTTAGCAGCCCTTCAGCGAGGAGGTTATAATAATGTTATAATGTTTCAGACCAACAAAGACCCTAGGATCCACTCATGGCTGGTCTACCTAACTGTATGTCCTCCGTGGTGGTGGAGGGGACCTACAATTTTACGTGGGTTCCGAACCACAAGAACATAAGAAACTTATTTAAAAACTGCGGGTAAATTGGCAACGACCAATTTTTACGAAACTAAATAATTATCAATTTAAAAATAATTAATTATCGGTTTAAAACTAAAGATAGAATCTCTCGGTCCAGAGGAGCAAGTCATAATAGACTACTATCCACAAATATGTTACATTCTATATCTATTTATAACGGACATGCAAATATATCAGATCCAAAGAATTCGGTCAATTTCTTTACGGTATCCATCAAGTCACGGTCCATATCGATTGCGGACCAAGTCAAAATTTACAACCATATACATTATCAATTTAAAAATAATTAATTATCGATTTAAAACTAAAGATAGAATCTCTCGATCCAGAGGATCAAGTCATAATAGACTACTATCTACAAATATGTTACACTCTATATCTATTATATGACGGACATGCAAATATATCAGATCCAAAGAATCCAGTCAATTTCATTATGGTATCCATTAAGTCACGGTTCATATCGATTGCGGACCAAGTCAAATTTACAACCATATACATTACAATATATACACTTACGAGGAAAAGTGTAGGTGTGGCTGTAAAGACTGTACAGTAATGTAGAAATGTGTGTGCACCCATTATGGGTCACCCATTTAAAGGTGTTTGTGGGGCAAGTGAAGATCATGAGTTTTTCAATACCTCACAGTACTATGGGGGGCACCGCTCGGCAGAGGAATCTCTTTAAATGGGGTGTGTAAGGACAGAGAGTATCCCCTAACCCAAGACGCTGCCTCCCTATATCCCACAACACTTGTGTTGAGCTGTGGGATCTATCCCCACAAAGCCTTAATTTTACTACCTTAAACTATACCCTTTCTATCAACATGCGCGTCCAATCGATTCTTAAACATGTTTATAGACGTGCTACTAATTACTTCTACCGGCAAACTATTCCAGCTATTTACTATTCTATGCGTAAAAAAGTTTTTCGCAACTGCTGTCTCGAACCTTCTACTTGTCAACTTACACCCGTTATTTCTAGTCCTATTATATTGAGATATTTCGAAAAAGCTATCTCTATCTACGTTATCAAACCCATTCATAATTTTGAAAACCTGGATTAGATCACCCCTTAACCTCCTAGTCTCGAGTGTAGTCAATTTTAACTCTTTAAGCCTATCCTCGTACGACTTTGACCTAAGAGACGGAATCATCTTAGTTGCTCGTCTTTGAACTCTTTCGATTTTGTCTATATCTTTGCGCATATGCGGATTCCAAAATTGGACCGCGTACTCCAAATGAGGTCTAACTAATGATTTATAAAGAGGAACTATAATATCGCGCGATTTGTACTCAAAATTTCGAGCTATAAAACCTAACACTTTGTTCGCCTTATTGACCGCCGCTGTACTTTGTTTCGCTACTTTTAAATCACCAGTGACTATAACTCCTAAATCTTTTTCCTGCTCTACGCTTGTTAAATCTTTCCCTGACATACTATACGCCTCCTCGAGGAGGCCGAGGGCCTCCTCACTTTTAAGTTCCGGCCTGAGCCATGATCGAAAGAGGTCGAACCTCTCCCCCTGTAAAAGTCTAATCTAACTTAGAGGCTGAGCATTACCTGTACATTTTAGCAGTAAATTACAGTAAGAAAAAGTCTTTATCTTCTCCTTCGAGCCGTGCTCTCTTCAGAGAACTCAGTCAATAAAGTAGAGAAAAATAATTTCCCGATACGTTATAAGAAGAATCGGGGAACCGTCAGATAATTTAGTAAGTTTTCCCAGAATCCTCCGAACCACTATAGAAGAACTCGGAGAGTAGTATAGACGAAACTACTGCGAGTAACAAATCCGTTGCTGCCTCCTAACCAAACCCCGTCGACTTCGAACCAACCAAGGCCATAGAAAGGAGGTTAATTATTGGAGTCCCTGAATTTAGAATTATCATCCTAATAAGGACGTATTCACATAAAAAATCGCGAAAGTTTTGCTTCATTTGAAATTTGTATTTCTTCAGTAACTTTTTAATCTTCAATTATTTATTTTTGTCATTTTCATGAAATTTCGCGACACCCCCCATCGGGGACCCTCTGTGCCAGCCCGGTTGAGAAACCCCACTACCAACCAAATGAATGTTAAATTAAAACTAATTACCTTACTTACTCGCAATGTAACTTTCCCACTTAATGAAATTTCTTTAAAAGTTTAATGAAAATAAATATAAACCTGAATAAATAAACAATGTATGACGCGAGTGTTATTCACTTAACGTCACAGATGGGGCTTGCTCGCCACTAATTATCCTCGTAAAAGAAAGTAAAATTTCTAACGTATTATACATGTAAATGAAAGCTCAAATTTTCAACCCGTTATCAACATCAAATAATAGCATAATTCATTATACACGATTGTTGCTTAGGCGAAAGGAAAGTCTGACAAGACGCTTTGTAACAACCACCTTTTCTCTCTTCCTATCCTTAAAAAGTGTAAATATCACATTTTCCGCTTTTGGCGAGAAAGTTAAAGCATAAATATTAGCATTGTCATCATCATCGCAAAGGGGATACTGACCGTCATGAGAAACACTCGGAAAGGACTATTATTTATAGCTATAATTCGATATTTAACATTATATACACAGGGTGTTTCATAACATGTGGGACGCACTTTCAGGATGGATTTAGGACCCGAAAACAATGGAAAAAGTTTATATAAACATATGCCGGAAATCACTTTGTTTCCAAGTTACAGCCCGTTTTGTGTTCCAGCAATACTTTCCGCAAACTGTTTCCAAACACTGCTTGCCGACAATGTTTGTGAGGTGTGTACGAGATTTATTTCATGTATGGCCTTGCCGACTGTAATGTTTCGTACACTCTATGACATGTTTTAATATCGTTGAGTGTAGAGCCATCAGTCAGTCAGAGGTGCATCGCGGTGTTTCAATGTTCGTATTCGTAACTTCTTACCGTGAATAAGTGCAGTCCAGTGAAAAAAAACCTTAAAAGTTTTTGTGCTATTCAGTGAGAGTGTGCATTTGAAGTGAGAATGGATGCTTATTCAAACAGGGAAATGGCAGACATGCATCTCATTTATGGACTTGCCGAGTGTAATGCGGCAGCAGAGGGTGTAAGATACACAACTATGTGGAGAATTTTACGGGAACAACAGCTTTACCCATACCACATTCAGAGAGTACAAGGCCTTACTGAAGCTGATTTCCCACCACGAGAGGCTTTTTGTACTTGGTTCCTTCAACAGTGTGCTCGCGATCCTCTTTTTCTATCCTCCGGGTTGTTTTCTGATGAAGCTGCCTTCACGAGAAATGGCGTGATCAATTTTCACAACACTCATCACTGGGCCGAAGAGAATCCGTATGCCATCATCCAGTCAAGGCACCAACAAACAATTTAGTATCAATGTATGGGCAGGACTTATTACCGAGAACTTAATCGGGCCTTTTGTTTTGCCTGGAAGATTAACAGGAGAATCCTATTCCAATTTTTTACGGAATGATTTAAACGATTTACTAGATGAAGTTCCTCTTGGTGTCCGACGTCGTATGTGGTTTATACATGACGGCGCTCCACCTTATTTTAGTCGAGTAGCCAGAGACTATTTGGATGACCATTTCCCTGATAAATGGATAGGCCGTGGAGGACCCATTGCGTGGACTGCTCCTTCCCCGGACCTGAATCCACTCGATTTTTACCTGTGGGGTCATCTGAAATCCATCGTTTACGTGACACCCATTGACAACGTTGAAATGTTTCGCCAACGTGTAGAACAAGGATGCCAAAAAATCCTCGCAATACCTGGAATGTTTGAACGCGTCAGGCAGTCTATGACGAGGCGTGTTCAGGCGTGTATTCAAGCGCAAGACGGTCATTTTGAGCACTTCCTTTAAAGGTAAGGCGGATACTTGCTGGAACACATAACGGGCTGTAACTCGGAAACAAAGCATATGTCTATATAAACTTTTTTCATTGTTTTCAGGTCCTGAATCCATCCTGAAAGTGCGTCCCACATGTTATGAAACACCCTGTATATATATATATATATGTATATATATATATATATATATATAAAAATATACTAGATGCCTTGCTCAGGACGGTACCAGATGAGCCTGGTGTACCTGGCTATGTGCGGTGGAGAGTGCAAGAAAGCAACTCGCTCCTCCACCAAGCCAGCCTAGAGGCGGGGCCAC
Source organism: Bathynomus jamesi (assembly GCA_023014485.1). NCBI lineage: Eukaryota > Metazoa > Arthropoda > Malacostraca > Isopoda > Cirolanidae > Bathynomus > Bathynomus jamesi. The sequence continues at coordinate 207,051 of JAJOZX010005760.1, forward strand.
GAACTTGACCTTCGTGTGAAGAGAGACCAACACACGGAACATCAACAAGGTTATCGAGGTGTGTGTGTGTGTGTGTATATATATATATATATATATTTTGGCAGCACCATTCGCCAATATCAAACGAAAGTGGACGAACATCGCGACATTTCTACCAGAACATCACAACATTTAAATAAACCATCCAAATTAATAATAAAAGATCAATGCCACCTCCACAATCGGCCACTGCTTCGCACCAATTTCAAAATTATCATTTCAGCATACCAACTAACCGACCTCCGCATCCTCGAATCCCTATATATCCTAAGTATGAAACCACCCTCAGAGACTATAGTTCCGTTTTCAACTTAAACATAGCTAGATAATTCTTCTGACTTATCACTGTAAAAGAAACCCGCTATCACTCTTCGGCTTTCGGACAAGTCTAACATGGATATCCATGGTATCCATGTTAGACTTGTCCGAAAGCCGAAGTGATAGCGGGTTTCTTTTACAGTGATAAGTCAGAAGAATTATCTAGCTATGTTTAAGTTGAAAACGGAACTATAGTCTCTGAGGGTGGTTTCATACTTAGGATATATATAGGGATTCGAGGATGCGGAGGTCGGTTAGTTGGTATGCTGAAATGATAATTTTGAAATTGGTGCGAAGCAGTGGCCGATTGTGGAGGTGCATTGATCTTTTATTATTAATTTGGATGGTTTATTTAAATGTTGTGATGTTCTGGTAGAAATGTCGCGATGTTCGTCCACTTTCGTTTGATATTGGCGAATGGAGCTGCCAAAATATATATATAATATATATACACACACACACACACACCTCGATAACCTTGTTGATGTTCCGTGTGTTGGTCTCTCTTCACACGAAGGTCAAGTTCGTGGCCCGCCTCTAGGCTGGCTTGGTGGAGGAGCGAGTTGCTTTCTTGCACTCTCCACCGCACATAGCCAGGTACACCAGGCTCATCTGGTACCGTCCTGAGCAAGGCATCTAGTATATTTTATATATATATATATATATATATACATATATATATATATATACAGGGTGTTTCATAACATGTGGGACGCACTTTCAGGATGGATTCAGGACCTGAAAACAATGAAAAAAGTTTATATAGACATATGCTTTGTTTCCGAGTTACAGCCCGTTATGTGTTCCAGCAAGTATCCGCCTTACCTTTAAAGGAAGTGCTCAAAATGACCGTCTTGCGCTTGAATACACGCCTGAACACGCCTCGTCATAGACTGCCTGACGCGTTCAAACATTCCAGGTATTGCGAGGATTTTTGGCATCCTTGTTCTACACGTTGGCGAAACATTTCAACGTTGTCAATGGGTGTCACGTAAACGATGGATTTCAGATGACCCCACAGGTAAAAATCGAGTGGATTCAGGTCCGGGGAAGGAGCAGTCCACGCAATGGGTCCTCCACGGCCTATCCATTTATCAGGGAAATGGTCATCCAAATAGTCTCTGGCTACTCGACTAAATAAGGTGGAGCGCCGTCATGTATAAACCACATACGACGTCGGACACCAAGAGGAACTTCATCTAGTAAATCGTTTAAATCATTCCGTAAAAAATTGGAATAGGATTCTCCTGTTAATCTTCCAGGCAAAACAAAAGGCCCGATTAAGTTCTCGGTAATAAGTCCTGCCCATACATTGATACTAAATTGTTTGTTGGTGCCTTGACTGGATGATGGCATACGGATTCTTTCGGCCCAGTGATGAGTGTTGTGAAAATTGATCACGCCATTTCTCGTGAAGGCAGCTTCATCAGAAAACAACCCGGAGGATAGAAAAAGAGGATCGCGAGCACACTGTTGAAGGAACCAAGTACAAAAAGCCTCTCGTGGTGGGAAATCAGCTTCAGTAAGGCCTTGTACTCTCTGAATGTGGTATGGGTAAAGCTGTTGTTCCCGTAAAATTCTCCACATAGTTGTGTATCTTACACCCTCTGCTGCCGCATTACACTCGGCAAGTCCATAAATGAGATGCATGTCTGCCATTTCCCTGTTTGAATAAGCATCCATTCTCACTTCAAATGCACACTCTCACTGAATAGCACAAAAACTTTTAAGGTTTTTTTTCACTGGACTGCACTTATTCACGGTAAGAAGTTACGAATACGAACATTGAAACACCGCGATGCACCTCTGACTGACTGATGGCTCTACACTCAACGATATTAAAACATGTCATAGAGTGTACGAAACATTACAGTCGGCAAGGCCATACATGAAATAAATCTCGTACACACCTCACAAACATTGTCGGCAAGCAGTGTTTGGAAACAGTTTGCGGAAAGTATTGCTGGAACACAAAACGGGCTGTAACTTGGAAACAAAGTGATTTCCGGCATATGTTTATATAAACTTTTTCCATTGTTTTCGGGTCCTAAATCCATCCTGAAAGTGCGTCCCACATGTTATGAAACACCCTGTGTATATAATGTTAAATATCGAATTATAGCTATAAATAAATAGTCACTTTCCGAGTGTTTCTCATGACGGTCAGTATCCCCTTTGCGATGATGATGACAATGCTAATATTTATGCTTTAACTTTCTCGCCAAAAGCGGAAAATGTGATATTTACACTTTTTAAGGATAGGAAGAGAGAAAAGGTGGTTGTTACAAAGCGTCTTGTCAGACTTTCCTTTCGCCTAAGCAACAATCGTGTATAATGAATTATGCTATTATTTGATGTTGATAACGGGTTGAAAATTTGAGCTTTCATTTACATGTATAATACGTTAGAAATTTTACTTTCTTTTACGAGGATAATTAGTGGCGAGCAAGCCCCATCTGTGACGTTAAGTGAATAACACTCGCGTCATACATTGTTTTTATTCAGGTTTATATTTATTTTCATTAAACTTTTAAAGAAATTTCATTAAGTGGGAAAGTTACATTGCGAGTAAGTAAGGTAATTAGTTTTAATTTAACATTCATTTGGTTGGTAGTGGGGTTTCTCAACCGGGCTGGCACAGAGGGTCCCCGATGGGGGGTGTCGCGAAATTTCATGAAAATGACAAAAATAAATAATTGAAGATTAAAAAGTTACTGAAGAAATACAAATTTCAAATGAAGCAAAACTTTCGCGATTTTTTATGTGAATACGTCCTTATTAGGATGATAATTCTAAATTCAGGGACTCCAATAATTAACCTCCTTTCTATGGCCTTGGTTGGTTCGAAGTCGACGGGGGTTTGGTTAGGAGGCAGCAACGGATTTGTTACTCGCAGTAGTTTCGTCTATACTACTCTCCGAGTTCTTCTATAGTGGTTCGGAGGATTCTGGGAAAACTTACTAAATTATCTGACGGTTCCCCGATTCTTCTTAACGTATCGGGAAATTATTTTTCTCTACTTTATTGACTGAGTTCTCTGAAGAGAGCACGGCTCGAAGGAGAAGATAAAGACTTTTTCTTACTGTAATTTACTGCTAAAATGTACAGGTAATGCTCAGCCTCTAAGTTAGATTAGACTTTTACAGGGGGAGAGGTTCGACCTCTTTCGATCATGGCTCAGGCCGGAACTTAAAAGTGAGGAGGCCCTCGGCCTCCTCGAGGAGGGCTCCAACCTCCTCGCTGAAGGGCTGCTAAGACAGGAGTCATTCAATTTACAATACAAGAATTAAATAAGTCTAAATTTTGGGGGAGTGCAGTTGAAGGTTAAGTTTCCCCCTTTAACTGGAGATCTAAGCACTTCTTCGACGTTAAGCATAATTTTAACACATATCAGAATTTTGAAAGATTCCAAAATAAAACGAAAAACTAAATAACAAAAAAATATTAATAATATCGCCGAGTATACATTCCTAAATGGTGACAATGTCGGAGTAGTACATTGAGTACAATCCCAAGTACATCACTAAGTACATTGTAATTTTGGTTTATTACAACTGTGGAAAAGGGTTTCCACAGGAAAATAAATTGTTAAAATTTAAAAAAATATCATTCTGTTTGTATCATATAAATTAAAGTATTAATCCTTTAAAAGAAATTATTCTGTTCATATAAATTAAAATATGAATCCGTTAAATTTTTAATATTGGTATAAATTGCCTCGATGCCTCAGTGGATCATCTGGATTTTTCTCTAACCCTAACGAAAACAGTGTTGTCACGTCTATAATCTTAAACAGATTTCTAAATTCTAAATGTTCTTTTCGATTATTATAAATCACATAAAAGAGTTTAGTGTAAAACTACAATTATATAAATTCTTTTGTTGATATCATTATTAGAGTAGGTGTTTGCAAGTTAAATAACACCGGTCTGCATGAAAATCGATTTCTTTATTTTGAGTTGTGATTCTGAAGCAGTTCGCTGCGCTGAATTCAAAAATGCTACCAGTTTTTTTCTATCACCCACAGTTTTAAAGTTATTAGCAAAACAATTTTGGGGCGTTTTGTAATTTTTTACCTTTTTTATCTTTAATTAATTTCGTTTTTTCATATTTTTCAGATAGATAATTCTAACATTACGTCTTTAAAATTTTAATAATGGCTTCTAGAGGATGTACCCATAGTCCAGACATATTTTATATTTGTGGTCGGTATGTTGTTGTAAAACAAAGGACAAATGTAACGACCTTCATTAAGAGAGCTTATCATGCTTATTTTGGAATTAAATTAGGAGATCAAGACAAAAGTTGGGCTCAACACAAGGTTTGTCTTACGTGTGTTGCGGCACTAAAGAATTGGAGCAAAGGTAAAAAGAAAAGTTTGCCATTTGGGATCCCTATGGTATGGCGCGAGCCTAGAAACCATACCGACGACTGCTACTTCTGTTCTTGCAATGTTAAAGGTTATAATGCAAAGAATAAAGAGAGCCTTCAATACCCAAATCTTCCATCTGCAATAAGGCCGGTACCCCATGGTCCAGAAGTTCCTATTCCCTGCCCACACGAGAGTCTGGATCAATACAATTCAGATTCTGATTCAGCTCCAAATCCAGACAATGATGATGTTTATGAACAGCCAACAGCTGACCGAGATCCTCCTAAACCATTAACCCAAGCCGAACTAAATGACTTAGTCAGGGATTTGAATCTGCCTAAGGACTCTGCAGAAATTTTGGGTCTAGATTGCAGGAGAACAGTTTATTGGCATCCGACACATACTTCGCTTGGTACAGAAATCGTGAGAAAGACTTCGTGCCTTTTTTCGAAGAAGATGGTCCCTTGGTATTTTGCAAGGACATCACAGGATTAATGTGCAAGCTAGGCATCGAATACCAAACCAGTGACTGGAGGTTGTTTATAGATTCCTCTAAAACCAGTCTAAAAGGAGTGTTACTGCACAACGGTAACAAATATGCATCAATCCCAGTGGCCCATTCTACTCATTTAAAAGAGACCTATGATAACATGAAACTGCTTCTGGAAAAAATTCAGTATCAAAATCACAAATGGATATTGTGTGGGGATCTCAAAGTCCTTTGCATGTTACTTGGGCAGCAATCAGGATACACTAAGATGCCATGTTTCATCTGCGAATGGGATAGTCGAGCACGTGACCAGCACTAGAAGAGGAAAACTTGGCCTCCTAGAGAGAATCTTACCCCAGGATCAAAGAACATTTTACATGAACATCTAGTTGAACCAAATAAAATCCTCCTACCACCCTTGCACATTAAGTTAGGCTTGATGAAGCAGTATGTCAAAACATTGAATAGAGAAGGTGAGTGTTTCAAGTACATTTGTTCAAAATATCCAAAGATTAGCTACGAGAAAATAAAGGAAGGTGTTTTTATAGGTCCTCAGATTAGAAAGTTATTGACAGACGATCATTTCCTGAACACAATGACCAATAAAGAAAAAGAAGCATGGCTTGGTTTCAAAGATGTTGTTGAAAACTTCTTGGGAAACTACAAAAGCCAAAATTATGAAAGACTGGTGGAAAATATGCTTAAAAAGTTTTGCGCCTTAGGCTGCAACATGAGCCTGAAAGTTCACTTCTTATTTTTGCATCTTGACCGTTTTCCCGAAAATCTCGGAGATGTCAGTGAGGAGCAAGGGGAACGATTTCACCAGGACATCAAAACCATGGAAAGAAGATATCAAGGAAGATGGCATACAAATATTGGCGGATTACTGCTGGTGTCTGCAACGAGATCAGCCTAACGCACAGCATAAGAAAACATCAAAGAAGCACCGGTTTAGTCGTCATTAGTCAGATCTACCTTCGTAGTCTTAAGTCTTTGGAATAAGTCCTGAAATGTTTGCAAGTAAAGAAGGTAAATATATTTTGTTTCTTTCAGTTATTTTTTTATTCTTTCATAAACAAGCAATATGCTTGTCCAAGAGCTAGGAGCTATTTAATTCTGCTTTAATTAGGTTTTACTCTATCACCTAAAGATTTCGTGCTACAAGGGGTGTTGTAATACCTCATCTGTCTCCAAATGTTAACCACCCATTGATGGGAGGGGAGAGAGTATTTTGCTGGGAACGGGACTGGTTGTTATATATATTTACCCCTACATTATTATGTAAGCGTTACTGAAGTTTATAACAACAAAATTTATGGTTTAGCATGTGCAATCCAATGTTGGTCTCGATAAGATGGTTCACATTTGGGGATAAATGGGGGATTTATGACACACCCTGTAGTAAGAAAACCATACGTGATAGGGAAAAACTAACTATATTTTCGAGATAAGCGCACTCAAATTATATAGAATCACCAACTAGTTTGTAAAAATCGATCGACAAGTTTTCAAATGTGTACTGGTGTAATCTTTTGTAAAACGTGGCACCATGGGGATTTCTCCAGGACAGAGGGAAACCCCTTGAGTAAGGGAACACGCCTTGAGAGAGCCAGTCCCACCTCGGCCTTCAGGCATGAGTGAGTGTTTCGCCCTTGGGGCAGCCGGTTCGGTTGGGCCCCTTACATTTTTGATGTAAGCATTTGTTTCGTTTTATTCTCTAAACAAGTGTAATGAAAAGAATTTGATTTTCTAATTACTAAGAAATTCTAATATTTTAAAAGTGATTTCAACCTTGTGAAAATAAAGACTGACAAAAATGTGGTGTCATTTTATAGCCTTCAACGAGAGAAAAGCATTCCCTTCTCTCAACGGACTGAGAAAGAGAGAGGACGCCATAGAAGCAAGAGTGTTATTCCGGAATCTCGCAGTCAGATTAATTAAACGGTATAAACTTCCTTGTTGATGCGAGGAAGCGACATACAGAGAATACTTTAAACAGTCGGAGATGGTGTAACAAAGAAGAATAACATCACTTCATCCGACACACCTATGATTATAATTACTAATTAATCCACATTCGTTTATTATCGTCAATTATTCATTAAAGTACATTAATTACATTATATTAAATTACACTGGCCAACAAAATGAAACTTTTTTTCTCATCACAAACATGATCACACTTTTCTTAATGCATTGTACACGCTGATTCCGAATCTGGTTTTATTGTTTTTCTAGCACATAGAGTTATATAGATACACTGGTTTTGATATTTTTAAGTTTTTGATATTGCTATAAGAAAATTTCTGGATGTATAGATCACACTTAGAAATGCTAAACAACAAATACATCATATACTTTATTCAATGTACTTATAAATAAAGAATATATACAATATTTTATTAAAAGCGCTGTGAGTGTGATTTCCTTTTGTAAATTTGGCCTGGATTGTCACGATACAGCATCCAACAATGGTCCGCCATCATGCTTTCATTCCAATATCCTTGGTAGCGCTTCCTCATCATCTGAATATCTTGATGGAAGCGCTCTCCTTGCTCGTCACTCACTGCACCAAGGTTTTCAGGAAAGAAATCTAAGTGGGAATGCAGGAAGTGAATATTTAACGACATTCGACACTCCATTTCTTTGAAGGCATCAAGGAGGTTCTTGACTCCATCCTTATACGCAGGTGACTTGTTGCTTCCAAGAAAGTTTTCACATATCCATTTGTGAATCCTGACTGCATACCCATAAGCATTCCTATAACTTTTAGATCTCCACAAACATTCCATTGATGACTGTCGTATTTGATTACCTTTAGTAGTATATCCATATCGTCATATGTCTCTTTTAGATGGACGGAATGGGCAATGGGGATGGATGGCATTATATTACCATTATGCAAAAGAACTGCTTTCAGGCTTCTCTGCGACGAATCAATAAAGACGCGCCACTCAGATGCCACATACGTCTGAGATATGGCTGTAAATAGTCCATTGATGTCATGGCAATAACAGAGAGGACCGTCTACTGAAAAGAATGCTGTTAATTCAAAATTCCGCTTTCGGTAGTAACTAATACGAACATTGTTCTCAAGTAAATTGTTCTCCTTTAGTCTTGAGGCGAGAAGCTCTGATTTCTCTTTAGACAGCGATAAGTCTCTAACAAGATCATTCAACTGTCCTTGGGTTAACTTTTTAGGCTCTAAATGTCTACCTTCAAAAGTGTACTCTGGTTCTGTAGATGGTCCGGAAACGCCAGTTGCACCTTCATCACTTTCCATGTCATCTATGATAGAATCTAGCCTATCACTTGGGGGAATTGGAATGGGCAATGTTTCATCATGTTTTACTGGTCTACGTGCTGAATCCAAGTTTGGATATACAATCTGGTGTTTGTTCTTGGCAGAAAACCCCATTAAGTTCACACTACAAAAATAGTCTTCATGATCTCTCGGCTCCCTCCATATCATGGGTATGGCAAATGGCATTGAAGCTTTCTTTTTGTTAAGCCAATCACGTAATCCATTTGAACAGCCAGAACAGATTTGATGTGGCGCCCATGGTTTATCTTGGTCACCTAGATGGCAACCAAAGTATAGCTTGTATATTTTTTTAATGTCGGTTGTAATACTTCGTCACTGTGTTTTAGTTGTGAACTGGCCGCATACGAAACAGAACTTGTCGGGGTCATTCTTACATTGTCGAGGCATGTTGACTGACCTGAGCAAACTATAAATTCAAAAAAAATGTACACCAACTTGACACAAGTTCTTGGACTGGACTGATCTTTTGACACACAAAGCACGGCGTTGTTGCCTGAATCACAATGCTGCTAGACGTAAAAGCTCACACCTGAAATACATAAGATGTATAATTAAGATAATTTAAATAAATAAGATGAATAAACTAAAAAAACACAATAAAATAAACACAATCAAATGTTGAAATATTAGTATTTTGCCTATTTAAAATGGTTAAATCTGTGTAGTTATATATATGCCTTCATCTTGAAAACTATACGTGCTAGAAAACATCTGAATGCAGTTTTGGAATCAGCGTGAAAAATGCTATCCAGCCAACACAAATTTTAGTCTGATGAAAAAACTTTGTTGACCAGTGTTATTATCGTTAATTACAGTTTCATTAAAGTACAGGGTGGGCCGTAAGTTTCCATACATAGGAAAATTTAAATTATGGTCTTCACGTGCGTCGGTATTTGGATCAGCAGTTTCCGGATGCTTGGATTGGTCGGCGTGGTCCTGTGGAGTGGCCTCCCAGATCCCCAGATCTCACCCCCCTTGATTTCTATCTTTGGGGGCACTTGAAGGCCATGGTGTATCAGGAAAAGATACGAGACATAAATCATCTAAAGGAACGTATCACCAACGCCATTACAAGCATAACGTCAACTGTGCTAATGCGTGTTCATCAACAGTGGGGAACACGTATTGAAATGTGTTTTCAAAACAATGGCAACCATGTAGAGCATATTATATAAATAAAAATGGTTGTCCATAAAAAAATGTTTATTTTTCCTATGTATGGAAACTTACGGCCCACCCTGTACATTAATTACATTATATTAAATTATTACAGTTAATTACAATTAAACAGTTAACTATAGTTTTTTACAGTGTTTCATATTTATAGACAATAAGGATGTTAGGAGTATAACACAAAGTACATGGACACACAAGTAAAAGTTGCGAAGTAGTCAAACGGTCCAACGAGCGAAATGATAAAAAGATAATAACTAAAAACGTAGAAAATAAACAGCCAAAGAAAAATAATGATAATGCCAAAATTAAGAACTTTGAAAATAATAAGAAAAGAATTAGAAACGTAGAAAATATCGTATGTAAATACTACGCGAAAGGGAACTGCAGATATCGGGATGGGCAATGCATATATGCACATCCCACATTATGCAAAACGCATTACACAACACAAGTGGATACTGCAAATTTGATAAGAAATGCATGTTCCACCATCTTACGGTCTGCAACACTTATGCAAGATATGGGAGTTGCAAATACGGAAAAAAATGCGTAAAAACGGTATCTTTATAATCAATATTTAAAAAGAGGGTGTCCAGCTGAATTTCACATATCCCCACCTCATACGAATCACGACCCAATTCAATGGGTCCGTGAAGATTTGTTACAAAGTTGGCTAGTGTGTTGTTAGGGTGTACAGAGAGGGACGAGGAGGACGGGAGTGTGACATAGAAATGGTTAGGAGCCATGTTGCATACTATTTAAGCTTCATTATTGCATCAGCTTTTATATAGGTGTTGAAGCTTTCTGGGTACCCTAGACATTTCACTAGGTACATTTTTCTCTTTCCTAAACCTTTGCTTCCTAAAATTTTCTCAATTTTAAACACATTTTTTCCTAAATTAAATGCCACTTTCTGCAACTCCTCGCGGTAAAAGCCTCCTGAGATTTCTTCCCCATTCAAATCTTCAACGTAATACATCATTATCTCACCTTTAGGTCTCATAGCCTAACTTTAAAAATCTCACGTGTCCATCCTTGCTCAAATCCCTTCGCGAATTTATTTCCCGAACGCGACATCCTTACATAATCATTGATTTTGAAACGCGCAGAGTGTGGTGGTGGTGTTCCATCTCTTCTCACCTCTGGGTGCGTACCTCTTTCTAAAACTTCGTTAGGTGTTGTCCCAATCGTGCGATGGTGTGAGCGGTTGTATGATGAGTCCAATGATTCCAGAATGTCTAGAAATCTGTGTTTTTATGTGTAAAATAACGGTGCATGCGTTCCTTTATGGTACTTTGAACTCTTTCAGCTAAAGAAGCTTTATGTATAGAATTGGTAGTGTAATAGCTGATATTAAACTCTGTCAACATGTTCTGAAAAGCAGGGCCTGTAAATTCCTTCCCCATATCAGTACAAAAATAGCCAGGAACCCTGTTTTCTTTTAACATCAGCGTTTTGGTGGCTTTAGCAACTGTTTCAGGTGATTTATTTTTCAGAGGAATTAGCGACAGATATCTAGAGAATACATCTACTATGAATAGAATATAGCGGTAACCATCGTTATACACAGAATAGCTTTGCATGTTTGTTAAATCTGCTTGCCAAATAGAGTTAGGCAAAGCAGCTGTTGTCTTGACTGCTGTAAACCTTTTTCTCACAGGCTTATGAAGTCTATAAACGTCCTGCTCCCGCAAAAATCTCTCAACATCTTTTTTTCCTACTCCGTAAACACTTCTGTACAGTCTATCTACGCCTTCGTAGGAGGCTGGGTTAGGAATGTCATAATAGCGTCTTCTTACTGCAATATGTTAGCCATTTGCATATTTTAGAGGCACGTGGGTAGGGTTGACCGTTGTTTAACCTCTTCTTTCTCTTCTTCAAAGGTGTTACCGCCGGGGTTAATGGCGTCTTCAATTGTGTCACGTGCGTCGCATGTTCCAAATCTTTTAACTTGTTCAGATTTCCTATCATTGTTTTAGGGACATTTATTTGTTGTAGTCTTGCTTTAATACAGTGGCGTATCAAGGGAGGGGCGAGAGGGGCGACCGCCCCGAGCGGCACTTCCCGAGGGGCGGCAAATTACTGTCAAGCGGGCGCAGTATGCAAAATTTTGGGTTTTTATGTTTTAAAATGCAACCCTCCAAAAAATTATATCTCATCATTGTCGCGCGTTATTTGTGTACAAAATATCCATGGTTTTGATGAAAAATCATCATTAAATGCTATATATGCCACCTCAATGCCACTATTTCCACAAATAGTTGCGTTAAATTTTCACATCGGAAAGGTTGCCAGCCCTATTTTTCAGACTTTCCCTATATTATTTAGGTTAGGCTTTGCATTCTTTGAGCTTTGATGATGTTAATAATTAATGGTTGTTTTATTTTGCAGATACCCTACTGAATTAGCAAACATGAGCAAACGACAGAGAGTGAGTGGTGCTGCATACAAGAATCTTCGCGAAAAAAAGAGGAGGAAGGCAAGCGTGCTGCTAAGCGATTTCATCAGTTAATGGGATTCTCAGACACACCTTCAGTGCCTTCTGGGAAGCAAGGAGATCAACCGCAATGTGATATATCTTTAGAGATAGATGTTCAAGCGGCAACTTCAAGTGAACCCCCAAATAATCAGGATCAACCCTCATCTACATCACAAAGTCACCCACCCACCCATCACCCACAGAGTCTGTTTAACGATTCAGGCAACTGGCCCGTTCCAATGACGGACAATTTGAGAATCGAACTCATTAAACGTGGACCATCACATTTGAAAAACATGAATGGACCCTTTCCAGCTGATTCAAACAATAGGTCAATGTCAAAAGTTTGGTATTTCAAAACTTTGAAAAATGGCGAAAAAATTGAAAGGTCATGGCTAATCTTCTCACCTTGAAAATGTAGCTTGCATTGCTTTTGCTGTCGTCTCTTCAATAACATCTCCAGTGCATTTGGAAAAGAAGAAGGATTTTTTGCCTGGAGGAAACTGAATCCAAGAGTACCTGAACATGAAAACAGTCCATATCATACCCGATGCTTTGAACAATGGAAAGAGTTGTCTATGCGCCTTCAGTTGAATGCTACAATAGATAATGCAAATAAAACATGCTACTGCTAAGTGGAAAGAAATACTGAGACGAATTTATGACTGCAGCATGTTCTTGGCAAAACAAGATCTTGCATTCCGAGGGCACCGAGAGAACTTAAATGAAGAAGCTGGGCTAGCTGGCAATTCTGGAAACTTTTTGGAGTTAATAAAACTAATGGGCAAATATGACCCAGTAATTAGGGAACATCTTACAAAAATACGAATGACTGACAAGATATCCACTACGTATTTGTCACCTAACATTCAAAATGAGTTCATCACACTAATTGGCTGTAATGTTCGAAAATGTATAATTGATAATGTGTCTAGTGCAAAGTACTTTGCAATAATTTTCGATAGTACACCAGATATATCGCATATTGATCAGATGTCTCAGGTAATTCGCTATGTGTCGATTAAAGATGGTAATGTAGAGGTGAAGGAATCCTTCGTTGATTTTATTAAATTAGAGGGGAAGACTGCTGAGGCAGTTACTGATCTCATTGTCACTAAGCTCCGTGAGGATGGGCTGGATATCCAGAATTGTTATGGTCAAGGGTATGACAATGCTGCTACGATGACAGGTATTCATCTTGGAGTTCAACGCAGAATTCTTGATGTTAGCAAACGCGCTGTTTTCATTCCTTGCAATAACCACTCGCTGAACTTTGCTGGAGTTCATGCCGCGGGACTGAGTCCTAATGCTGTAACTACTTTCTTTGGAACAATTTAACGAATTTTCGTCTACTTTTCTTCCTCTACTCATCGTTGGGATGTCTTAACAAAACATTCCAAAATCACTGTCAAGCGAGTCTCTGATACGCGGTGGAGTGCTAAGTATGATGCTGTTTCTAGTCTTAAGAAGAACTTGACTCACGTTGTTAGTGCCTTGGAAGAACTGAGTGAAGGGGTCTCCGAAAATCTGGACACAAAGGGCGATGCTGAAGCTCTGTTGACCTCCATCATGTCATACATATTCATTATGTACTTATTTTTCTGGGATCCAGTGCTGAAAGAAATCAATGATGCTCAGCTATATTTTCAAAGAAAGGGACTTGCTTTGGACCAGTGTGCATTAAAAATGAACTCTCTATCCGTGTTTTTAACTAATGAACGAGAGGCAGTAGTATCAAACGCTGCAGATGCCGCCGAAGAGTTCTGTAATGAAATGGATATCAGTATAGACCGCAGAGTCAGGAGACGGAGAAGAATGCCTGGAGAGCAAGCTCGTGATGCTGGATTGACCGTGCAAGAGGATGTACCCAGAGAATTTTTTGAAATCATGGATCGTTTATTAGCAGAAATTGAAAAACGCACAGTTTGTCTTAAAAAATGAATGATCGCTTTGAATTTCTGTCTCCTTCGTACCTTTTGAATCAGTCCAAAGATGAAGAAATTAATACAAGGTCAATAATTTTTCTTCCATCTACAATGACATTAATCCAGGAAGTCTACTGGAAGAAATAAAGCGTTTGCGCAGACATTTGCTCAGTTTCGAAAGCATAAGCGTCGACGATGATCCAAAGAACTGGGATATGTTAAAACTACTTCAGTGGATCGTTAAATGGGATCTAGTGGAATCTTTGCCTCATATAACAATTGCCCTCCGGATCTGTCTAACTACATGCGTGTCCGTGGCAAGTTGCGAACGAAGTTTCTCGAAACTGAAACTTATAAAAACTTACCTCAGGTCAACTATAAGTCAATCTAGACTGAGCAATTTGGCGATTATTTCAATTGAACGTGAAGTTGCAGAGACACTGGACATAGAAAAAATCATTCATGAATTTTCTGTTATGAAAGTCCGAAAATTTAACTAGGCATTATACATTATATAGTTATTGTTAAAATTATGTAGTGTATTATGTACGGTACATTATGTAGTATTGTTAAAATTGAAGTTGCTTTATTTAAGTTTTTCTTCCAATAAAAGTTTTGTTTAGAAGTGTATTTTTGTAAAGGAATTGTTTTTAAAATTGAAAATTGTTGCAGGGGGGGGGCGTTGGCGTTTTCGCCCCGAGCGGCAAAAAGTATTGGTACGCCTCTGCTTTAATATGCTACCATCCTGATGGTGAGGGCCTATCCCACTTTCTCACCAGATCATGGACGATGTCTACGATATTCGATCCCTGTACCTTTACTCCTTCCACAATGATCTCGCCTGTATCGGTCCATTGTATGGCTGGGTCCTCAATCAATAGATTATAAAGACTTAAACCTTTATTCCTCAATGTATGTGGGAGGGTGTTTTTTAATACATGGTCGATGTTCTGTGTGGCTGACCCATTAAACTTTGGTTGGTCAGCTGTATCGTTGGACACAGGTCCTATGCCACCATGTCCATCGTTCCCCGTGCTGTGCCTAATAACCACGGAATCTCTGTCGGGTTCTTATAATTTTCGTACTCGTGAAGAAATTTCTGCAAAGCTTCTTGGTATAAGGTTCTTTTCTCATCAGGTGTTTTTTCACTGTTTAATAGGGCTAGCAATTCGCTTTCCACTCTTTTAAGCCTGCTTTTACGGGTATCTAGATCCGTGTCTGGATTCCTTTGCAGTGAAGCATACACCTCGTGTGGAATCACTACCACTTTCTTCATTATATTAATCTAGTCAGTAAAGGGCCCAAAACTGAAAACAAGATGGTGAGGAATGACCCTCCTCTTTGTACAATAATTCGTTTTTTCTTCCCTACAGTTTGACTTTTACGAGCGAGTGCACGTATTATGTTCTTGTAACGGCGTAGGAGAGCCTTCTGAGCAAAGCTGGGCACTTGCGGTTTTTTTTGCGGTACTGCGGTACTACCGCACTACCAAACCGGTACCGCATAACGCAGTACCGCAAAGGATCGCTGAAAGTACAGCAGTACCGCTACCGCATTTTTTGCGGTACTGCGTTATGCGGTACCGGTTTGGTAGTGCGGTAGTACCGCAGTACCGCAGTACCGCAAAAAAAACCGCAAGTGCCCAGCTTTGCAAGTTCTGAGGTGGTTTCATTGATACATTGCAATTTATAACGTTAAGACAGATTTCACAGATGCATTTTAAAAAGTCGGAGTCGATATTTTTAATAAACAACCGCTGCATTGCCCGGGGCAGTCGATGATAGATTTTTATTAATTCACTGTATTTATTCAGCCTCTTTGTCATTTTGGAATATACACCGTTTCAGGCTCGTTTGGAAATATATTCGTTCTTAGAAGCACCCTAAACGTGTTTCGCGGATGAAGGTCGCAAAGCAAATATCCGTAACGCGTGCTTGTAGTTTCTTTATAAACTTCCAAAAACTCCTTACGCTGATTCGGGAACATTTGATTGGCTAATACCCCAATTTGTGATAGATCTCTACGTTGCGCGAATAAGACTAGATATTGTGTATTTAGCGACACATCGCGCATGTATCTATTTTTGAAAAATAGATTCTGATTGATGAAGAACACGCTTATGTTAAGATGGTGGGAGAATACTCTAAATGTCTCGGCAAACGTTTTATCCATCTCCAACATGAGATCGTCAATTACAATGACTGTATGTTCAATTCCCTTTAACGAATTAACGTCGTATACACCTTTGTGGAACAAAATATCATCTTGGTACTCGTTGAACACTGATTGATACGTCGAATAGCACCATATAACTTTATGTCTAAATTTTGAGAACATCTCCCTTTTCTTTAATGATTTTAAGCATAAACACAATTTTACCACATCCTGTAGGTCCAGATATAATACATGTGGATGGGCTCGTGAACCTGAATTTTTCTACAGAGTCCATTTCTAACACGTCACACTCCTAAGTGGTCCATTTACAAAATATTACAAATTTTGATTGCTGCTCCTTATATTCTAGTCTTGTTTTTCTCTTCTCCCACAGAACCGTGAATGACGATGAGGTACAGCACCCCATCATCGACATTACAGATGACCCCGACGAAAGTGTAGTTGTGATCACAGAATCCTTCCCCGCCGACGAATCCTCACCAGCGATACCTGTAGCACGCGACAATTCAAAGCGGAGACATGATGAAGAGCCCTCCACGTCAAGTATAAAGCGTGCCAGGATTGCACCGATTGTTAGACCACCAGTAGTAGAGCCCCAACCCTCTACGTCTTACGACACAAACCCCACAGTAGTACCTTCCTCAAATAAAAATATATCTCCTTATTCCTGTATATCTCCGTGTACATCCTCCGCAGCAGCTTCTCGCTCTGTTGAGGATGGCATAACATTCGAGTTGGTGCGTACCGATGCCCCCACCCAAGTCTTGACGAGAAATCGATATATAGTCAGGGTTGATCCTCGATCCGTGTATAGCAATGGTGTTGAACACGGACTACGGCGCATAGTTGAGCGTATTGTAGAGTTTGCCCTTCAGAACCGCGACGAACGTGAAGTCAGGACGATGCTGTCTTTTGGATTCGGGTCAGATGACGGAGATGTAGATGATTTTTGGGTAGTAATACCTTTCAGACGTTTGGCAGCTGAAGATATAGAGTATATATTAGGCCGTATAATGCAGGCCTCTCAAAGTAGTATAGCCTTCAATATGAACAACTTCACGGTAAATATTGATCGTGTATTCCGTGTTGCGGGTCATAGCGCCACACCTTATACTCTTAACTTCAATTCTCAGGCTATTTATAAACGACATACAAATGCCGATCGTGGTTGCGGCTTTATAGCAGTAGTCTTGGCCCGTATGTTTACTGTACTAAATACACGGGTCAAAAACATTTGGTTGCCTACGGTAGTGGAGCGTGCCCGTAAACTAGCTGTAGACTGTGAACTTGAATTTGACTGTAATATGGGTCCTGAAGAGCTGAGAAGGGTAGAACAGGAAATGAATGTTCGTATAGTTGTATTTGGAATGGATGATCGTCGTAGGACTGTGTATGTTTTTAAAAGCAGTGTGAGAGATCGTACAAGGCCCCTACTTATTTTAGGACTGTCAGGGACAACGTATCTCCCCATCCGTAATATAAGGGACCTTTACGCGAGTGATGATAAAAGTCGAAAATATGGGCGACATCATGATTTGTGTAAGGGATGTATCGAGTTTGCGGATGATATAGTGAAACATTGTAAAGATTGCCACATGGTATGTGAGCAGTGTAAAAGCTCCAAATGTGAAAGCCGTGTAGTTGAAGCTGAAAAGAGGGACCGTGATGTGTGTAGACGCACATTTTTCAATAATAACTGTTTTGAGCTCCATAAATCAATTGGCACGTGCAGGAAAATGAGAATCTGTGAATGTGGTATGTTTCATATGATGGATAATTGGGGGAATTTCAGGCATAAATGTTATGAAATTCACTGTCCTACATGCCATGAGAAATATAAGGCGGATGGAGTAAAGCATGTATGTTATATGAAAGATGCTAAGCCTAAATTAACCCTTGTATAACTGTGTACCACGATATAGAAACATACACGAACGCAGAAACCAAAGAGGTTATTCCACATTTACTTCTAAGCCAGACTATCTGTGATGAGTGTATGGAGATCGAATGTAATGAGTGTCACAAATGCGGTAAACGTACAAACGTTTTTAAAACGAGTGCCTACAATACCCTGTGAAACTCTTTGTGTCCTATATTGTCAAGCTAGCAGACAAGTTAAAAAAAAATGTCTGTGTATATTCTCGCCCATAAGAGGCAACAAACTAATACAGATGCAGATAAGAGGTAATGTACAGTTTAAAGACACTTTATTATTCACACCTTGTAAATTAGCAAAGCTACCCAAGGTGATGGGTGTAGCTGCTGAAGTTTCAAAAGGATATTTCCCTTACACATTCCTCACTAGCGAAACTTTAAATTACGTGGGACTACCTCCACCCAAACATTACTTTAACTATGAATGTATGAGTACAGATGAACGTGAAGATTTTAACCGATACTACAACAGTTTTAATGAATCTAGTCCTTATAATATAGCTGATGAATGTGAGCGTTATTGCGTGAATGATGTGCGCGTGCTTAGAGTATGTTTCCAGGCCTTTAGAAGGATGTACATAGGCCGTTTCAAATGCGATCCGTTGCAAGTCGCAACCACCATCGCCTCATTATGTTTTACGGTGTTCAAGAATAACTTCATGCCTAAAGACACCTTAGCCATTATTCACAGAAACAATCCCCGCAGTTATGGCCACAAGGCTATTTACTGGCTCATACACCTACATCAGCAGACAGGTGTATACATAAAGCACGCCCGCAACACGGGTGAAGTACCCATTAAGATTAATGGTCGTGTTTTTTGGGTTGATGGACTAAGTGAAAACCGTGCCACTGGTGAGAAGACTGTGTACTCCTTTAACGGTTGCTGGTGGCACGGATGCCCCCGTCCTGAGTGTGGAATCGCAGGAGATATCCACGGTAGATCTGCCGACTGTCTTGCGTGGACCCGCACCCGCGATCAACTTATAGGATCCCAGTTCACTCACAAAGTCTTGTGGGAACATGAGTATGATGCACGGATGGAGACAGACGGACAGTACCGTGAAGAAATAAACACGATCAAGCGTTCAATGGTGCTGGATCCTCTCAAATGCGGTGATAGCTTGTTCGGAGGGCGTACAAATCCCTTCAAGCTATACTTTCCGCCTACGGAGGGTGTGAAACTCCATTACTACGACTTCTGTTCTTTATACCCCTACGTGATGAAGAACAATCCGTACCCCGTAGGTGCGCCTGAGAAACTGGTGGGAGCCTGACCTACCCACCATCGACGAGTTCTCAAGAAATTTGAACGGGTACTATTTCGGCCTTTCTTTCGTAGACGTACCCCCCTCGCAATTTATGGATGCCGATCTTACCCGTCGTTATCGATCACAAGCTCATGTTTCCCTTGTGCGTGAAGTGCGCAGAAGAGAACAATGGTGATTGTGACCATACAACCCACCAGCGTAAGATTAGAGGTGTATATACAAGTCCAGAGCTGGATCTAGCTGTTCGCCATGGCTACAGCATATTGAAGATACATGAGGTGTGGAGGTTTCAGAAGCTACCCAACCTTTTCACGCCATATATAAACGCTTTTTTGAAAGATAAGGTCGAAGCATCAGGGTATCCGCGAGGAGTTGATACCGAAGATGAAAAGTCGGCCTATATTCAACGTTACCGTGACCGTGAAGGTATACAGCTTGACCGTTCCCAAATTGTAAAGAACCCTGGCAAGCGCTTTAGTGCAAAGTTGTCTAAACAGTCTTTGGGGAAAATTTGCACAGAATACCGGCAAAGGGAACGTTCATTTGGCACAAAGTTATAGTGAAGTCTGGGATTATGCCAATGCTCCCGATAAAGAGGTCATGGAGATCATGAATGTAGGTAATACTTACATAATAAAGTACAACAATACCGAATTGGCCACAGATACCTCACGGGTTACAAACATACCTGTAGCCAGCTTCACAACGGCCTACGCACGCATCAAACTTTGGGGTTATTGCATTCTCTTGGGCGGCGGGTATTGTACGCTGATACAGATAGTGTGATATTCACAGAGAGGGATGGTGAATACATGCCTCCTATTGGTGAATTCCTCGGTGAGTTGACTGATGAGATCAAGGATGAGTATGGAGACACCGCATACGCCGACTCTTTTGTCTCAACAGGACCAAAAACTTATGGGGTACGGGTGAGGGTGGGCGGGATATGAAATATATCGTGAAGGCAAAGGGTATCACGCTCAACCATGCGAATCGGCGGGTCGTTAACTTTGAATCGTTGAAGGATCTAGTGTGCTTGGAATGAGGGTGATCGGCCTCCGCAACTAACTGTGGGCATCCACAATTTTCGGGCGCAGAAGGTGGGGGGCGTGAAGGAACTTAGGGGTACAAAGGTGTGCCGTAACACCTATAGGAAACGTTACCAGGTACCTGGTACCTATGATACCGTACCCTTTGGATACCATAATCTTTGATGTTTCTATTGTTAACTTATTTATTACACGTATTTGTAAATATATATGCCTTGAATATAATCTTTGATGTGTCTATTGTTAACTTATTTATTACACGTATTGTATATATATATATATATATATATATATATATATATACCTTCAATATAATCTTTGATGTGTCTATTGCTAACTTATTTATTACACGTATTTGTAAATATATATACACCTTCAATATTTCGTTTATTAAATAAATCACGTTTCAATTAGCGTTTCACTTTCTCCTTTGTGTGTGTGTGTGTGTGTACACTGGAGAAAGTTCTAATCTCCTCCCACTGTAAGACCAGCAACGTGAGTCATGCTACTACCTGGGCTTCCCTGCGTGCTCAGTTGATCGCAGTAAGCCCTGGACATCAGACGTGTATTCTCCCGCGTAGACAGAAAATAGTAATGGCTACCTTTAATATTGCTTGTTCAACGTTTATGAAATGGTATTCTGCAAAGTGGCAAGACTGAGAAACTCCCTATTCCACCCTCCTTTGATGCTTTTAAGGCTACATTGAATCGTGCGAAGGAGCAAGATGTCCAAATACTCTATGGCTATTCTGGTGAGAGCATTGTAGGATTTCGTGGGACAAGTGATGTATTGAACTATGTTGTAGGACTAAACTTTATAAAAGCTTACAGATACCGTGAAGTAAAAGAAACAACCAACACGTGCAGAGGAGAAGCAACGGTTATGGATAGTGAGTCTTGTTGTTGAGTGGTTTGACAAGCGATATTATATCATGTTACATCATACCAAGTACTCGTGCCCTGCGACTGAGAATGTAAATCTTGTCATCATGGAGAATCTTGAGTATTTTTATCACTATATTAATATATATCATGACGAAGTTTGTAGTGAGGTTGTGGCTAATGCCCTGTGTGAGTTTTTAACAGACGTTAGAGACGAGTATCGCTTGTTAAACAAAAAGGAAAAATATGGGCATATGTTCCTCTCAAATAGTGCGCCGGAATGTGAAGATGTTTAGTTTGTGGAAATGGTGAGTGGTAAAACACTAAAACCGTTATAAAATGTGTTTAGTTCGTGAAAATTACCCTGAAGAAAAATGCCTGTTGCGTATTTTGGGAAGTGGGAGTGATAAAACATTAAAACCGAAATTAATTCTTGCATCGGAAAATTTCTCAAAACACCTGCCCAATATAATGGGATACAACGATTCATGTTGGATCAGCGCCGTACACGTTTCATTAGATTATGGTGTGACTCACTCCTCCCGTCGAACCGTCGCGTTGCATGTGCCTCATAGTTATCTCAGAGCTTGAGCCGAGTGGACGTGCGCTCCTCGAATACGATGGAACTTCCTTTGAGCAGCATTCTCAACGCCGTGTACGATGTGTCCGTGACGAAGTCGTTGCGCGTGTTCAGGCGTAAATCCGGTGTCGTTAACTATGTACTGGAAACGGATTGTAGACAAGCAAACAAACGGAATGTTGTTTATTTAAGTGTCGAGGAGATGAATAGAATCTTCGTGATAGTTGAGAAGTGGAGTGAAGATCGTTATAAAATTCCTACAGGTGTAGGTACAAGAAGAGAGCAGATTAGTGATACCCCTCATATGCCGTTGTATGTACGTTGTGTATAAATAACGATCGGCCATGCATTGATATACGGTTGATGTGGAAGAATGCTTCTGATAATAACGCTCTTGTCCCTACGCGAAACCGTTTCATCCTCGACAGAATGTTTGAAATCGTCGGATTCCGCAAGCTGAAGCCTACAGTATATTAGACGCGCGTGTTATGGATATGCTTTATTTTGATACGGTTCTTGAATACGCATACACCGCTCTGCTCGATGGGTTTACCAAGTGTAGGGTTGAACAAGGTAAGAATGGCCTAGAGTTGGAGGATTATTTAAAAAGTTTAGACTCTTTGAAATATCATGAACTTTGGTACAAAGCACTTGAATAGTACAGAGCTGAGCTCACCTACACCGTTCACCCTGAAGAACTATTTCTTTATATAACGAGCAGCTGTCGTAAAGACTTAGAAGATTATTTCAACTGTAGCTATGCAGTGTGAAGAAGAGTTCACGATTGAAAAGCTCGGGCCGGTAGAAATAAACCCTCGATTGGAAAGGCGTGTTTATATACTTGTATTTAACGTTGTGGCTAACGATGAACTCTTTGTGCGTGCTTTTGAATGTATTCTAAACGTACTTAAAGATAACTTGCCAACCGGTTGTAACGTGGGAACAAAAATAATACTGAACGATATGAAGGCCCTTTATATCGAGCACAAGTTTCCCTATACCTTAAGCGGTGAAACATTATTAAACCGCGTATACTGCTTAATGCAGAGCAATAATGATGTCATTGTAGACTCGATTAAGTGTGAGTTTAGTGTATTGTGCAGTAAAACGAAGTGAAATGTATATATTTATTTAACATAATTGTGTGTGTATATATATATATATATTTCGCTGTACTGCTATATTGTTATAATGTTATAATGTTTCAGACCAACAAAGACCCTAGGATCCACTCATGGTTGGTCTACCTAACTGCGTTCGTAATTGTGTATTGCGCATGTTCTCCGTGGTGGCTGTATGGACCTACAATTTTACGTGGGTTCTGAACCACAAGAACATAAGAACATGAAAAATTTTTATAGTGGGCACACTAGGGGCCACTTCGGCCCATCGAGGTGGCTCCACTATGCAAAAACTGCCTGTACATTGGAAACGACAAATTTTTACAAAACTAAATAATTATCAATTTAAAACTAATTAATTATCAATTAAAAACTAAAGATAGAATCTCTCGATCCAGGGGATAAAGTCATAATAGACTACTATCCACAAATATGTTACACTCTATATCTATTTATAACCGACATGCAAATATATCAGATCCAAAGAATCCAGTCAATTTCATTACGGTATCCATCACTACCAGTACCTTGCCAACCAAAAATAAGTCACGGTCCATATCAATTGCGGACCAAGTCACAATTTACAACCATATACATTTCTATATATACACTTAGGAGGAAAAGTGTAGGTGTGGCTGTAAAGACTGTACAGTAATGTAGAAATGTGTGTGCACCCATTTTGGGTCTCTCCCATTTCAAGGTGTTTGTGGGGCAAGTGAAGATCATGAGTTTTTCAATACCTCACAGTACACTGGGGGCCACCGTTCGGCAGAGGAATCTCTTTAAATGGAGTGTGTAAGGACAGAGAGTATCCCCTAACCGAAGATGCTAACTCCCTATATCCCACAACACTTGTGTTGAGCTGTGGGATCTGTCACCAAAAAGCCTTAATTAATCTACCTTAAACTATATCCAATCTATCAACATATGCGTCTAATCGATTTTTAAACATGTTTATAGACGTGCTACTAATTACTTCTACCGGTAAACTATTCCACCTATTTACTATTCTATGCGTAAAAAAGTTTTTGGCAACTGCTGTCTCGAACCTTCTACTTGTCAACTTACACCCGTTATTTCTAGTCCTATTATATTGAAATATTTCGAAAAAGCTATCTTTATCTACGTTATCGAACCATTCATAATTTTGAAAACCTGGATTAGATCACCCCTTAGCCTCCGAGTCTCGAGTGTAGTCAATTTTAACTCCTTAAGCCTATCCTCGTACGACTTTGACCTAAGCGACGGAATCATCTTAGTTGCTCGTCTTTGAACTCTTTCGATTTTGTCTATATCTTTGCGCATATGCGGATTCCAAAATTAGATCGCGTACTCCAAATGGGGTCTAACTAATGATTTATAAAGAGGAACTATAATATCGCGCGATTTGTACTCAAAATTTCGAGCTATAAAACCTAAGACTTTGTTCGCCTTATTGACCGCTGCTGTACTTTGTTTCGCTACTTTTAAATCACCAGTGACTATAACTCCTAAATCTTTTTCCTGCTCTACGCTTGTTAAATCTTTCCCTGACATACTATACGCAAAATTACCGTTACGCGAACCTATATGCAAAATTTTGCACTTATCCACGTTAAATCTCATTTACCATGTGACTGACCAATCAACGATTTTATTCAGATCTTCCTGAATTTACCTCTATCTTCGTCATTAATCACCCTACCACCCAGCTTCGTGTCATCCGCAAACTTTGAAACTGTACTGACTAGGCTGACATCTAAATCGTTAATATATATAAGAAAAAGCAAGGGGCCCAATACAGAACCCTGAGGAACGCCACTCGCTACATTAGCCCAACACGACTCCGCTCCATCAACGACCACCCTCTGTTTCCTAACTCGCAACCACTCTTCTATCCAATTTATTACTACACCCCTGATTCCATGAGCCTTAGTTTTTTCAATGGATCTTTTGTGCGGCACAGTCAAACGCTTTTTGAAAATCTAAATACACTACATTAACCGCCCGATGTCTATCGTAAACGTCAACCACGCTTTGGAAATATTCTAAAAGATTAGTTAAGCAAGATTTGTTTCGCCTAAAACCGTGCTGCGTATTTCTAACTAGTTTATGCAATTCTAAGTGTTCGACTATGCGGTCCCTAATTATTGATTCCAGTAGCTTACCTACAACAGACGTTAAACTGATTAGCATATAATTTCCCGCCGCACCTTTATCGCCTTTCTTAAAGATAGGTGTTACGTTTGCTAACTTGAAATTATCTGGTACGCACCCCTCAGAAATAGACGCATTAAAAATCTTTGTTAGCGGCACAACAATGCTATCTTTTAATTCTTTTAGTTGTATGGGATATATGGAATCCGGCCCCGGTGTTTTACGCGTTTTTATTTTATCACTATAGCGCATTACCTCCCATTCACTAACCACAATATTATCCAAAATATTACCATTATCAAAAGGTATTATGTCTATGACCGTAGGGATATTCGTTACATCTTCTATAGTAAAAACTGACGTAAAAATTTCGTTTAGCAAGGTAGCCATTTCCTTGTTTTCAGAAACTAGATCTCCGGTTACATTTTTCAACGGCCGCAAGACACTTTTTACTGGATTTCTATTGTTGACGTATTGAAAGAATCGCTTGGGGTTTTCTTTACCGTCACGAGCTATGGAGATTTCAAATTCGCGCTTTGACTTTTTTATTACACTTTTCGCTTCACGCCTTAGAGATACGTATTTGTTTCGTAACCACAAATTGTGTTTATCGCACTTATGTAGCTTTTAAGCCCTATCTCTACGCTTTATAATGTCTCCTACTCTAGAAGTAAACCACAAGGGCTTGTTGTTTACTTTCGCACGCTTAATTTTGCACGGTACACATTCCTCATTTATAGTCCTAAATACTGTTTCGAACGATTCCCACATTAGTTTTGCGTTGGAGTAGTTAGTTTTGAGTAACTTACTGAGAGGACAAACTCTACCATATTGTGATCGCTATTGCTTAACGGTTCTATTACTTGAAGATCAGTAATTAGCCTATCATCGGTAATTATTACTAAATCTAAAATACTGTCGAACCTCGTAGCTTCCCCAACCTTTTGACTAAGAAAGCTATCCTCGAGAAAATTAACTAAACGATTACCTTTCGCGTCTCCCTGCATTGTATCGTAATTCACGTTGGCGCAATTAAAGTTACTCATAACTAAAGCCTGCTCACTACCGATTATTCTCTTTAGTTCGCGATATAACGCTTCGTCCGTATCAGCTGTTTGATTAGGGGGCCTATATATGTATAACCGCAACAAGAAGTTTGAAATCGTTCAATTTAAGTTCTGCTATAGTCGAATCTATCCGTTCTGGAATTGTGTGCTTTACTTCTATAACGTTCGCAATATTATCTTTGATATACAACATAACACCGCCTCCTCGCCTACCTATTCTATTTTTAAGAAAAAGTCTATAACCTTTAATTTGATTCTCCCCTACAAAGTCACGTATTTCAGTGCTAAGCTACGATTTATTTATCGCAATTACATCATAGTCTTTACAAACAATTAAAGAAAAAAATTTGTTTATTTTATTTCGTAGGCTACGAGCATTTAAGGATAGAACCTTCAAATTGTTTGTAACTGCGACACCTTCGCGAGCGCAGGGGAAATTTGTGGAATTTACGCTGGGACCGTTCGAGTTACGGCAGCCTGAAAAGAAGAGACAATATTATGAAATAGTCTTCCTAAACGCGCAGCTCCAACGTCATTAAGATGAAGTCCATCTTCGAGGAACAAGTCCCTTCTGCAGTAGAAACTGTTCCAAAAATTCGCTAAATGCACTCCTTCCTGTTGACAAAGAGACTAGGTTATTGTTAATATAGGTCGCCTTGCTGTAGAAATCGTTACGTTGGATAATTCGAGGAAGTATACCTGTTAAAACAATCTTATTAGTGTTTTCCTTAAATCGCTCTAGTAAGTCCCTGTACCAGCCAGCAGTTGTTCCTATCTAGAATTTAAAACGTTATTAGTACCAACATGAATAACATACGTGGCTATACGTTTTGTATTTTTATTTTTTTTGCGGTAGAAGATAAAGTGTATGTATTTATTTATTTAACGTAATTGTGTGTGTGTGTGTGTGTATTTATCCTCTACTAATGGTTATATTATTATTTTTTATTTTTATTTTTTATTTTTTGATCATTCCAATATATATTTTATTTTGTATATATTTCCATAATATAATTGGTTTATATATATATATATATATATATATATATATATATATATATATAGTATGTATATATATATTTCTCCTGTACTGTTATATTGACGGTTATATTTTTTGATTATATGCATATTCCTCGTTCATGTTTCTTATACTATTATTATTTTTAATTTTTTTATCATTCCAATGTATATTTATTTTCTATATATTTACAATATTTAATAAACAGAATGATGTAATGTTTTATTTAATTCTTTTGGTTGTAAACAATTATACCAAATGGCTGTTTACACCTTCTAAACCTACTGACGGATTTCTAAGCCAACTTTTAAGAATTAATTAAATAAATGGCAGAATCTGGCAACTCAACCTGAACAAGCCATTTACGCCTTCTAAGCCACCAGTCAATAATATAGGCTTTAATTAAAAAAGTACAATCTGGCAACTCAACCTGTACAAGCCATTTACGCCTTCTAAGCCAACTGGCGGATTTACAACTAATAAAACAGCGGTGGGTCGGCTGAAGTGTTAATATGCACTTGGCTCCTGCCAGGTGAATACCTCTTTTCCTTTCTCTCCTTCTCCTCTCTTCCTCTCTTAGGTTAAGGCTACCCCTTTGGGGGGAGGTCATCCTCCCTTCTCCCCCCGAAGCTCCCTCCCCTCCCCCTTCATTGCATACCCCCCTTCATTGCATACTCCCCTCCCCCTTCATTGCATACTCCCCTCCCCCTTCATTGCAAACCCCCACCACCCTTTGCAACATTGAACATTATCGCTGCACATCTCTGCACTCGTCCATTTTGCATCCATACTACTTACGTTTACAGGAATATACGTTATAACTAGGGCGGTCAAAAGTCAATAAAGTCAAATTGTTTCCTATGGGGCACTTTAAGCTGAAACGACTGAAAATGCAATAAAAACACCTGTAGGGGGTATATTACCAAAGTTAATAGGTCAACCAAAAGTCAACTTTTACCTGTTAGGTCAAAAAATAGCAATGAGGTAAATAAAGTCAATTTTTTGGAATAAATAATTAAAATAACTAAAAATTGGCATCTTTTTGGTTAACTGGCAACTTCGCTGCTCGTATTTGTCTTATTCAGTCAGTCAAACAATACATTGAAACAAGACTCAAGACAAATGGTATTTGTGAAATAATTAACCTCAGTAGACCTGAAATCTCACCAACAGTTTATGGTCAGCTTTTGCAATGTCAACCAACAACTGCCGCTGTAGAGAGATCTTTCTCCATGCTTAATAAATTATTAAGTAAAGATCGCAATTTTTTGCCAGAAAATGTCGGCAAATACTTCATAATTTACCACAATCGGTCAACTGATGTAGAAGAGCAAGAATAAGTAATTAAAGTATCGTTTTTATTATTGAAAGTAAAGGCAACTTTATAAGTCAATTTTTTCAATTCGTAAGGTCAACTTTCTTAATTTTTTCGGTCAACTTTTGACTGCCCTAGTTATAACCTATGACAAGTTCCTTAAATATGTCTTAGTCTAATAATAATAATAATAATAATAATAATAATATAAACTATTAAAATCATATGCTATCATGCTTAGGAAGTTCGCATATCCATTGCTTTGTGTCATAAATATCTATAGAAAATAAATTATACACGAGGTTAGGCTGTGCTAAGTTATGTAAAGGATAATTTACATTATAACATTTGTATATGGACGAAACAAAGATACCTGGTTATCGAGGTCAAAGAAATGCAGAATGTTAAGCAGGACATTTTTAACCTTCAAATAAAGTTGCTGGCCATTCCGCTAAGCATCTTGCTCATCAGTTTGCATTTCATGGTTCAACACTTTCAACGTCCAGAAAGTTGCAACAGATATACAGTACATATCTGAAACATTTATCCGGCTGTAAAACCAGATGCTTAGCGAAGCGTTTATTCAAATGTTCTGCAAAATAATTAGTGAAACGTGTAGATATTAATCATTTGAAATTACTAGAAAGTTGAGACAAATTCATGTTTAGCGAAATGCTTAGATTTTCTTTAGAGTGTTACCCATCGGAATAACTCTATATAATGAGATATTCATGAGAATTGCGGTGAAATTCATGAAATTCGTACCAGTAAGCGGAAAGGAAAGGAAAGCTGTAACGGACTTTATTAATGGCACCATCAACTTAAAGGTAAAAATAGGATTAGTTTGTGACTCGTAATGTTTTGTCCTGGCTTACGGCCCAGGGGTTCTTAACCTCTGGGTCGCGACCCAAACTTGGGTGATTAAATTGTCATTTAACATTTATTTATGTTATCCCTAATCATTTTACCACTATTATTTTATTTTATTATATATTACGAGTGAACTGTTTGAAGGCATTAGTCGCCGAGTTAGCACCGAGACCAGAATTTGGATCGCAGCCTAAAAAGGTTAAGAACCCCTGGGGCCCTACGCGGTACAACAGCGCGAACAAATCAAAGTTTTAGAACAAAATTACCGTTAATATTGTTATACTACTATAAATATTTTAATAATATTTTAATGAAGGGATGGAAGCATATTTGGTTGTTTAAAAAGTTGCCCATCAACTTAAATAATATTTAATTATACTAAATTTTCTACATTGTTTTTCGTTGAAGGATTTCTTTTTCGTTCTATTTCGTCTTCATTGTTTCAAAATAATTTCTTTTCCTTTGTTCATTCAAAGCGAAAGAGACCAAATGCTTTCAGGGAAATTAAAAAATGGACACGTACCCACGACGCAATTTACACGGTAAACAAAAGGTATGTCGTACATAATGATATACAAACAGACGTAAAAGGGAAAATTGGAAAATGACTGCATACCGGTCCGCTCCCTCGTGTTGATACAAGTGATGAAATTAAAGATGACACTCGAAATTTTCATGTAATTTCTTAATTTAATGAATTTAACTTTCTCTCAAAAGATACAATTTGCACTTTCATGATATGCAACTGTTTTTTTTTTTTTTGTTTTTTTTTGTATAAAAGGACTTCACCAAATGATGTAAATATAAAATGCTGCCATATCCGATATTGAGAGATAAGTCAATAAGAACTTTCTATTTATAATTTAGTACCTCATTACCTCATCATATTCGTAGAAAATTTTATGATGATAATCATTAAACTTAATGCGTATATTAACTTTTACCTACAGCTGTGTATATAAACGTATTGGTCTTTTTAACGAACTTGATGTTTTAAAATCGCAAAGTGCTTCACTGAAATTGAAATTAGATTTAAAACATAACTATCCGTATTTTAAATTATTTTCCTATACATAAATTTATGTAGAATGTAAATTGCAATTTATTCAATGATAACATAAAACACAATATAAATTTGAAATCATTTCCATTGTTTGTTTCCGACTCATGATATATACCTACATGTGAAGTTCACATATCCATAATAATAATAATAATAAACTACTTTTTATTTTATAAATATATTATAATAAGTAATTTATTTTATTCATTATAACAACAAAGAAAAATGAAAAATAAAATCGTCGTAATTAATTTATTTAATATGTACAGTCAACTTCAAAAATACTTAAATTTTTAGTTCCTACTTGGAAATGAAAATGTAAAAGGATAATTTTGAAGTCATCTATATATATATATATATATATATATATATATATATATATATATATATAATTTAGTGGCTGACCAGATGTCAGTTTTTCAACATCTGCGGATGCGGATGCGGATCTTTAATTTCAATATCCGCGGATGCGGATGTTAAAAATGATGCGGATGCGAATATCCTGTCCACAACTAATATATATATATATATATATATATATATATATATATATATATATATATATATATATACATACTACCAGTCAAAAGTTTAAGTACACCTACTAATTTCCAATATTTTGCTGCTTAGCTCATGACATAAACTTCAAATGTAAACTTAACATACTAGAGATGAATTTACTTACCTGGCTTTCATATTGTATGCTTAAGTGCATCTGCCCTATGCAGTGTGTTGTAACACAGAAGCTTCTTCAAAATATGTTAATTTACGTCTAGCATGCAATCTAAAATTAATGCCATTAGCTCTGCACAAAGGTCCAAAAACAGTTTAAAAGTCTTTACTGGAGTAGTGTGTTTCTTCAGGAGTATGTTGACACATGTGTTCAGTTATTAACATGCGCTGCAGGTCTTTACATATAAAATCCTTGCAGAGGAGCTAACTGTGTAGTTTAAGGTATATTTCTGTGTTTCAAAAAGCAAAAATGGGTGCCAAAGCTCAGTTAACAACAGAAAAAAGACAGTCGATTGTAACTTTGAGAAATGAGGGCCAATCACTGAGGCAAATTGTAAAAATATTAAAAGTTTCTGTGAATGCGGTTGCTTGTGCCATTAAGCGGTACGAAGAAACTGGTCAAAATAAGGACAGAAAAAGGTCAGGGCGACCAAGAACCACAACAGACTCAGAGGACAAGTACATCCGAGTCACCGGTCTGCGCAACAGACGCCTCACATCACCTGAAATCAAAGCCCAGCTGAACAACTCCAGAAGTACAACAGTTTCAACACCAACTGACTCACACACAATAGACTCAAAGTAGCGCCCACAAAATCAACCATCACCTTGCTAACAAGCAACACAAAAGAACACCACGTAACTCCACAGATTACACTAAACAACGCCAACATCACTCACTCACAGGACCAAAATACTTGGGGTCACATACAACACATCATTATCTTTTGCAAACCACATTGAGGACATTAAAAACAAATGTACGTCAAGACTTAACACGCTTAGGGTACTAACAGGCACAAACTTTGGATACCAGCAGGAAACAACATCACTCATATACAAACAATATATTCGCTCAGTTATGGACTATGCTAGCCCATGCTGGGCACCCATTATCTCAAACACACATATAAACACTTTACAGACAATACAAAACAACGCACTTCGTATCATTACAGGATGTACTCAAACAACACCAATAGAACACCTGCACACAGAAACAAAAATACTGAAAGTTAGGGAACATTTAGACATGAGGGGAACACAATTCATGGCAGCAGCGACAACTAACCCACAACACCCTTGCCACTACATGTACAATCATGCACCAACACCTCGCACCATTAAGGTAACACCAGAGAGACATTATACCAAATACTCCATTCCATACCACGCCCCACAGACATCACACAGTACAGAAAACACATACACACACACCTAGCCCACAAAGCACTGACACGACTCGGTCCGAATGCGGTCCTAGGTGCGAAGCCGCCACCCATTAACAGGTCAGAGACCAGCCTCAGCAGATCGGATCGAGTTAACTTAACACGATTCCGATGTGGACATCACCCCAACTTACAGACATATAAACACCGACTAGACAACTTCACAGACGACACCTGCCACCTGTGCCAGGACACACCACAAACAATTGAACACATTATGACAGATTGTACCGTTCTAGCACAACATAGAACACAACACAACATCACTAGTGCGCTGAACCTCTGGTCCACTCCGGAGAGGGCGATCGGTTACCTGCGTGCCGCCGGCTTGCTCGATCAGGGTGGGATGATCGGCTAACCAACAACAACAAACTGTTCAGAGAAGACTAAGAGAGGCAGGATTAAAAGAATGAACTGCAGCAAAGTAACCAATGCTGAGACTCGAGAACAAAAAGAAAAGGCTAGCCTGGGCTAAAAAACACCAAAAATGGACTGTTGAGCAGTGGAAATTTGTCCTTTGGACTGACGAATCAAAGTTCAAAGTTTTTAGATTCAAACGCAGAGTATTTATGCGGCGCAGAGCGGGTGAAAGAATGACACAGCAGTGTGTTGTGCTAACAGTGAAGCACGGTGGAGAAAGTGTGATGGTCTGGGGATGTTTTGCAGGGGAGCAAGTTGGAGATCTCCACAAAGTCACTGGAATACTGAACCAACGTGGCTATCACAACATTCTACAGCGCCATGCCATCCCATCTGGACTGCGACTAGTTGGCCAACAGTTCATAATGCAGCAAGACAACGATCCTAAACACACTTCCAAACTGTGTCAAAATTACTTGAAGCAGAAAGAACGGCAACGTCAGCTCACAGTTATGGAATGGCCAGCACAGTCCCCGGATCTGAACCCCATCGAGCTAGTGTGGGATGAACTGGATCGACGAGTGAAAGCCAAGCAGCCATCCAACCCAGTGCTCAGAAGTTCTGGGAACTCTTACAAGAGTGCTGGCAGCAGCTTTCACCAGACTATCTTCTTTCTCTTGTTGAGCGCATGCCTCGAATTTGTTCTGCTGTTATTGCTGCTTAAGGAGGCTATTTTGATGAATCTAAAATTTAGACTTTGTTTTTAGTAAATTGTCCTGATTTGTTGTTATTTAAGTTCCCATTTTTGTACTTACGAATTTGTGTCATGATAACTTAGTTAATAAATAAAAAACTTTAAACAAAATTTTTAATTTATGAATAGTTCAGGGTGTACTTAAACTTTTGACTGGTAGTATATATATATATATATATATATATATATGATGAATAAAACCACGAAGGAAAGGAAACACAGAATGGTGCTCAAACGCTTTCGTCTAATGACATCCTCAGGAACACTGAAGTACACACACACACATATATATATATAATATATATATATTATATATATATATATATATATATATATATATATATATATAAGGTTGTAACATATATTCTGCTTCAGTTTTTAGTTCATTCAGAACAAAAATTAAATGACTTATAAGGACAAATTTGCTCGAATTTTTAGTTTATTCACAAAAAAATTAAATGACAATGACAAATTCATCATCAATATAATTCCCTTCTTTTTTATAACCTTCTCCCACTTGTAGAAAAGTTTTTTTATGCCACGTTCGAAGAAATCCCTTGGTTTCAAGTTAAAAAAAGCGATCACTTCGTTTTCGATAGCTTCCCTGGATTGCAACTTTTGTCCATGTAGGTGGTGTTGCAGACTTCTGAATAAATGGTAGTCTGAACGTGCGATGTCCGGAGAATAAGGTGGATGAGGCATTTTTTCCCAACAAAATGCCTCCAGTTGGGCAGTGGTGATTCGAGCAGTGTGAGGGCGCGCGTTATCCTGGTGGAAGAGAACACCTCTGCGATTAATTAATGCAGGACGTTTTTCTGGTAATGCCATCTTCATTCGTTGGAGTTGTTGGCAGTAGACTTCAGCTGTGATTGTTTGGTTATCTGGCAGAAGCTCAAAATGAATAATTCCTTGCATAGCCCACCAAACGCATAGCAAAATTTTCTTTGGATGGGGGTCCATTCTTTGGCTGAGGTTCAGGCTTTGTTTCACGGCTAAGCCACTGATGTCGACGCTTAATATTGTTATAGAGGACCCATTTTTCATCCCCAGTAACCATCCGATTCAAAAACGGTGCCTGCAGTTGCCGAGAATGCAGTGATGTGCAAATATCGATTCGATGTTGAAGATTTGCTTGTGACAAATCATGCGGAACCCATTTTCCAAATTTCACTACTTTTCCTAACAGCTTCAAATGACGATCAGTGGTCATATGGCTAACGCCGAGTTGCAGGTCAAGTTCCCTTACAGTTACCGTTGGGTTTTCCTCAACTGTTGCTTTCAGCAACTCTTCATCTAACTCATTTGGTCGTCCTGTTCGTTGATAATCTTTCAGACTGAAGTCTCCATTTCTGAACTTCTCAAACCATCTCCTACACATCCATTCGCTCACAACATCATTTCCATAAACTCTTTAAATATTTCTTGCGGATTCACTAGCGTTAGATCCTTTATGGAACTCATACCGCATCACATGTCAAATATGCTCTTTCGTGGGCTCCATGTTTTTTCAATTACTGTAATATCGTAGGGGTGGCGTCGTAACTGTATGAAAAACACCAGAGAAAATATTCATTAGCCTAATCCTACACTAGCCTAAGCCTACACTAGCTTAATTCATTCTGTATCATTCTGTATCGTGATAAAACATGTGCGAACCTGTCACCGCGTGTACTTTGCAACATTTCTAAAACTATTTCACATTATCTTGAGGTTATTCTATTACACAGGTCAACAACAAAAAAAATTTTTTCGTTGCCAACGAAATTCGTACGAATTTAGGGTATTTTGGGGTTGCTGAATTCCAAAATGAAAGTAGTTTTTCCGATTTGGCTCTAGTTCTTGAGATAATGAATACCCTCAATTAATAGGAAACGTAACCATAACGCGTGCATATGGGAAACTACCGGAACATTCTAGATGGTGAGACCGAATAAAATGCCATGATGTATTTCATGTGTTTACTTTTGTATGATCTGAGACAATTTCAATGCGATTTGTAAGTAGGCTCCGCCTGAACATTAAATTTTTTGCATTTTTACGTGTTTCAATGGGGTACCAATTATCTCATAAATTAGAGCCAATCCAGCAAAACCGATGTCATATTCGGAATCAGCACCACAAAGTTACCCCAAAATCACTCTAATATGATTGGCAATAAAATGAGTGTTGACCAGTGTTATCTATCGTCCGTTTTCTAATCGAGCAGAATTTATGTTACAACCTGATATATATATATATATATATATATATATATGATACACACAGACAGTGCATGGAACAAGGAACTCTTCTGGGAAAATTAAATCCACTATAGTCCGAACAAGTAATGGTAAATGACAAATACCATAGTTTTTCTTTTTCATGATGCTAGCCCGACGTGGGCAACGGGTCACTCGCAAAGAGGTCCCATAAATATAGCTTCCCTCACCAGCTATCTGCAAAGCAGACAGGATCCAGCTTTGGGACATGGATCTAGGGTTTAAAGCAGCCTAGCCCTGCTACATTTAGAACTTCAATATAAGCAAAAGACTCGCTGCCTTCACGTCAGATTGAATACATAAA
Organism: Bathynomus jamesi; assembly: GCA_023014485.1. Classification (NCBI taxonomy): domain Eukaryota; kingdom Metazoa; phylum Arthropoda; class Malacostraca; order Isopoda; family Cirolanidae; genus Bathynomus; species Bathynomus jamesi. Next base: position 243,294 of record JAJOZX010005760.1, read on the forward strand.
AGAAAAAGGGGTAACTATTATATTTTTAGCCAAAAACCAAAACTTAAACCTCAACTGGTAGAATTGAGCGTCCACTTTTCAAGGCACATAACATGTCCGTTTCAAGATGGGAATGAACTCAGAATGGTCCCCTGAGTTTTTTATGATACACACAGACAGTGCATGGAACAAGGAACTCTTCTGGGAAAATTAAATCCACTATAGTCCGAATAAGTAATGGTAAATGACAAATACCATAGTTTTTCTTTTTCATGATGCTAGCCCGACGTGGGCAACGCGTCACTCGCAAAGAGGTCCCATAAATATAGCTTCCCTCACCATTCCCATATTGAAACGGACATGTTATGTGCCTTGAAAAGTGGACGCTCAATTCTACCAGTTGAGGTTTAAGTTTTGGTTTTTGGCTAAAAATATAATAGTTACCCCTTTTTCTTTTATGTATTCAATCTGACGTGAAGGCAGCGAGTCTTTTGCTTATATTGAGGTTCTAAATGTAGCAGGGCTAGGCTGCTTTAAACCATAGATCCATGTCCCAAAGCTGGATCCTGTCTGCTTTGCAGATAGCTGGTGAGGGAAGCTATATTTATGGGACCTCTTTGCGAGTGACCCGTTGCCCACGTCGGGCTAGCATCATGAAAAAGAAAAACTATGGTATTTGTCATTTACCATTACTTATTCGGACTATAGTGGATTTAATTTTCCCAGAGAGTTCCTTGTTCCATGCACTGTCTGTGTGTATCATAAAAAACTCAGGGGACCATTCTGAGTTCATTCCTACATATATATATATATATATATATGTTATAGTGTTATAATGTTTCAGACCAACAAAGACCCTAGGATCCACTCATGGCTGGTCTACCTAACTGTGTTCGTAATCGTGTATTGTGTATGTCCTCCGTGGTGGCGGAGGGGACCTACAATTTTACGTGGGTTAAGAACCACAAGAACATAAGAAACTTATTTAAAAACTGCCGGTAAATTGGCAACGACCAATTTTTACGAAACTAAATAATTATCAATTTAAAAATAATTAATTATCGGTTTAAAACTAAAGATAGAATCTCTCGGTCCAGAGGAGCAAGTCATAATAGACTACTATCCACAAATATGTTACATTCTATATCTATTTATAACGGACATGCAAATATATCAGATCCAAAGAATCCAGTCAATTTCATTACGGTATCCATCAAGTCACGGTCCATATCGATTGCGGACCAAGTCAAAATTTACAACCATATACATTATCAATTTAAAAATAATTAATTATCGATTTAAAACTAAAGATAGAATCTCTCGATCCAGAGGATCAAGTCATAATAGACTACTATCCACAAATATTGTACACTCTATATCTATTATATAACGGACATGCAAATATATCAGATCCAAAGAATCCAGTCAATTTCATTACGGTATCCATCAAGTCACGGTTCATATCGATTGCGGACCAAGTCAAATTTACAACCATATACATTACAATATATACACTTACGAGGAAAAGTGTAGGTGTTGCTGTAAAGACTGTACAGTAATGTAGAAATGTGTGTGCACCCATTATGGGTCTCCCATTTAAAGGTGTTTGTGGGGCAAGTGAAGATCATGAGTTTTTCAATACCTCACAGTACTATGGGGGGCACCGCTCGGCAGAGGAATCTCTTTAAATGGGGTGTGTAAGGACAGAGAGTATCCCCTAACCCAAGATGCTGCCTCCCTATATCCCACAACACTTGTGTTGAGCTGTGGGATCTATCCCCACAAAGCCTTAATTTTACTACCTTAAACTATACCCTTTCTATCAACATGCGCGTCCAATCGATTCTTAAACATGTTTATAGACGTGCTACTAATTACTTCTACCGGCAAACTATTCCAGCTATTTACTATTCTATGCGTAAAAAAGTTTTTCGCAACTGCTGTCTCGAACCTTCTACTTGTCAACTTACACCCGTTATTTCTAGTCCTATTATATTGAGATATTTCGAAAAAGCTATCTCTATCTACGTTATCAAACCCATTCATAATTTTGAAAACCTGGATTAGATCACCCCTTAACCTCCTAGTCTCGAGTGTAGTCAATTTTAACTCTTTAAGCCTATCCTCGTACGACTTTGACCTAAGAGACGGAATCATCTTAGTTGCTCGTCTTTGAACTCTTTCGACTTTGTCTATATCTTTGCGCATATGCGGATTCCAAAATTGGACCGCGTACTCCAAATGGGGTCTAACTAATGATTTATAAAGAGGAACTATAATATCGCGCGATTTGTACTCAAAATTTCGAGCTATAAAACCTAACACTTTGTTCGCCTTATTGACCGCCGCTGTACTTTGTTTCGCTACTTTTAAATCACCAGCGACTATAACTCCTAAATCTTTTTCCTGCTCTACGCTTGTTAAATCTTTCCCTGACATACTATACGCAAAATTACCGTTACGCGAACCTATATGCATAATTTTGCACTTATCCACGTTAAATCTCATTTGCCATGTGACTGACCAATCAACGATTTTATTCAGATCTTCCTGAATTTTACCTCTATCTTCGTCATTAATCGCCCTACCACCCAGCTTCGTGTCATCCGCAAACTTTGAAACTGTACTGACTAGGCCGACATCTAAATCGTTAATATATATATAAGAAAAAGCAACGGGCCCAATACAGAACCCTGAGGAACGCCACTCGCTACATTAGCCCAACACGACTCCGCTCCATCAACGACCACCCTCTGTTTCCTGCCTCGCAACCATTCTTCTAGCCAATTTATTACTACACCCCTGATTCCATGAGCCTTAGTTTTTTCAATCAGTCTTTTGTGCGGCACGGTGTCAAACGCTTTTTGAAAATCTAAATACACTACATCAACCGCCCGATGTCTATCGTATACGTTGACCACGCTTTGGAAAAATTCTAAAAGATTAGTTAAGCAAGATTTGTTTCGCCTAAAACCGTGCTGCGTATTTCTAACCAGATTCTGCACTTCTAAGTGTTCGACTATACGATCCCTAATTATTGATTCCAGTAGCTTACCTACAACAGACGTTAAACTGATTGGCCTATAATTTCCCGCCGCACCTTTATCGCCTTTCTTAAAGATAGGTGTTACGTTTGCTAACTTGAAATTATCTGTACGCACCCCTCAGAAATAGACGCATTAAAAATCTTTGTTAGCGGCACAACAATGCTATCTTTTAATTCTTTTAGTTGTATGGATATATGGAATCCGGACCCGGTGATTTACGCGTTTTCATTTTATCAATATAGCGCATTACTTCCCCTTCACTAACGACAATATTATCCAAAATATTCGTTACATCTTCTATAGTAAAAACTGACGTAAAAAATTCGTTTAGCAAGGTAGCCATTTCCTTGTTTTCAGAGACTAGATCTCCATTTCCATTTTTTAATGGACCCAAGACACTTTTTACTGGATTTCTATTATTGACGTATTGAAAGAATCGCTTGGGGTTTTCTTTACCGTCACGAGCTATGGAGATTTCAAATTCGCGTTTTGACTTTTTTATTACACTATTAGCTTCACGCCTTAGAGATATGTAGTTGTTTCGTAACAACAGATTATCTTTATCGCACTTGTATAGCCTATAAGCCCTCTCTCTACTCTTTATAATGTCTCCTACTCTAGAAGTAAACCACAAGAGCTTGTTGTTTACTTTCGCACGCTTAATTTTGTACGGTACACATTCCTCATTTATAGTCCTAAATACCGTTACGAACGATTCCCACATTAGTTTTGCGTTGGAGTTCCCCATTACGTTTTCCCAATTGATGTGTGAAAATTTATTTCGAAATTTACTAAACTCTGCGTGCTGGAAGCTAGGAATTTTAGTCGAGTTAGTTGGTTTCGAGTGACTTACTGAGAGGACAAACTCTACCATATTGTGATCGCTATTGCTCAACGGTTCTATTACTTGAAGATTAGTAATTAGCCTATCATCCGTAGTTATTACTAAATCTAAAATACTGTCAAACCTCGTAGGTTCCTCAACCTTTTGAATAAGAAAGCTATCCTCGAGAAAATTAACTAAACGATTACCTTCCGCGTCTCCCTGCATTGTATCGTAATTCACGTTGGCGCAATTAAAGTCACCCATAACTAAAGCCTGCTCACTACCGATTATTCTCTTTAGTTCACGATATAACGCTTCGTTATAATGTTATGTTATAATGTTTCAGACCAACAAAGACCCTTGGATCCACTCATGGCTGGTCTACCTAACTGTGTTCGTAATCGTGTATTGTGTATGTCCAACGTGGTGGCGGAGGGGACCTACAATTTTAAGTGGGTTCCGAACTACAAGAACATAAGAAACTTATTTAAAAACTGCCGGTAAATTGGCAACGACCAATTTTTACGAAACTAAATAATTATCAATTTAAAAATAATTAATTATCGGTTTAAAACTAAAGATAGAATCTCTCGGTCCAGAGGAGCAAGTCATAATAGACTACTATCCACAAATATGTTACATTCTATATCTATTTATAACGGACATGCAAATATATCAGATCCAAAGAATCCAGTCAATTTCATTACGGTATCCTTCAAGTCACGGTCCATATCGATTGCGGACCAAGTCAAAATTTACAACCATATACATTATCAATTTAAAAATAATTAATTATCGATTTAAAACTAAAGATAGAATCTCTCGATCCAGAGGTTCAAGTCATAATAGACTACTATCCACAAATATGTTACACTCTATATCTATTATATAACGGACATGCAAATATATTAGATCCAAAGAATCCAGTCAATTTCATTACGGTATCCATCAAGTCACGGTTCATATCGATTGCGGACCAAGTCAAATTTACAACCATATGCATTACAATATATACACTTACGAGGAAAAGTGTAGGTGTGGCTGTAAAGACTGTACAGTAATGTAGAAATGTGTGTGCACCCATTATGGGTCTCCCATTTAAAGGTGTTTGTTGGGCAAGTGAAGATCATGAGTTTTTCAATACCTCACAGTACTATGGAGGGCACCGCTCGGCAGAGGAATCTCTTTAAATGGGGTGTGTAAGGACAGAGAGTATCCCCTAACCCAAGACGCTGCCTCCCTATATCGCACAACACTTGTGTTGAGCTGTGGGATCTATCCCCACAAAGCCTTAATTTTACTACCTTAAACTATACCCTTTCTATCAACATGCGCGTCCAATCGATTCTTAAACATGTTTATAGACGTGCTACTAATTACTTCTACCGGCAAACTATTCCAGCTATTTACTATTCTATGCGTAAAAAAGTTTTTCGCAACTGCTGTCTCGAACCTTCTACTTGTCAACTTACACCCGTTATTTCTAGTCCTATTATATTGAGATATTTCGAAAAAGCTATCTCTATCTACGTTATCAAACCCATTCATAATTTTGAAAACCTGGATTAGATCACCCCTTAACCTCCTAGTCTCGAGTGTAGTCAATTTTAACTCTTTAAGCCTATCCTCGTACGACTTTGACCTAAGAGACGGAATCATCTTAGTTGCTCGTCTTTGAACTCTTTCGATTTTGTCTATATCTTTGCGCATATGCGGATTCCAAAATTGGACCGCGTACTCCAAATGGGGTCTAACTAATGATTTATAAAGAGGAACTATAATATCGGGCGATTTGTACTCAAAATTTCGAGCTATAAAACCTAACACTTTGTTCGCCTTATTGACCGCCGCTGTACTTTGTTTCGCTACTTTTAAATCACCAGCGACTATAACTCCTAAATCTTTTTCCTGCTTTACGCTTGTTAAATCTTTCCCTGACATACTATAGCAAAATTACCGTTACGCGAACGTATATGCATAATTTTGCACTTATCCACGTTAAATCTCATTTGCCATGTGACTGACCAATCAACGATTTTATTCAGATCTTCCTGAATTTTACCTCTATCTTCGTCATTAATCGCCCTACCACCCAGCTTCGTGTCATCCGCAAACTTTGAAACTGTACTGACTAGGCCGACATCTAAATCGTTAATATATATAAGAAAAAGCAAGGGGCCCAATACAGAACCCTGAGGAACGCCACTCGCTACATTAGCCCAACACGACTCCGCTCCATCAACGACCACCCTCTGTTTCCTGCCTCGCAACCATTCTTCTAGCCAATTTATTACTACACCCCTGATTCCATGAGCCTTAGTTTTTTTCAATCAGTCTTTTGTGCGGCACGGTGTCAAAGCTTTTTGAAAATCTAAATACACTACATCAACCGCCCGATGTCTATCGTATACGTTGACCACGCTTTGGAAAAATTCTAAAAGATTAGTTAAGCAAGATTTGTTTCGCCTAAAACCGTGCTGCGTATTTCTAACCAGATTCTGCACTTCTAAGTGTTCGACTATACGATCCCTAATTATTGATTCCAGTAGCTTACCTACAACAGACGTTAAACTGATTGGCCTATAATTTCCCGCCGCACCTTTATCGCCTTTCTTAAGATAGGTGTTACGTTTGCTAACTTGAAATTATCTGGTACGCACCCCTCAGAAATAGACGCATTAAAATCTTTGTTAGCGGCACAACAATGTATCTTTTAATTCTTTTAGTTGTATGGGATATATGGAATCCGGACCCGGTGATTTACGCGTTTCATTTTATCAATATAGCGCATTACTTCCCTTCACTAACGACAATATTATCCAAATATTCGTTACATCTTCTATAGTAAAAAACTGACGAAAAATTCGTTTAGCAAGGTAGCCATTTCCTTGTTTTCAGAGACTAGATCTCCATTTCCATTTTTTAATGGACCTAAGACACTTTTTACTGGATTTCTATTATTGACGTATTGAAAGAATCGCTTGGGGTTTTCTTTACCGTCACGAGCTATGGAGATTTCAAATTCGCGTTTGACTTTTTATTACACTTTTAGCTTCACGCCTTAGAGATATGTAGTTGTTTCGTAACAAGAGATTATCTTTATCGCACTTGTATAGCCTATAAGCCCTCTCTCTACTCTTTATAATGTCTCCTACTCTAGAAGTAAACCACAAGGGCTTGTTGTTACTTTCGCACGCTTATAGTCCTAAATACCGTTACGAACGATTCCCACATTAGTTTTGCGTTGGAGTTCCCATTACGTTTTCCCAATTGACGTGTGAAAATTTATTTCGAAATTTACTAAAGTCTGCGTGCTGGAAGCTATGAATTTTAGTCGAGTTAGTTGGTTTCGAGTGACTTACTGAGAGGACAAACTCTACCATATTGTGATCGCTATTGCTCAACGGTTCTATTACTTGAAGATCAGTAATTAGCCTATCATCCGTAGTTATTACTAAATCTAAAATACTGTCCAACCTCGTAGGTTCCCCAACCTTTTGAATAAGAAAGCTATCCTCGAGAAAATTAACTAAACGATTACCTTCCGCGTCTCCCTGCATTGTATCGTAATTCACGTTGGCGCAATTAAAGTCACCCATAATTAAAGCCTGCTCACTACCGATTATTCTCTTTAGTTCACGATATAACGCTTCGTTATAATGTTATGTTATAATGTTTCAGACCAACAAAGACCCTAGGATCCACTCATGGCTGGTCTACCTAACTGTGTTCGTAATCGTGTATTGTGTATGTCCTCCGTGGTGGCGGAGGGGACCTACAATTTTACGTGGGTTCCGAACCACAAGAACATAATAAACTTATTTAAAAACTGCCGGTAAATTGGCAACGACCAATTTTTACGAAACTAAATAATAATTATCAATTTAAAAATAATTAATTATCGGTTTAAAAACTAAAGATAGAATCTCTCGGTCCAGAGGAGGCAAGTCATAATAGACTACTATCCACAAATATGTTATTCTATATCTATTTATAACGGACATGCAAATATATCAGATCCAAAGAATCCAGTCAATTTCATTACGGTATCCATCAAGTCACGGTCCATATCGATTGCGGACCAAGTCAAAATTTACAAAACCATATACATTATCAATTTAAAAATAATTAATTATCGATTTAAAACTAAAGATAGAATCTCTCGATCCAGAGGATCAAGTCATAATAGACTACTATCCACAAATATGTACACTCTATATCTATTATATAACGGACATGAAATATATCAGATCCAAAGAATCCAGTCAATTTCATTACGGTATCCATCAAGTCACGGTTCATATCGATTGCGGACCAAGTCAAATTTACAACCATATACATTACAATATATACACTTACGAGGAAAAGTGTAGGTGTGGCTGTAAAGACTGTACAGTAATGTAGAAATGTGTGTGCACCCATTATGGGTCTCCCATTTAAAGGTGTTTGTGGGGCAAGTGAAGATCATGAGTTTTTCAATACCTCACAGTACTATGGGGGGCACCGCTCGGCAGAGGAATCTCTTTAAATGGGGTGTGTAAGGACAGAGAGTATCCCCTAACCCAAGACGCTGCCTCCCTATATCCCAACACTTGTGTTGAGCTGTGGGATCTATCCCCACAAAGCCTTAATTTTACTACCTTAAACTATACCCTTTCTATCAACATGCGCGTCCAATCGATTCTTAAACATGTTTATAGACGTGCTACTAATTACTTCTACCGGCAAACTATTCCAGCTATTTACTATTCTATGCGTAAAAAAGTTTTTCGCAACTGCTGTCTCGAACCTTCTACTTGTCAACTTACACCCGTTATTTCTAGTCCTATTATATTGAGATATTTCGAAAAAGCTATCTCTATCTACGTTATCAAACCCATTCATAATTTTGAAAACCTGGATTAGATCACCCCTTAACCTCCTAGTCTCGAGTGTAGTCAATTTTAACTCTTTAAGCCTATCCTCGTACGACTTTGACCTAAGAGACGGAATCATCTTAGTTGCTCGTCTTTGAACTCTTTCGATTTTGTCTATATCTTTGCGCATATGCGGATTCCAAAATTGGACCGCGTACTCCAAATGGGGTCTAACTAATGATTTATAAAGAGGAACTATAATATCGCGCGATTTGTACTCAAAATTTCGAGCTATAAAACCTAACACTTTGTTCGCCTTATTGACCGCCGCTGTACTTTGTTTCGCTACTTTTAAATCACCAGCGACTATAACTCCTAAATCTTTTTCCTGCTCTACGCTTGTTAAATCTTTCCCTGACATACTATACGCAAAATTACCGTTACGCGAACCTATATGCATAATTTTGCACTTATCCACGTTAAATCTCATTTGCCATGTGACTGACCAATCAACGATTTTATTCAGATCTTCCTGAATTTTACCTCTATCTTCGTCATTAATCGCCCTACCACCCAGCTTCGTGTCATCCGCAAACTTTGAAACTGTACTGACTAGGCCGACATCTAAATCGTTAATATATATAAGAAAAAGCAAGGGGCCCAATACAGAACCCTGAGGAACGCCACTCGCTACATTAGCCCAACACGACTCCGCTCCATCAACGACCACCCTCTGTTTCCTGCCTCGCAACCATTCTTCTAGCCAATTTATTACTACACCCCTGATTCCATGAGCCTTAGTTTTTTCAATCAGTCTTTTGTGCGGCACGGTGTCAAACGCTTTTTGAAAATCTAAATACACTACATCAACCGCCCGATGTCTATCGTATACGTTGACCACGCTTTGGAAAAATTCTAAAAGATTAGTTAAGCAAGATTTGTTTCGCCTAAAACCGTGCTGCGTATTTCTAACCAGATTCTGCACTTCTAAGTGTTCGACTATACGATCCCTAATTATTGATTCCAGTAGCTTACCTACAACAGACGTTAAACTGATTGGCCTATAATTTCCCGCCGCACCTTTATCGCCTTTCTTAAAGATAGGTGTTACGTTTGCTAACTTGAAATTATCTGGTACGCACCCCTCAGAAATAGACGCATTAAAAATCTTTGTTAGCGGCACAACAATGCTATCTTTTAATTCTTTTAGTTGTATGGGATATATGGAATCCGGACCCGGTGATTTACGCGTTTTCATTTTATCAATATAGCGCATTACTTCCCCTTCACTAACGACAATATTATCCAAAATATTCGTTACATCTTCTATAGTAAAAACTGACGTAAAAAATTCGTTTAGCAAGGTAGCCATTTCCTTGTTTTCAGAGACTAGATCTCCATTTCCATTTTTTAATGGACCTAAGACACTTTTTACTGGATTTCTATTATTGACGTATGAAAGAATCGCTTGGGTTTTCTTTACCGTCACGAGCTATGGAGATTTCAAATTCGCGTTTTGACTTTTTTATTACACTTTTAGCTTCACGCCTTAGAGATATGTAGTTGTTTCGTAACAACAGATTATCTTTATCGCACTTGTATAGCCTATAAGCCCTCTCTCTACTCTTTATAATGTCTCCTACTCTAGAAGTAAACCACAAGGGCTTGTTGTTTACTTTCGCACGCTTAATTTTGTACGGTACACATTCCTCATTTATAGTCCTAAATACCGTTACGAACGATTCCCACATTAGTTTTGCGTTGGAGTTCCCCATTACGTTTTCCCAATTGACGTGTGAAAATTTATTTCGAAATTTACTAAAGTCTGCGTGCTGGAAGCTATGAATTTTAGTCGAGTTAGTTGGTTTCGAGTGACTTACTGAGAGGACAAACTCTACCATATTGTGATCGCTATTGCTCAACGGTTCTATTACTTGAAGATCAGTAATTAGCCTATCATCCGTAGTTATTACTAAATCTAAAATACTGTCCAACCTCGTAGGTTCCCCAACCTTTTGAATAAGAAAGCTATCCTCGAGAAAATTAACTAAACGATTACCTTCCGCGTCTCCCTGCATTGTATCGTAATTCACGTTGGCGCAATTAAAGTCACCCATAACTAAAGCCTGCTCACTACCGATTATTCTCTTTAGTTCACGATATAACGCTTCGTTATAATGTTATGTTATAATGTTTCAGACCAACAAAGACCCTAGGATCCACTCATGGCTGGTCTACCTAACTGTGTTCGTAATCGTGTATTGTGTATGTCCTCCGTGGTGGCGGAGGGGACCTACAATTTTACGTGGGTTCCGAACCACAAGAACATAAGAAACTTATTTAAAAACTGCCGGTAAATTGGCAACGACCAATTTTTACGAAACTAAATAATTATCAATTTAAAAATAATTAATTATCGGTTTAAAACTAAAGATAGAATCTCTCGGTCCAGAGGAGCAAGTCATAATAGACTACTATCCACAAATATGTTACATTCTATATCTATTTATAACGGACATGCAAATATATCAGATCCAAAGAATCCAGTCAATTTCATTACGGTATCCATCAAGTCACGGTCCATATCGATTGCGGACCAAGTCAAAATTTACAACCATATACATTATCAATTTAAAAATAATTAATTATCGATTTAAAACTAAAGATAGAATCTCTCGATCCAGAGGATCAAGTCATAATAGACTACTATCCACAAATATGTTACACTCTATATCTATTATATAACGGACATGCAAATATATCAGATCCAAAGAATCCAGTCAATTTCATTACGGTATCCATCAAGTCACGGTTCATATCGATTGCGGACCAAGTCAAATTTACAACCATATACATTACAATATATACACTTACGAGGAAAAGTGTAGGTGTGGCTGTAAAGACTGTACAGTAATGTAGAAATGTGTGTGCACCCATTATGGGTCTCCCATTTAAAGGTGTTTGTGGGGCAAGTGAAGATCATGAGTTTTTCAATACCTCACAGTACTATGGGGGGCACCGCTCGGCAGAGGAATCTCTTTAAATGGGGTGTGTAAGGACAGAGAGTATCCCCTAACCCAAGACGCTGCCTCCCTATATCGCACAACACTTGTGTTGAGCTGTGGGATCTATCCCCACAAAGCCTTAATTTTACTACCTTAAACTATACCCTTTCTATCAACATGCGCGTCCAATCGATTCTTAAACATGTTTATAGACGTGCTACTAATTACTTCTACCGGCAAACTATTCCAGCTATTTACTATTCTATGCGTAAAAAAGTTTTTCGCAACTGCTGTCTCGAACCTTCTACTTGTCAACTTACACCCGTTATTTCTAGTCCTATTATATTGAGATATTTCGAAAAAGCTATCTCTATCTACGTTATCAAACCCATTCATAATTTTGAAAACCTGGATTAGATCACCCCTTAACCTCCTAGTCTCGAGTGTAGTCAATTTTAACTCTTTAAGCCTATCCTCGTACGACTTTGACCTAAGAGACGGAATCATCTTAGTTGCTCGTCTTTGAACTCTTTCGATTTTGTCTATATCTTTGCGCATATGCGGATTCCAAAATTGGACCGCGTACTCCAAATGGGGTCTAACTAATGATTTATAAAGAGGAACTATAATATCGCGCGATTTGTACTCAAAATTTCGAGCTATAAAACCTAACACTTTGTTCGCCTTATTGACCGCCGCTGTACTTTGTTTCGCTACTTTTAAATCACCAGCGACTATAACTCCTAAATCTTTTTCCTGCTCTACGCTTGTTAAATCTTTCCCTGACATACTATACGCAAAATTACCGTTACGCGAACCTATATGCATAATTTTGCACTTATCCACGTTAAATCTCATTTGCCATGTGACTGACCAATCAACGATTTTATTCAGATCTTCCTGAATTTTACCTCTATCTTCGTCATTAATCGCCCTACCACCCAGCTTCGTGTCATCCGCAAACTTTGAAACTGTACTGACTAGGCCGACATCTAAATCGTTAATATATAAGAAAAAGCAAGGGGCCCAATACAGAACCCTGAGGAACGCCACTCGCTACATTAGCCCAACACGACTCCGCTCCATCAACGACCACCCTCTGTTTCCTGCCTCGCAACCATTCTTCTAGCCAATTTATTACTACACCCCTGATTCCATGAGCCTTAGTTTTTTCAATCAGTCTTTTGTGCGGCACGGTGTCAAACGCTTTTTGAAAATCTAAATACACTACATCAACCGCCCGATGTCTATCGTATACGTTGACCACGCTTTGGAAAAATTCTAAAAGATTAGTTAAGCAAGATTTGTTTCGCCTAAAACCGTGCTGCGTATTTCTAACCAGATTCTGCACTTCTAAGTGTTCGACTATACGATCCCTAATTATTGATTCCAGTAGCTTACCTACAACAGACGTTAAACTGATTGGCCTATAATTTCCCGCCGCACCTTTATCGCCTTTCTTAAAGATAGGTGTTACGTTTGCTAACTTGAAATTATCTGGTACGCACCCCTCAGAAATAGACGCATTAAAAATCTTTGTTAGCGGCACAACAATGCTATCTTTTAATTCTTTTAGTTGTATGGGATATATGGAATCCGGACCCGGTGATTTACGCGTTTTCATTTTATCAATATAGCGCATTACTTCCCCTTCACTAACGACAATATTATCCAAAATATTCGTTACATCTTCTATAGTAAAAACTGACGTAAAAAATTCGTTTAGCAAGGTAGCCATTTCCTTGTTTTCAGAGACTAGATCTCCATTTCCATTTTTAATGGACCTAAGACACTTTTTACTGGATTTCTATTATTGACGTATTGAAAGAATCGCTTGGGGTTTTCTTTACCGTCACGAGCTATGGAGATTTCAAATTCGCGTTTTGACTTTTTTATTACACTTTTAGCTTCACGCCTTAGAGATATGTAGTTGTTTCGTAACAACAGATTATCTTTATCGCACTTGTATAGCCTATAAGCCCTCTCTACTCTTTATAATGTCTCCTACTCTAGAAGTAAACCACAAGGGCTTGTTGTTTACTTTCGCACGCTTAATTTTGTACGGTACACATTCCTCATTTATAGTCCTAAATACCGTTACGAACGATTCCCACATTAGTTTTGCGTTGGAGTTCCCCATTACGTTTTCCCAATTGACGTGTGAAAATTTATTTCGAAATTTACTAAAGTCTGCGTGCTGGAAGCTATGAATTTTAGTCGAGTTAGTTGGTTTCGAGTGACTTACTGAGAGGACAAACTCTACCATATTGTGATCGCTATTGCTCAACGGTTCTATTACTTGAAGATCAGTAATTAGCCTATCATCCGTAGTTATTACTAAATCTAAAATACTGTCCAACCTCGTAGGTTCCCCAACCTTTTGAATAAGAAAGCTATCCTCGAGAAAATTAACTAAACGATTACCTTCCGCGTCTCCCTGCATTGTATCGTAATTCACGTTGGCGCAATTAAAGTCACCCATAACTAAAGCCTGCTCACTACCGATTATTCTCTTTAGTTCACGATATAACGCTTCGTTATAATGTTATGTTATAATGTTTCAGACCAACAAAGACCCTAGGATCCACTCATGGCTGGTCTACCTAACTGTGTTCGTAATCGTGTATTGTGTATGTCCTCCGTGGTGGCGGAGGGGACCTACAATTTTACGTGGGTTCCGAACACAAGAACATAAGAAACTTATTTAAAAACTGCCGGTAAATTGGCAACGACCAATTTTTACGAAACTAAATAATTATCAATTTAAAAATAATTAATTATCGGTTTAAAACTAAAGATAGAATCTCTCGGTCCAGAGGAGCAAGTCATAATAGACTACTATCCACAAATATGTTACATTCTATATCTATTTATAACGGACATGCAAATATATCAGATCCAAAGAATCCAGTCAATTTCATTACGGTATCCATCAAGTCACGGTCCATATCGATTGCGGACCAAGTCAAAATTTACAACCATATACATTATCAATTTAAAAATAATTAATTATCGATTTAAAACTAAAGATAGAATCTCTCGATCCAGAGGATCAAGTCATAATAGACTACTATCCACAAATATGTTACACTCTATATCTATTATATAACGGACATGCAAATATATCAGATCCAAAGAATCCAGTCAATTTCATTACGGTATCCATCAAGTCACGGTTCATATCGATTGCGGACCAAGTCAAATTTACAACCATATACATTACAATATATACACTTACGAGGAAAAGTGTAGGTGTGGCTGTAAAGACTGTACAGTAATGTAGAAATGTGTGTGCACCCATTATGGGTCTCCCATTTAAAGGTGTTTGTGGGGCAAGTGAAGATCATGAGTTTTTCAATACCTCACAGTACTATGGGGGGCACCGCTCGGCAGAGGAATCTCTTTAAATGGGGTGTGTAAGGACAGAGAGTATCCCCTAACCCAAGACGCTGCCTCCCTATATCGCACAACACTTGTGTTGAGCTGTGGGATCTATCCCCACAAAGCCTTAATTTTACTACCTTAAACTATACCCTTTCTATCAACATGCGCGTCCAATCGATTCTTAAACATGTTTATAGACGTGCTACTAATTACTTCTACCGGCAAACTATTCCAGCTATTTACTATTCTATGCGTAAAAAGTTTTTCGCAACTGCTGTCTCGAACCTTCTACTTGTCAACTTACACCCGTTATTTCTAGTCCTATTATATTGAGATATTTCGAAAAAGCTATCTCTATCTACGTTATCAAACCCATTCATAATTTTGAAAACCTGGATTAGATCACCCCTTAACCTCCTAGTCTCGAGTGTAGTCAATTTTAACTCTTTAAGCCTATCCTCGTACGACTTTGACCTAAGAGACGGAATCATCTTAGTTGCTCGTCTTTGAACTCTTTCGATTTTGTCTATATCTTTGCGCATATGCGGATTCCAAAATTGGACCGCGTACTCCAAATGGGGTCTAACTAATGATTTATAAAGAGGAACTATAATATCGCGCGATTTGTACTCAAAATTTCGAGCTATAAAACCTAACACTTTGTTCGCCTTATTGACCGCCGCTGTACTTTGTTTCGCTACTTTTAAATCACCAGCGACTATAACTCCTAAATCTTTTTCCTGCTCTACGCTTGTTAAATCTTTCCCTGACATACTATACGCAAAATTACCGTTACGCGAACCTATATGCATAATTTTGCACTTATCCACGTTAAATCTCATTTGCCATGTGACTGACCAATCAACGATTTTATTCAGATCTTCCTGAATTTTACCTCTATCTTCGTCATTAATCGCCCTACCACCCAGCTTCGTGTCATCCGCAAACTTTGAAACTGTACTGACTAGGCCGACATCTAAATCGTTAATATATATAAGAAAAAGCAAGGGGCCCAATACAGAACCCTGAGGAACGCCACTCGCTACATTAGCCCAACACGACTCCGCTCCATCAACGACCACCCTCTGTTTCCTGCCTCGCAACCATTCTTCTAGCCAATTTATTACTACACCCCTGATTCCATGAGCCTTAGTTTTTTCAATCAGTCTTTTGTGCGGCACGGTGTCAAACGCTTTTTGAAAATCTAAATACACTACATCAACCGCCCGATGTCTATCGTATACGTTGACCACGCTTTGGAAAAATTCTAAAAGATTAGTTAAGCAAGATTTGTTTCGCCTAAAACCGTGCTGCGTATTTCTAACCAGATTCTGCACTTCTAAGTGTTCGACTATACGATCCCTAATTATTGATTCCAGTAGCTTACCTACAACAGACGTTAAACTGATTGGCCTATAATTTCCCGCCGCACCTTTATCGCCTTTCTTAAAGATAGGTGTTACGTTTGCTAACTTGAAATTATCTGGTACGCACCCCTCAGAAATAGACGCATTAAAAATCTTTGTTAGCGGCACAACAATGCTATTTTTAATTCTTTTAGTTGTATGGGATATATGGAATCCGGACCCGGTGATTTACGCGTTTTCATTTTATCAATATAGCGCATTACTTCCCCTTCACTAACGACAATATTATCCAAAATATTCGTTACATCTTCTATAGTAAAAACTGACGTAAAAAATTCGTTTAGCAAGGTAGCCATTTCCTTGTTTTCAGAGACTAGATCTCCATTTCCATTTTTTAATGGACCTAAGACACTTTTTACTGGATTTCTATTATTGACGTATGAAAGAATCGCTTGGGGTTTTCTTTACCGTCACGAGCTATGGAGATTTCAAATTCGCGTTTTGACTTTTTTATTACACTTTTAGCTTCACGCCTTAGAGATATGTAGTTGTTTCGTAACAACAGATTATCTTTATCGCACTTGTATAGCCTATAAGCCCTCTCTCTACTCTTTATAATGTCTCCTACTCTAGAAGTAAACCACAAGGGCTTGTTGTTTACTTTCGCACGCTTAATTTTGTACGGTACACATTCCTCATTTATAGTCCTAAATACCGTTACGAACGATTCCCACATTAGTTTTGCGTTGGAGTTCCCCATTACGTTTTCCCAATTGACGTGTGAAAATTTATTTCGAAATTTACTAAAGTCTGCGTGCTGGAAGCTATGAATTTTAGTCGAGTTAGTTGGTTTCGAGTGACTTACTGAGAGGACAAACTCTACCATATTGTGATCGCTATTGCTCAACGGTTCTATTACTTGAAGATCAGTAATTAGCCTATCATCCGTAGTTATTACTAAATCTAAAATACTGTCCAACCTCGTAGGTTCCCCAACCTTTTGAATAAGAAAGCTATCCTCGAGAAAATTAACTAAACGATTACCTTCCGCGTCTCCCTGCATTGTATCGTAATTCACGTTGGCGCAATTAAAGTCACCCATAACTAAAGCCTGCTCACTACCGATTATTCTCTTTAGTTCACGATATAACGCTTCGTTATAATGTTATGTTATAATGTTTCAGACCAACAAAGACCCTAGGATCCACTCATGGCTGGTCTACCTAACTGTGTTCGTAATCGTGTATTGTGTATGTCCTCCGTGGTGGCGGAGGGGACCTACAATTTTACGTGGGTTCCGAACCACAAGAACATAAGAAACTTATTTAAAAACTGCCGGTAAATTGGCAACGACCAATTTTTACGAAACTAAATAATTATCAATTTAAAAATAATTAATTATCGGTTTAAAACTAAAGATAGAATCTCTCGGTCCAGAGGAGCAAGTCATAATAGACTACTATCCACAAATATGTTACATTCTATATCTATTTATAACGGACATGCAAATATATCAGATCCAAAGAATCCAGTCAATTTCATTACGGTATCCATCAAGTCACGGTCCATATCGATTGCGGACCAAGTCAAAATTTACAACCATATACATTATCAATTTAAAAATAATTAATTATCGATTTAAAACTAAAGATAGAATCTCTCGATCCAGAGGATCAAGTCATAATAGACTACTATCCACAAATATGTTACACTCTATATCTATTATATAACGGACATGCAAATATATCAGATCCAAAGAATCCAGTCAATTTCATTACGGTATCCATCAAGTCACGGTTCATATCGATTGCGGACCAAGTCAAATTTACAACCATATACATTACAATATATACACTTACGAGGAAAAGTGTAGGTGTGGCTGTAAAGACTGTACAGTAATGTAGAAATGTGTGTGCACCCATTATGGGTCTCCCATTTAAAGGTGTTTGTGGGCAAGTGAAGATCATGAGTTTTTCAATACCTCACAGTACTATGGGGGGCACCGCTCGGCAGAGGAATCTCTTTAAATGGGGTGTGTAAGGACAGAGAGTATCCCCTAACCCAAGACGCTGCCTCCCTATATCGCACAACACTTGTGTTGAGCTGTGGGATCTATCCCCACAAAGCCTTAATTTTACTACCTTAAACTATACCCTTTCTATCAACATGCGCGTCCAATCGATTCTTAAACATGTTTATAGACGTGCTACTAATTACTTCTACCGGCAAACTATTCCAGCTATTTACTATTCTATGCGTAAAAAAGTTTTTCGCAACTGCTGTCTCGAACCTTCTACTTGTCAACTTACACCCGTTATTTCTAGTCCTATTATATTGAGATATTTCGAAAAAGCTATCTCTATCTACGTTATCAAACCCATTCATAATTTTGAAAACCTGGATTAGATCACCCCTTAACCTCCTAGTCTCGAGTGTAGTCAATTTTAACTCTTTAAGCCTATCCTCGTACGACTTTGACCTAAGAGACGGAATCATCTTAGTTGCTCGTCTTTGAACTCTTTCGATTTTGTCTATATCTTTGCGCATATGCGGATTCCAAAATTGGACCGCGTACTCCAAATGGGGTCTAACTAATGATTTATAAAGAGGAACTATAATATCGCGCGATTTGTACTCAAATTTCGAGCTATAAAACCTAACACTTTGTTCGCCTTATTGACCGCCGCTGTACTTTGTTTCGCTACTTTTAAATCACCAGCGACTATAACTCCTAAATCTTTTTCCTGCTCTACGCTTGTTAAATCTTTCCCTGACATACTATACGCAAAATTACCGTTACGCGAACCTATATGCATAATTTTGCACTTATCCACGTTAAATCTCATTTGCCATGTGACTGACCAATCAACGATTTTATTCAGATCTTCCTGAATTTTACCTCTATCTTCGTCATTAATCGCCCTACCACCCAGCTTCGTGTCATCCGCAAACTTTGAAACTGTACTGACTAGGCCGACATCTAAATCGTTAATATATATAAGAAAAAGCAAGGGGCCCAATACAGAACCCTGAGGAACGCCACTCGCTACATTAGCCCAACACGACTCCGCTCCATCAACGACCACCCTCTGTTTCCTGCCTCGCAACCATTCTTCTAGCCAATTTATTACTACACCCCTGATTCCATGAGCCTTAGTTTTTTCAATCAGTCTTTTGTGCGGCACGGTGTCAAACGCTTTTTGAAAATCTAAATACACTACATCAACCGCCCGATGTCTATCGTATACGTTGACCACGCTTTGGAAAAATTCTAAAAGATTAGTTAAGCAAGATTTGTTTCGCCTAAAACCGTGCTGCGTATTTCTAACCAGATTCTGCACTTCTAAGTGTTCGACTATACGATCCCTAATTATTGATTCCAGTAGCTTACCTACAACAGACGTTAAACTGATTGGCCTATAATTTCCCGCCGCACCTTTATCGCCTTTCTTAAAGATAGGTGTTACGTTTGCTAACTTGAAATTATCTGGTACGCACCCCTCAGAAATAGACGCATTAAAAATCTTTGTTAGCGGCACAACAATGCTATCTTTTAATTCTTTTAGTTGTATGGGATATATGGAATCCGGACCCGGTGATTTACGCGTTTTCATTTTATCAATATAGCGCATTACTTCCCCTTCACTAACGACAATATTATCCAAAATATTCGTTACATCTTCTATAGTAAAAACTGACGTAAAAAATTCGTTTAGCAAGGTAGCCATTTCCTTGTTTTCAGAGACTAGATCTCCATTTCCATTTTTTAATGGACCTAAGACACTTTTTACTGGATTTCTATTATTGACGTATTGAAAGAATCGCTTGGGGTTTTCTTTACCGTCACGAGCTATGGAGATTTCAAATTCGCGTTTTGACTTTTTTATTACACTTTTAGCTTCACGCCTTAGAGATATGTAGTTGTTTCGTAACAACAGATTATCTTTATCGCACTTGTATAGCCTATAAGCCCTCTCTCTACTCTTTATAATGTCTCCTACTCTAGAAGTAAACCACAAGGGCTTGTTGTTTACTTTCGCACGCTTAATTTTGTACGGTACACATTCCTCATTTATAGTCCTAAATACCGTTACGAACGATTCCCACATTAGTTTGCGTTGGAGTTCCCCATTACGTTTTCCCAATTGACGTGTGAAAATTTATTTCGAAATTTACTAAAGTCTGCGTGCTGGAAGCTATGAATTTTAGTCGAGTTAGTTGGTTTCGAGTGACTTACTGAGAGGACAAACTCTACCATATTGTGATCGCTATTGCTCAACGGTTCTATTACTTGAAGATCAGTAATTAGCCTATCATCCGTAGTTATTACTAAATCTAAAATACTGTCCAACCTCGTAGGTTCCCCAACCTTTTGAATAAGAAAGCTATCCTCGAGAAAATTAACTAAACGATTACCTTCCGCGTCTCCCTGCATTGTATCGTAATTCACGTTGGCGCAATTAAAGTCACCCATAACTAAAGCCTGCTCACTACGATTATTCTCTTTAGTTCACGATATAACGCTTCGTTATAATGTTATGTTATAATGTTTCAGACCAACAAAGACCCTAGGATCCACTCATGGCTGGTCTACCTAACTGTGTTCGTAATCGTGTATTGTGTATGTCCTCCGTGGTGGCGGAGGGGACCTACAATTTTACGTGGGTTCCGAACCACAAGAACATAAGAAACTTATTTAAAAACTGCCGGTAAATTGGCAACGACCAATTTTTACGAAACTAAATAATTATCAATTTAAAAATAATTAATTATCGGTTTAAAACTAAAGATAGAATCTCTCGGTCCAGAGGAGCAAGTCATAATAGACTACTATCCACAAATATGTTACATTCTATATCTATTTATAACGGACATGCAAATATATCAGATCCAAAGAATCCAGTCAATTTCATTACGGTATCCATCAAGTCACGGTCCATATCGATTGCGGACCAAGTCAAAATTTACAACCATATACATTATCAATTTAAAAATAATTAATTATCGATTTAAAACTAAAGATAGAATCTCTCGATCCAGAGGATCAAGTCATAATAGACTACTATCCACAAATATGTTACACTCTATATCTATTATATAACGGACATGCAAATATATCAGATCCAAAGAATCCAGTCAATTTCATTACGGTATCCATCAAGTCACGGTTCATATCGATTGCGGACCAAGTCAAATTTACAACCATATACATTACAATATATACACTTACGAGGAAAAGTGTAGGTGTGCTGTAAAGACTGTACAGTAATGTAGAAATGTGTGTGCACCCATTATGGGTCTCCCATTTAAAGGTGTTTGTGGGGCAAGTGAAGATCATGAGTTTTTCAATACCTCACAGTACTATGGGGGGCACCGCTCGGCAGAGGAATCTCTTTAAATGGGGTGTGTAAGGACAGAGAGTATCCCCTAACCCAAGACGCCTCCCTATATCGCACAACACTTGTGTTGAGCTGTGGGATCTATCCCCACAAAGCCTTAATTTTACTACCTTAAACTATACCCTTTCTATCAACATGCGCGTCCAATCGATTCTTAAACATGTTTATAGACGTGCTACTAATTACTTCTACCGGCAAACTATTCCAGCTATTTACTATTCTATGCGTAAAAAAGTTTTTCGCAACTGCTGTCTCGAACCTTCTACTTGTCAACTTACACCCGTTATTTCTAGTCCTATTATATTGAGATATTTCGAAAAAGCTATCTCTATCTACGTTATCAAACCCATTCATAATTTTGAAAACCTGGATTAGATCACCCCTTAACCTCCTAGTCTCGAGTGTAGTCAATTTTAACTCTTTAAGCCTATCCTCGTACGACTTTGACCTAAGAGACGGAATCATCTTAGTTGCTCGTCTTTGAACTCTTTCGATTTTGTCTATATCTTTGCGCATATGCGGATTCCAAAATTGGACCGCGTACTCCAAATGGGGTCTAACTAATGATTTATAAAGAGGAACTATAATATCGCGCGATTTGTACTCAAAATTTCGAGCTATAAAACCTAACACTTTGTTCGCCTTATTGACCGCCGCTGTACTTTGTTTCGCTACTTTTAAATCACCAGCGACTATAACTCCTAAATCTTTTTCCTGCTCTACGCTTGTTAAATCTTTCCCTGACATACTATACGCAAAATTACCGTTACGCGAACCTATATGCATAATTTTGCACTTATCCACGTTAAATCTCATTTGCCATGTGACTGACCAATCAACGATTTTATTCAGATCTTCCTGAATTTTACCTCTATCTTCGTCATTAATCGCCCTACCACCCAGCTTCGTGTCATCCGCAAACTTTGAAACTGTACTGACTAGGCCGACATCTAAATCGTTAATATATATAAGAAAAAGCAAGGGGCCCAATACAGAACCCTGAGGAACGCCACTCGCTACATTAGCCCAACACGACTCCGCTCCATCAACGACCACCCTCTGTTTCCTGCCTCGCAACCATTCTTCTAGCCAATTTATTACTACACCCCTGATTCCATGAGCCTTAGTTTTTTCAATCAGTCTTTTGTGCGGCACGGTGTCAAACGCTTTTTGAAAATCTAAATACACTACATCAACCGCCCGATGTCTATCGTATACGTTGACCACGCTTTGGAAAAATTCTAAAAGATTAGTTAAGCAAGATTTGTTTCGCCTAAAACCGTGCTGCGTATTTCTAACCAGATTCTGCACTTCTAAGTGTTCGACTATACGATCCCTAATTATTGATTCCAGTAGCTTACCTACAACAGACGTTAAACTGATTGGCCTATAATTTCCCGCCGCACCTTTATCGCCTTTCTTAAAGATAGGTGTTACGTTTGCTAACTTGAAATTATCTGGTACGCACCCCTCAGAAATAGACGCATTAAAAATCTTTGTTAGCGGCACAACAATGCTATCTTTTAATTCTTTTAGTTGTATGGGATATATGGAATCGGACCCGGTGATTTACGCGTTTTCATTTTATCAATATAGCGCATTACTTCCCCTTCACTAACGACAATATTATCCAAAATATTCGTTACATCTTCTATAGTAAAAACTGACGTAAAAAATTCGTTTAGCAAGGTAGCCATTTCCTTGTTTTCAGAGACTAGATCTCCATTTCCATTTTTTAATGGACCTAAGACACTTTTTACTGGATTTCTATTATTGACGTATTGAAAGAATCGCTTGGGGTTTTCTTTACCGTCACGAGCTATGGAGATTTCAAATTCGCGTTTTGACTTTTTATTACACTTTTAGCTTCACGCCTTAGAGATATGTAGTTGTTTCGTAACAACAGATTATCTTTATCGCACTTGTATAGCCTATAAGCCCTCTCTCTACTCTTTATAATGTCTCCTACTCTAGAAGTAAACCACAAGGGCTTGTTGTTTACTTTCGCACGCTTAATTTTGTACGGTACACATTCCTCATTTATAGTCCTAAATACCGTTACGAACGATTCCCACATTAGTTTTGCGTTGGAGTTCCCCATTACGTTTTCCCAATTGACGTGTGAAAATTTATTTCGAAATTTACTAAAGTCTGCGTGCTGGAAGCTATGAATTTTAGTCGAGTTAGTTGGTTTCGAGTGACTTACTGAGAGGACAAACTCTACCATATTGTGATCGCTATTGCTCAACGGTTCTATTACTTGAAGATAGTAATTAGCCTATCATCCGTAGTTATTACTAAATCTAAAATACTGTCCAACCTCGTAGGTTCCCCAACCTTTTGAATAAGAAAGCTATCCTCGAGAAAATTAACTAAACGATTACCTTCCGCGTCTCCCTGCATTGTATCGTAATTCACGTTGGCGCAATTAAAGTCACCCATAACTAAAGCCTGCTCACTACCGATTATTCTCTTTAGTTCACGATATAACGCTTCGTTATAATGTTATGTTATAATGTTTCAGACCAACAAAGACCCTAGGATCCACTCATGGCTGGTCTACCTAACTGTGTTCGTAATCGTGTATTGTGTATGTCCTCCGTGGTGGCGGAGGGGACCTACAATTTTACGTGGGTTCCGAACCACAAGAACATAAGAAACTTATTTAAAAACTGCCGGTAAATTGGCAACGACCAATTTTTACGAAACTAAATAATTATCAATTTAAAAATAATTAATTATCGGTTTAAAACTAAAGATAGAATCTCTCGGTCCAGAGGAGCAAGTCATAATAGACTACTATCCACAAATATGTTACATTCTATATCTATTTATAACGGACATGCAAATATATCAGATCCAAAGAATCCAGTCAATTTCATTACGGTATCCATCAAGTCACGGTCCATATCGATTGCGGACCAAGTCAAAATTTACAACCATATACATTATCAATTTAAAATAATTAATTATCGATTTAAAACTAAAGATAGAATCTCTCGATCCAGAGGATCAAGTCATAATAGACTACTATCCACAAATATGTTACACTCTATATCTATTATATAACGGACATGCAAATATATCAGATCCAAAGAATCCAGTCAATTTCATTACGGTATCCATCAAGTCACGGTTCATATCGATTGCGGACCAAGTCAAATTTACAACCATACATTACAATATATACACTTACGAGGAAAAGTGTAGGTGTGGCTGTAAAGACTGTACAGTAATGTAGAAATGTGTGTGCACCCATTATGGGTCTCCCATTTAAAGGTGTTTGTGGGGCAAGTGAAGATCATGAGTTTTTCAATACCTCACAGTACTATGGGGGGCACCGCTCGGCAGAGGAATCTCTTTAAATGGGGTGTGTAAGGACAGAGAGTATCCCCTAACCCAAGACGCTGCCTCCCTATATCGCACAACACTTGTGTTGAGCTGTGGGATCTATCCCCACAAAGCCTTAATTTTACTACCTAAACTATACCCTTTCTATCAACATGCGCGTCCAATCGATTCTTAAACATGTTTATAGACGTGCTACTAATTACTTCTACCGGCAAACTATTCCAGCTATTTACTATTCTATGCGTAAAAAAGTTTTTCGCAACTGCTGTCTCGAACCTTCTACTTGTCAACTTACACCCGTTATTTCTAGTCCTATTATATTGAGATATTTCGAAAAAGCTATCTCTATCTACGTTATCAAACCCATTCATAATTTTGAAAACCTGGATTAGATCACCCCTTAACCTCCTAGTCTCGAGTGTAGTCAATTTTAACTCTTTAAGCCTATCCTCGTACGACTTTGACCTAAGAGACGGAATCATCTTAGTTGCTCGTCTTTGAACTCTTTCGATTTTGTCTATATCTTTGCGCATATGCGGATTCCAAAATTGGACCGCGTACTCCAAATGGGGTCTAACTAATGATTTATAAAGAGGAACTATAATATCGCGCGATTTGTACTCAAAATTTCGAGCTATAAAACCTAACACTTTGTTCGCCTTATTGACCGCCGCTGTACTTTGTTTCGCTACTTTTAAATCACCAGCGACTATAACTCCTAAATCTTTTTCCTGCTCTACGCTTGTTAAATCTTTCCCTGACATACTATACGCAAAATTACCGTTACGCGAACCTATATGCATAATTTTGCACTTATCCACGTTAAATCTCATTTGCCATGTGACTGACCAATCAACGATTTTATTCAGATCTTCCTGAATTTTACCTCTATCTTCGTCATTAATCGCCCTACCACCCAGCTTCGTGTCATCCGCAAACTTTGAAACTGTACTGACTAGGCCGACATCTAAATCGTTAATATATATAAGAAAAAGCAAGGGGCCCAATACAGAACCCTGAGGAACGCCACTCGCTACATTAGCCCAACACGACTCCGCTCCATCAACGACCACCCTCTGTTTCCTGCCTCGCAACCATTCTTCTAGCCAATTTATTACTACACCCCTGATTCCATGAGCCTTAGTTTTTTCAATCAGTCTTTTGTGCGGCACGGTGTCAAACGCTTTTTGAAAATCTAAATACACTACATCAACCGCCCGATGTCTATCGTATACGTTGACCACGCTTTGGAAAAATTCTAAAAGATTAGTTAAGCAAGATTTGTTTCGCCTAAAACCGTGCTGCGTATTTCTAACCAGATTCTGCACTTCTAAGTGTTCGACTATACGATCCCTAATTATTGATTCCAGTAGCTTACCTACAACAGACGTTAAACTGATTGGCCTATAATTTCCCCGCCGCACTTTATCGCCTTTCTTAAAGATAGGTGTTACGTTTGCTAACTTGAAATTATCTGGTACGCACCCCTCAGAAATAGACGCATTAAAAATCTTTGTTAGCGGCACAACAATGCTATCTTTTAATTCTTTTAGTTGTATGGGATATATGGAATCGGACCCGGTGATTTACGCGTTTTCATTTTATCAATATAGCGCATTACTTCCCCTTCACTAACGACAATATTATCCAAAATATTCGTTACATCTTCTATAGTAAAAACTGACGTAAAAAATTCGTTTAGCAAGGTAGCCATTTCCTTGTTTTCAGAGACTAGATCTCCATTTCCATTTTTTAATGGACCTAAGACACTTTTTACTGGATTTCTATTATTGACGTATGAAAGAATCGCTTGGGGTTTTCTTTACCGTCACGAGCTATGGAGATTTCAAATTCGCGTTTTGACTTTTTTATTACACTTTTAGCTTCACGCCTTAGAGATATGTAGTTGTTTCGTAACAACAGATTATCTTTATCGCACTTGTATAGCCTATAAGCCCTCTCTACTCTTTATAATGTCTCCTACTCTAGAAGTAAACCACAAGGGCTTGTTGTTTACTTTCGCACGCTTAATTTTGTACGGTACACATTCCTCATTTATAGTCCTAAATACCGTTACGAACGATTCCCACATTAGTTTTGCGTTGGAGTTCCCCATTACGTTTTCCCAATTGACGTGTGAAAATTTATTTCGAAATTTACTAAAGTCTGCGTGCTGGAAGCTATGAATTTTAGTCGAGTTAGTTGGTTTCGAGTGACTTACTGAGAGGACAAACTCTACCATATTGTGATCGCTATTGCTCAACGGTTCTATTACTTGAAGATCAGTAATTAGCCTATCATCCGTAGTTATTACTAAATCTAAAATACTGTCCAACCTCGTAGGTTCCCCAACCTTTTGAATAAGAAAGCTATCCTCGAGAAAATTAACTAAACGATTACCTTCCGCGTCTCCCTGCATTGTATCGTAATTCACGTTGGCGCAATTAAAGTCACCCATAACTAAAGCCTGCTCACTACCGATTATTCTCTTTAGTTCACGATATAACGCTTCGTTATAATGTTATGTTATAATGTTTCAGACCAACAAAGACCCTAGGATCCACTCATGGCTGGTCTACCTAACTGTGTTCGTAATCGTGTATTGTGTATGTCCTCCGTGGTGGCGGAGGGGACCTACAATTTTACGTGGGTTCCGAACCACAAGAACATAAGAAACTTATTTAAAAACTGCCGGTAAATTGCAACGACCAATTTTTACGAAACTAAATAATTATCAATTTAAAAATAATTAATTATCGGTTTAAAACTAAAGATAGAATCTCTCGGTCCAGAGGAGCAAGTCATAATAGACTACTATCCACAAATATGTTACATTCTATATCTATTTATAACGGACATGCAAATATATCAGATCCAAAGAATCCAGTCAATTTCATTACGGTATCCATCAAGTCACGGTCCATATCGATTGCGGACCAAGTCAAAATTTACAACCATATACATTATCAATTTAAAAATAATTAATTATCGATTTAAAACTAAAGATAGAATCTCTCGATCCAGAGGATCAAGTCATAATAGACTACTATCCACAAATATGTTACACTCTATATCTATTATATAACGGACATGCAAATATATCAGATCCAAAGAATCCAGTCAATTTCATTACGGTATCCATCAAGTCACGGTTCATATCGATTGCGGACCAAGTCAAATTTACAACCATATACATTACAATATATACACTTACGAGGAAAAGTGTAGGTGTGGCTGTAAAGACTGTACAGTAATGTAGAAATGTGTGTGCACCCATTATGGGTCTCCCATTTAAAGGTGTTTGTGGGGCAAGTGAAGATCATGAGTTTTTCAATACCTCACAGTACTATGGGGGGCACCGCTCGGCAGAGGAATCTCTTTAAATGGGGTGTGTAAGGACAGAGAGTATCCCCTAACCCAAGACGCTGCCTCCCTATATCGCACAACACTTGTGTTGAGCTGTGGGATCTATCCCCACAAAGCCTTAATTTTACTACCTTAAACTATACCCTTTCTATCAACATGCGCGTCCAATCGATTCTTAAACATGTTTATAGACGTGCTACTAATTACTTCTACCGGCAAACTATTCCAGCTATTTACTATTCTATGCGTAAAAAAGTTTTTCGCAACTGCTGTCTCGAACCTTCTACTTGTCAACTTACACCCGTTATTTCTAGTCCTATTATATTGAGATATTTCGAAAAAGCTATCTCTATCTACGTTATCAAACCCATTCATAATTTTGAAAACCTGGATTAGATCACCCCTTAACCTCCTAGTCTCGAGTGTAGTCAATTTTAACTCTTTAAGCCTATCCTCGTACGACTTTGACCTAAGAGACGGAATCATCTTAGTTGCTCGTCTTTGAACTCTTTCGATTTTGTCTATATCTTTGCGCATATGCGGATTCCAAAATTGGACCGCGTACTCCAAATGGGGTCTAACTAATGATTTATAAAGAGGAACTATAATATCGCGCGATTTGTACTCAAAATTTCGAGCTATAAAACCTAACACTTTGTTCGCCTTATTGACCGCCGCTGTACTTTGTTTCGCTACTTTTAAATCACCAGCGACTATAACTCCTAAATCTTTTTCCTGCTCTACGCTTGTTAAATCTTTCCCTGACATACTATACGCAAAATTACCGTTACGCGAACCTATATGCATAATTTTGCACTTATCCACGTTAAATCTCATTTGCCATGTGACTGACCAATCAACGATTTTATTCAGATCTTCCTGAATTTTACCTCTATCTTCGTCATTAATCGCCCTACCACCCAGCTTCGTGTCATCCGCAAACTTTGAAACTGTACTGACTAGGCCGACATCTAAATCGTTAATATATATAAGAAAAAGCAAGGGGCCCAATACAGAACCCTGAGGAACGCCACTCGCTACATTAGCCCAACACGACTCCGCTCCATCAACGACCACCCTCTGTTTCCTGCCTCGCAACCATTCTTCTAGCCAATTTATTACTACACCCCTGATTCCATGAGCCTTAGTTTTTTCAATCAGTCTTTTGTGCGGCACGGTGTCAAACGCTTTTTGAAAATCTAAATACACTACATCAACCGCCCGATGTCTATCGTATACGTGACCACGCTTTGGAAAAATTCTAAAAGATTAGTTAAGCAAGATTTGTTTCGCCTAAAACCGTGCTGCGTATTTCTAACCAGATTCTGCACTTCTAAGTGTTCGACTATACGATCCCTAATTATTGATTCCAGTAGCTTACCTACAACAGACGTTAAACTGATTGGCCTATAATTTCCCGCCGCACCTTTATCGCCTTTCTTAAAGATAGGTGTTACGTTTGCTAACTTGAAATTATCTGGTACGCACCCCTCAGAAATAGACGCATTAAAAATCTTTGTTAGCGGCACAACAATGCTATCTTTTAATTCTTTTAGTTGTATGGGATATATGGAATCCGGACCCGGTGATTTACGCGTTTTCATTTTATCAATATAGCGCATTACTTCCCCTTCACTAACGACAATATTATCCAAAATATTCGTTACATCTTCTATAGTAAAAACTGACGTAAAAAATTCGTTTAGCAAGGTAGCCATTTCCTTGTTTTCAGAGACTAGATCTCCATTTCCATTTTTTAATGGACCTAAGACACTTTTTACTGGATTTCTATTATTGACGTATTGAAAGAATCGCTTGGGGTTTTCTTTACCGTCACGAGCTATGAGATTTCAAATTCGCGTTTTGACTTTTTTATTACACTTTTAGCTTCACGCCTTAGAGATATGTAGTTGTTTCGTAACAACAGATTATCTTTATCGCACTTGTATAGCCTATAAGCCCTCTCTCTACTCTTTATAATGTCTCCTACTCTAGAAGTAAACCACAAGGGCTTGTTGTTTACTTTCGCACGCTTAATTTTGTACGGTACACATTCCTCATTTATAGTCCTAAATACCGTTACGAACGATTCCCACATTAGTTTTGCGTTGGAGTTCCCCATTACGTTTTCCCAATTGACGTGTGAAAATTTATTTCGAAATTTACTAAAGTCTGCGTGCTGGAAGCTATGAATTTTAGTCGAGTTAGTTGGTTTCGAGTGACTTACTGAGAGGACAAACTCTACCATATTGTGATCGCTATTGCTCAACGGTTCTATTACTTGAAGATCAGTAATTAGCCTATCATCCGTAGTTATTACTAAATCTAAAATACTGTCCAACCTCGTAGGTTCCCCAACCTTTTGAATAAGAAAGCTATCCTCGAGAAAATTAACTAAACGATTACCTTCCGCGTCTCCCTGCATTGTATCGTAATTCACGTTGGCGCAATTAAAGTCACCCATAACTAAAGCCTGCTCACTACCGATTATTCTCTTTAGTTCACGATATAACGCTTCGTTATAATGTTATGTTATAATGTTTCAGACCAACAAAGACCCTAGGATCCACTCATGGCTGGTCTACCTAACTGTGTTCGTAATCGTGTATTGTGTATGTCCTCCGTGGTGGCGGAGGGGACCTACAATTTTACGTGGGTTCCGAACCACAAGAACATAAGAAACTTATTTAAAAACTGCCGGTAAATTGGCAACGACCAATTTTTACGAAACTAAATAATTATCAATTTAAAAATAATTAATTATCGGTTTAAAACTAAAGATAGAATCTCTCGGTCCAGAGGAGCAAGTCATAATAGACTACTATCCACAAATATGTTACATTCTATATCTATTTATAACGGACATGCAAATATATCAGATCCAAAGAATCCAGTCAATTTCATTACGGTATCCATCAAGTCACGGTCCATATCGATTGCGGACCAAGTCAAAATTTACAACCATATACATTATCAATTTAAAAATAATTAATTATCGATTTAAAACTAAAGATAGAATCTCTCGATCCAGAGGATCAAGTCATAATAGACTACTATCCACAAATATGTTACACTCTATATCTATTATATAACGGACATGCAAATATATCAGATCCAAAGAATCCAGTCAATTTCATTACGGTATCCATCAAGTCACGGTTCATATCGATTGCGGACCAAGTCAAATTTACAACCATATACATTACAATATATACACTTACGAGGAAAAGTGTAGGTGTGGCTGTAAAGACTGTACAGTAATGTAGAAATGTGTGTGCACCCATTATGGGTCTCCCATTTAAAGGTGTTTGTGGGGCAAGTGAAGATCATGAGTTTTTCAATACCTCACAGTACTATGGGGGGCACCGCTCGGCAGAGGAATCTCTTTAAATGGGGTGTGTAAGGACAGAGAGTATCCCCTAACCCAAGACGCTGCCTCCCTATATCGCACAACACTTGTGTGAGCTGTGGGATCTATCCCCACAAAGCCTTAATTTTACTACCTTAAACTATACCCTTTCTATCAACATGCGCGTCCAATCGATTCTTAAACATGTTTATAGACGTGCTACTAATTACTTCTACCGGCAAACTATTCCAGCTATTTACTATTCTATGCGTAAAAAAGTTTTTCGCAACTGCTGTCTCGAACCTTCTACTTGTCAACTTACACCCGTTATTTCTAGTCCTATTATATTGAGATATTTCGAAAAAGCTATCTCTATCTACGTTATCAAACCCATTCATAATTTTGAAAACCTGGATTAGATCACCCCTTAACCTCCTAGTCTCGAGTGTAGTCAATTTTAACTCTTTAAGCCTATCCTCGTACGACTTTGACCTAAGAGACGGAATCATCTTAGTTGCTCGTCTTTGAACTCTTTCGATTTTGTCTATATCTTTGCGCATATGCGGATTCCAAAATTGGACCGCGTACTCCAAATGGGGTCTAACTAATGATTTATAAAGAGGAACTATAATATCGCGCGATTTGTACTCAAAATTTCGAGCTATAAAACCTAACACTTTGTTCGCCTTATTGACCGCCGCTGTACTTTGTTTCGCTACTTTTAAATCACCAGCGACTATAACTCCTAAATCTTTTTCCTGCTCTACGCTTGTTAAATCTTTCCCTGACATACTATACGCAAAATTACCGTTACGCGAACCTATATGCATAATTTTGCACTTATCCACGTTAAATCTCATTTGCCATGTGACTGACCAATCAACGATTTTATTCAGATCTTCCTGAATTTTACCTCTATCTTCGTCATTAATCGCCCTACCACCCAGCTTCGTGTCATCCGCAAACTTTGAAACTGTACTGACTAGGCCGACATCTAAATCGTTAATATATATAAGAAAAAGCAAGGGGCCCAATACAGAACCCTGAGGAACGCCACTCGCTACATTAGCCCAACACGACTCCGCTCCATCAACGACCACCCTCTGTTTCCTGCCTCGCAACCATTCTTCTAGCCAATTTATTACTACACCCCTGATTCCATGAGCCTTAGTTTTTTCAATCAGTCTTTTGTGCGGCACGGTGTCAAACGCTTTTTGAAAATCTAAATACACTACATCAACCGCCCGATGTCTATCGTATACGTTGACCACGCTTTGGAAAAATTCTAAAAGATTAGTTAAGCAAGATTTGTTTCGCCTAAAACCGTGCTGCGTATTTCTAACCAGATTCTGCACTTCTAAGTGTTCGACTATACGATCCCTAATTATTGATTCCAGTAGCTTACCTACAACAGACGTTAAACTGATTGGCCTATAATTCCCGCCGCACCTTTATCGCCTTTCTTAAAGATAGGTGTTACGTTTGCTAACTTGAAATTATCTGGTACGCACCCCTCAGAAATAGACGCATTAAAAATCTTTGTTAGCGGCACAACAATGCTATCTTTTAATTCTTTTAGTTGTATGGGATATATGGAATCCGGACCCGGTGATTTACGCGTTTTCATTTTATCAATATAGCGCATTACTTCCCCTTCACTAACGACAATATTATCCAAAATATTCGTTACATCTTCTATAGTAAAAACTGACGTAAAAAATTCGTTTAGCAAGGTAGCCATTTCCTTGTTTTCAGAGACTAGATCTCCATTTCCATTTTTTAATGGACCTAAGACACTTTTTACTGGATTTCTATTATTGACGTATTGAAAGAATCGCTTGGGGTTTTCTTTACCGTCACGAGCTATGGAGATTTCAAATTCGCGTTTTGACTTTTTTATTACACTTTTAGCTTCACGCCTTAGAGATATGTAGTTGTTTCGTAACAACAGATTATCTTTATCGCACTTGTATAGCCTATAAGCCCTCTCTCTACTCTTTATAATGTCTCCTACTCTAGAAGTAAACCACAAGGGCTTGTTGTTTACTTTCGCACGCTTATTTACGTCCTAAATACCGTTACGAACGATTCCCACATTAGTTTTGCGTTGGAGTTCCCCATTACGTTTTCCCAATTGACGTGTGAAAATTTATTTCGAAATTTACTAAAGTCTGCGTGCTGGAAGCTATGAATTTTAGTCGAGTTAGTTGGTTTCGAGTGACTTACTGAGAGGACAAACTCTACCATATTGTGATCGCTATTGCTCAACGGTTCTATTACTTGAAGATCAGTAATTAGCCTATCATCCGTAGTTATTACTAAATCTAAAATACTGTCCAACCTCGTAGGTTCCCCAACCTTTTGAATAAGAAAGCTATCCTCGAGAAAATTAACTAAACGATTACCTTCCGCGTCTCCCTGCATTGTATCGTAATTCACGTTGGCGCAATTAAAGTCACCCATAACTAAAGCCTGCTCACTACCGATTATTCTCTTTAGTTCACGATATAACGCTTCGTTATAATGTTATGTTATAATGTTTCAGACCAACAAAGACCCTAGGATCCACTCATGGCTGGTCTACCTAACTGTGTTCGTAATCGTGTATTGTGTATGTCCTCCGTGGTGGCGGAGGGGACCTACAATTTTACGTGGGTTCCGAACCACAAGAACATAAAAACTTATTTAAAAACTGCCGGTAAATTGGCAACGACCAATTTTTACGAAACTAAATAATTATCAATTTAAAAATAATTAATTATCGGTTTAAAACTAAAGATAGAATCTCTCGGTCCAGAGGAGCAAGTCATAATAGACTACTATCCACAAATATGTTACATTCTATATCTATTTATAACGGACATGCAAATATATCAGATCCAAAGAATCCAGTCAATTTCATTACGGTATCCATCAAGTCACGGTCCATATCGATTGCGGACCAAGTCAAAATTTACAACCATATACATTATCAATTTAAAAATAATTAATTATCGATTTAAAACTAAAGATAGAATCTCTCGATCCAGAGGATCAAGTCATAATAGACTACTATCCACAAATATGTTACACTCTATATCTATTATATAACGGACATGCAAATATATCAGATCCAAAGAATCCAGTCAATTTCATTACGGTATCCATCAAGTCACGGTTCATATCGATTGCGGACCAAGTCAAATTTACAACCATATACATTACAATATATACACTTACGAGGAAAAGTGTAGGTGTGGCTGTAAAGACTGTACAGTAATGTAGAAATGTGTGTGCACCCATTATGGGTCTCCCATTTAAAGGTGTTTGTGGGCAAGTGAAGATCATGAGTTTTTCAATACCTCACAGTACTATGGGGGGCACCGCTCGGCAGAGGAATCTCTTTAAATGGGGTGTGTAAGGACAGAGAGTATCCCCTAACCCAAGACGCTGCCTCCCTATATCCCACAACACTTGTGTTGAGCTGTGGGATCTATCCCCACAAAGCCTTAATTTTACTACCTTAAACTATACCCTTTCTATCAACATGCGCGTCCAATCGATTCTTAAACATGTTTATAGACGTGCTACTAATTACTTCTACCGGCAAACTATTCCAGCTATTTACTATTCTATGCGTAAAAAAGTTTTTCGCAACTGCTGTCTCGAACCTTCTACTTGTCAACTTACACCCGTTATTTCTAGTCCTATTATATTGAGATATTTCGAAAAAGCTATCTCTATCTACGTTATCAAACCCATTCATAATTTTGAAAACCTGGATTAGATCACCCCTTAACCTCCTAGTCTCGAGTGTAGTCAATTTTAACTCTTTAAGCCTATCCTCGTACGACTTTGACCTAAGAGACGGAATCATCTTAGTTGCTCGTCTTTGAACTCTTTCGATTTGTCTATATCTTTGCGCATATGCGGATTCCAAAATTGGACCGCGTACTCCAAATGGGGTCTAACTAATGATTTATAAAGAGGAACTATAATATCGCGCGATTTGTACTCAAAATTTCGAGCTATAAAACCTAACACTTTGTTCGCCTTATTGACCGCCGCTGTACTTTGTTTCGCTACTTTTAAATCACCAGCGACTATAACTCCTAAATCTTTTTCCTGCTCTACGCTTGTTAAATCTTTCCCTGACATACTATACGCAAAATTACCGTTACGCGAACCTATATGCATAATTTTGCACTTATCCACGTTAAATCTCATTTGCCATGTGACTGACCAATCAACGATTTTATTCAGATCTTCCTGAATTTTACCTCTATCTTCGTCATTAATCGCCCTACCACCCAGCTTCGTGTCATCCGCAAACTTTGAAACTGTACTGACTAGGCCGACATCTAAATCGTTAATATATATAAGAAAAAGCAAGGGGCCCAATACAGAACCCTGAGGAACGCCACTCGCTACATTAGCCCAACACGACTCCGCTCCATCAACGACCACCCTCTGTTTCCTGCCTCGCAACCATTCTTCTAGCCAATTTATTACTACACCCCTGATTCCATGAGCCTTAGTTTTTTCAATCAGTCTTTTGTGCGGCACGGTGTCAAACGCTTTTTGAAAATCTAAATACACTACATCAACCGCCCGATGTCTATCGTAGCGAGACTATTTTAGATGAAATAACTGTTTACGAGGCTGAGATTGCGCATTATATCGATAGGCTAAAAGTTAGCAAGGCTCCAGGCCCTGACGCTTTTTATCCTAGACATTTGAAAGATTTGAAAGACGTTATCGTAGGCCCCTTAGCGAAGATTTTTAATCAGTCACTCGAAACGGGGATTATTCCTGAAGACTTCAAATTAGCTAACGTCACGCCTATTTTTAAAAAAGGCGACCGCGCGGTAGCTAGCAATTATAGGCCCATTAGCTTAACGTCAATTGTCGGTAAACTTTTGGAATCCGTAGTTAGGGATCGTATTATCGATCACTTAGAAAGTAGGGGTTTGATTAATAGTAGTCAGCACGAGTTTCGACGCCATAGGTCTTGTTTAACAAATTTGTTAGAATTTTATAACGAAATAGTGCGCGAATACGATAGGCATAGGGCAGCTGACGTTATTTATTTAGATTTTAAAAAGGCGTTCGATACAGTTCCGCATAGGAGACTAATTGCGAAGGTTAAAGCGCACGGTATCCGCGGTCAGGTAGCTAACTGGTTAGAAGAATGGCTTCGTGCTAGGAGGCAGAGGGTCGTAGTTAATGGTAGTGAATCGGGGTGGTTAGAGGTAGGTAGTGGTGTCCCACAGGGTTCAGTGTTAGGCCCATTGTTATTCGTAATTTACATTAACGACATAGATGTAGGATTGATTAGTAACGTGTCAAAATTCGCGGACGATACTAAAATAGGCGGTAAGGTTGTTAACGAGGACGATAGAAATAGGATAAAAGACGATGTAGATAGGATTATGGAGTGGACGGATAAGTGGCAGATGCAATTTAACGTAGATAAATGTAAAGTTTTGCATATAGGTTCTCGCAACAATAATTACGTGTACACGATGGATGATAGGGATTTAGCGAGCGTTGACGAGGAAGTAGATTTAGGCGTACGCGTAACTAAAGATTTAAAGGTTAGGAACCAGTGCCTGGAGTCTTGCGCAAAAGCTAATAGGATGTTAGGCTTCATAGCGCGTAATTTCGAATTTAAATCGAAGGATATTATATTGCCCCTTTACAAGTCCCTAGTCAGGCCTCATTTGGAATATGCCGTTCAGTTTTGGTGCCCGTACTTGCGTGAGGATATTGATAGGTTAGAAAGGGTTCAGCGTCGTGCCACGAAACTTATTCCGGCATTGCGCAATAAGCCTTATGAAGATAGGATTAAAGTGTTAGACTTGTATTCACTCGAAACTAGGAGATTAAGGGGGGAGCTTATTGAAGTTTTCAAATCGTTAATAACATCGATAACGTAAATTTTGACAAATTGTTCACTTTCGATAATAGTAATACTCGCAATAACGGATTCAAGTTGCGTGGCAGACGTTTCATTACTAATATCGCTAAAAACTTCTTTACGTTTAAAGTAATTGATAAATGGAATAATCTTCCCGCGTCAGTCGTTCATTCTACCAGCGTTAATGTGTTTAAGAACCGTCTTGACAGACATTTTAAAAATATTAACGTTGTTTAAAATTAAAAAAGAAAGTTAACAACAGGAGCTCTGGTGGTGGTGCTCGAGGATGAGTCTGTTGACGATGAATGCCAGCTTGTGACATGCCAGCGTGATGCCAGCAATAAAAAAAAAAAAAAAAAAAAAAATTAAACTAACACGAATGTAGATGTAGCTCATAGCGTAAACTAACCCACTTTTTGTTTAACTTTACCTACTTTTTTTTTTTTTTATCCTCCTTACTTTGCATGTCTCTAACTCTTTTCTTGCATGTTTGTAGTTTGCATGGTATGACAGTGAGTTAAGACTGTGTTTGCATGGTTTGTAAGCGTTCTTATTTTACTTCTTTTCATCTTTCACCCCTCTCCTATATTCTCCGACTATTTTTCTGACTTGTCGGCAGTGGCCGGCGGATGATGATGGTGAGACTTTTTCCCTCTTTTTCTGAATGAATGTTAACCCACGAATGATAGGTGTTGCTCCTTACTTAACCCCTTATTCTCCTCTCTTCTCTTAACCCCCTACTCTCTCCTTTCTCTCGGGCTAGCCTTAGAGTGGATCTTAGGGTCTTTGTTAGCCTTAGCTTCTGTAGATCTGTAGATCTGTAGATTTGTATACGTTGACCACGCTTTGGAAAAATTCTAAAAGATTAGTTAAGCAAGATTTGTTTCGCCTAAAACCGTGCTGCGTATTTCTAACCAGATTCTGCACTTCTAAGTGTTCGACTATACGATCCCTAATTATTGATTCCAGTAGCTTACCTACAACAGACGTTAAACTGATTGGCCTATAATTTCCCGCCGCACCTTTATCGCCTTTCTTAAAGATAGGTGTTACGTTTGCTAACTTGAAATTATCTGGTACGCACCCCTCAGAAATAGACGCATTAAAAATCTTTGTTAGCGGCACAACAATGCTATCTTTTAATTCTTTTAGTTGTATGGGATATATGGAATCCGGACCCGGTGATTTACGCGTTTTCATTTTATCAATATAGCGCATTACTTTCCCTTCACTAACGACAATATTATCCAAAATATTCGTTACATCTTCTATAGTAAAAACTGACGTAAAAAATTCGTTTAGCAAGGTAGCCATTTCCTTGTTTTCAGAGACTAGATCTCCATTTCCATTTTTTAATGGACCTAAGACACTTTTTACTGGATTTCTATTATTGACGTATTGAAAGAATCGCTTGGGGTTTTCTTTACCGTCACGAGCTATGGAGATTTCAAATTCGCGTTTTGACTTTTTTATTACACTTTTAGCTTCACGCCTTAGAGATATGTAGTTGTTTCGTAACAAGAGATTATCTTTATCGCACTTGTATAGCCTATAAGCCCTCTCTCTACTCTTTATAATGTCTCCTACTCTAGAAGTAAACCACAAGGGCTTGTTGTTTACTTTCGCACGCTTATAGTCCTAAATACCGTTACGAACGATTCCCACATTAGTTTTGCGTTGGAGTTCCCCATTACGTTTTCCCAATTGACGTGTGAAAATTTATTTCGAAATTTACTAAAGTCTGCGTGCTGGAAGCTATGAATTTTAGTCGAGTTAGTTGGTTTCGAGTGACTTACTGAGAGGACAAACTCTACCATATTGTGATCGCTATTGCTCAACGGTTCTATTACTTGAAGATCAGTAATTAGCCTATCATCCGTAGTTATTACTAAATCTAAAATACTGTCCAACCTCGTAGGTTCCCCAACCTTTTGAATAAGAAAGCTATCCTCGAGAAAATTAACTAAACGATTACCTTCCGCGTCTCCCTGCATTGTATCGTAATTCACGTTGGCGCAATTAAAGTCACCCATAACTAAAGCCTGCTCACTACCGATTATTCTCTTTAGTTCACGATATAACGCTTCGTTATAATGTTATGTTATAATGTTTCAGACCAACAAAGACCCTAGGATCCACTCATGGCTGGTCTACCTAACTGTGTTCGTAATCGTGTATTGTGTATGTCCTCCGTGGTGGCGGAGGGGACCTACAATTTTACGTGGGTTCCGAACCACAAGAACATAAGAAACTTATTTAAAAACTGCCGGTAAATTGGAACGACCAATTTTTACGAAACTAAATAATTATCAATTTAAAAATAATTAATTATCGGTTTAAAACTAAAGATAGAATCTCTCGGTCCAGAGGAGCAAGTCATAATAGACTACTATCCACAAATATGTTACATTCTATATCTATTTATAACGGACATGCAAATATATCAGATCCAAAGAATCCAGTCAATTTCATTACGGTATCCATCAAGTCACGGTCCATATCGATTGCGGACCAAGTCAAAATTTACAACCATATACATTATCAATTTAAAAATAATTAATTATCGATTTAAAACTAAAGATAGAATCTCTCGATCCAGAGGATCAAGTCATAATAGACTACTATCCACAAATATGTTACACTCTATATCTATTATATAACGGACATGCAAATATATCAGATCCAAAGAATCCAGTCAATTTCATTACGGTATCCATCAAGTCACGGTTCATATCGATTGCGGACCAAGTCAAATTTACAACCATATACATTACAATATATACACTTACGAGGAAAAGTGTAGGTGTGCTGTAAAGACTGTACAGTAATGTAGAAATGTGTGTGCACCCATTATGGGTCTCCCATTTAAAGGTGTTTGTGGGGCAAGTGAAGATCATGAGTTTTTCAATACCTCACAGTACTATGGGGGCACCGCTCGGCAGAGGAATCTCTTTAAATGGGGTGTGTAAGGACAGAGAGTATCCCCTAACCCAAGACGCTGCCTCCCTATATCCCACAACACTTGTGTTGAGCTGTGGGATCTATCCCCACAAAGCCTTAATTTTACTACCTTAAACTATACCCTTTCTATCAACATGCGCGTCCAATCGATTCTTAAACATGTTTATAGACGTGCTACTAATTACTTCTACCGGCAAACTATTCCAGCTATTTACTATTCTATGCGTAAAAAAGTTTTTCGCAACTGCTGTCTCGAACCTTCTACTTGTCAACTTACACCCGTTATTTCTAGTCCTATTATATTGAGATATTTCGAAAAAGCTATCTCTATCTACGTTATCAAACCCATTCATAATTTTGAAAACCTGGATTAGATCACCCCTTAACCTCCTAGTCTCGAGTGTAGTCAATTTTAACTCTTTAAGCCTATCCTCGTACGACTTTGACCTAAGAGACGGAATCATCTTAGTTGCTCGTCTTTGAACTCTTTCGATTTTGTCTATATCTTTGCGCATATGCGGATTCCAAAATTGGACCGCGTACTCCAAATGGGGTCTAACTAATGATTTATAAAGAGGAACTATAATATCGCGCGATTTGTACTCAAAATTTCGAGCTATAAAACCTAACACTTTGTTCGCCTTATTGACCGCCGCTGTACTTTGTTTCGCTACTTTTAAATCACCAGCGACTATAACTCCTAAATCTTTTTCCTGCTCTACGCTTGTTAAATCTTTCCCTGACATACTATACGCAAAATTACCGTTACGCGAACCTATATGCATAATTTTGCACTTATCCACGTTAAATCTCATTTGCCATGTGACTGACCAATCAACGATTTTATTCAGATCTTCCTGAATTTTACCTCTATCTTCGTCATTAATCGCCCTACCACCCAGCTTCGTGTCATCCGCAAACTTTGAAACTGTACTGACTAGGCCGACATCTAAATCGTTAATATATATAAGAAAAAGCAAGGGGCCCAATACAGAACCCTGAGGAACGCCACTCGCTACATTAGCCCAACACGACTCCGCTCCATCAACGACCACCCTCTGTTTCCTGCCTCGCAACCATTCTTCTAGCCAATTTATTACTACACCCCTGATTCCATGAGCCTTAGTTTTTTCAATCAGTCTTTTGTGCGGCACGGTGTCAAACGCTTTTTGAAAATCTAAATACACTACATCAACCGCCCGATGTCTATCGTATACGTTGACCACGCTTTGGAAAAATTCTAAAAGATTAGTTAAGCAAGATTTGTTTCGCCTAAAACCGTGCTGCGTATTTCTAACCAGATTCTGCACTTCTAAGTGTTCGACTATACGATCCCTAATTATTGATTCCAGTAGCTTACCTACAACAGACGTTAAACTGATTGGCCTATAATTTCCCGCCGCACCTTTATCGCCTTTCTTAAAGATAGGTGTTACGTTTGCTAACTTGAAATTATCTGGTACGCACCCCTCAGAAATAGACGCATTAAAAATCTTTGTTAGCGGCACAACAATGCTATCTTTTAATTCTTTTAGTTGTATGGGATATATGGAATCCGGACCCGGTGATTTACGCGTTTTCATTTTATCAATATAGCGCATTACTTCCCCTTCACTAACGACAATATTATCCAAATATTCGTTACATCTTCTATAGTAAAAACTGACGTAAAAAATTCGTTTAGCAAGGTAGCCATTTCCTTGTTTTCAGAGACTAGATCTCCATTTCCATTTTTTAATGGACCTAAGACACTTTTTACTGGATTTCTATTATTGACGTATTGAAAGAATCGCTTGGGGTTTTCTTTACCGTCACGAGCTATGGAGATTTCAAATTCGCGTTTTGACTTTTTTATTACACTTTAGCTTCACGCCTTAGAGATATGTAGTTGTTTCGTAACAACAGATTATCTTTATCGCACTTGTATAGCCTATAAGCCCTCTCTCTACTCTTTATAATGTCTCCTACTCTAGAAGTAAACCACAAGGGCTTGTTGTTTACTTTCGCACGCTTAATTTTGTACGGTACACATTCCTCATTTATAGTCCTAAATACCGTTACGAACGATTCCCACATTAGTTTTGCGTTGGAGTTCCCCATTACGTTTTCCCAATTGACGTGTGAAAATTTATTTCGAAATTTACTAAAGTCTGCGTGCTGGAAGCTATGAATTTTAGTCGAGTTAGTTGGTTTCGAGTGACTTACTGAGAGGACAAACTCTACCATATTGTGATCGCTATTGCTCAACGGTTCTATTACTTGAAGATCAGTAATTAGCCTATCATCCGTAGTTATTACTAAATCTAAAATACTGTCCAACCTCGTAGGTTCCCCAACCTTTTGAATAAGAAAGCTATCCTCGAGAAAATTAACTAAACGATTACCTTCCGCGTCTCCCTGCATTGTATCGTAATTCACGTTGGCGCAATTAAAGTCACCCATAACTAAAGCCTGCTCACTACCGATTATTCTCTTTAGTTCACGATATAACGCTTCGTTATAATGTTATGTTATAATGTTTCAGACCAACAAAGACCCTAGGATCCACTCATGGCTGGTCTACCTAACTGTGTTCGTAATCGTGTATTGTGTATGTCCTCCGTGGTGGCGGAGGGGACCTACAATTTTACGTGGGTTCCGAACCACAAGAACATAAGAAACTTATTTAAAAACTGCCGGTAAATTGGCAACGACCAATTTTTACGAAACTAAATAATTATCAATTTAAAAATAATTAATTATCGGTTTAAAACTAAAGATAGAATCTCTCGGTCCAGAGGAGCAAGTCATAATAGACTACTATCCACAAATATGTTACATTCTATATCTATTTATAACGGACATGCAAATATATCAGATCCAAAGAATCCAGTCAATTTCATTACGGTATCCATCAAGTCACGGTCCATATCGATTGCGGACCAAGTCAAAATTTACAACCATATACATTATCAATTTAAAAATAATTAATTATCGATTTAAAACTAAAGATAGAATCTCTCGATCCAGAGGATCAAGTCATAATAGACTACTATCCACAAATATGTTACACTCTATATCTATTATATAACGGACATGCAAATATATCAGATCCAAAGAATCCAGTCAATTTCATTACGGTATCCATCAAGTCACGGTTCATATCGATTGCGGACCAAGTCAAATTTACAACCATATACATTACAATATATACACTTACGAGGAAAAGTGTAGGTGTGGCTGTAAAGACTGTACAGTAATGTAGAAATGTGTGTGCACCCATTATGGGTCTCCCATTTAAAGGTGTTTGTGGGGCAAGTGAAGATCATGAGTTTTTCAATACCTCACAGTACTATGGGGGGCACCGCTCGGCAGAGGAATCTCTTT
Source organism: Bathynomus jamesi (assembly GCA_023014485.1). Classification (NCBI taxonomy): domain Eukaryota; kingdom Metazoa; phylum Arthropoda; class Malacostraca; order Isopoda; family Cirolanidae; genus Bathynomus; species Bathynomus jamesi. The sequence continues at coordinate 287,449 of JAJOZX010005760.1, forward strand.
AAATGGGGTGTGTAAGGACAGAGAGTATCCCCTAACCCAAGACGCTGCCTCCCTATATCGCACAACACTTGTGTTGAGCTGTGGGATCTATCCCCACAAAGCCTTAATTTTACTACCTTAAACTATACCCTTTCTATCAACATGCGCGTCCAATCGATTCTTAAACATGTTTATAGACGTGCTACTAATTACTTCTACCGGCAAACTATTCCAGCTATTTACTATTCTATGCGTAAAAAAGTTTTTCGCAACTGCTGTCTCGAACCTTCTACTTGTCAACTTACACCCGTTATTTCTAGTCCTATTATATTGAGATATTTCGAAAAAGCTATCTCTATCTACGTTATCAAACCCATTCATAATTTTGAAAACCTGGATTAGATCACCCCTTAACCTCCTAGTCTCGAGTGTAGTCAATTTTAACTCTTTAAGCCTATCCTCGTACGACTTTGACCTAAGAGACGGAATCATCTTAGTTGCTCGTCTTTGAACTCTTTCGATTTTGTCTATATCTTTGCGCATATGCGGATTCCAAAATTGGACCGCGTACTCCAAATGGGGTCTAACTAATGATTTATAAAGAGGAACTATAATATCGCGCGATTTGTACTCAAAATTTCGAGCTATAAAACCTAACACTTTGTTCGCCTTATTGACCGCCGCTGTACTTTGTTTCGCTACTTTTAAATCACCAGCGACTATAACTCCTAAATCTTTTTCCTGCTCTACGCTTGTTAAATCTTTCCCTGACATACTATACGCAAAATTACCGTTACGCGAACCTATATGCATAATTTTGCACTTATCCACGTTAAATCTCATTTGCCATGTGACTGACCAATCAACGATTTTATTCAGATCTTCCTGAATTTTACCTCTATCTTCGTCATTAATCGCCCTACCACCCAGCTTCGTGTCATCCGCAAACTTTGAAACTGTACTGACTAGGCCGACATCTAAATCGTTAATATATATAAGAAAAAGCAAGGGGCCCAATACAGAACCCTGAGGAACGCCACTCGCTACATTAGCCCAACACGACTCCGCTCCATCAACGACCACCCTCTGTTTCCTGCCTCGCAACCATTCTTCTAGCCAATTTATTACTACACCCCTGATTCCATGAGCCTTAGTTTTTTCAATCAGTCTTTTGTGCGGCACGGTGTCAAACGCTTTTTGAAAATCTAAATACACTACATCAACCGCCCGATGTCTATCGTATACGTTGACCACGCTTTGGAAAAATTCTAAAAGATTAGTTAAGCAAGATTTGTTTCGCCTAAAACCGTGCTGCGTATTTCTAACCAGATTCTGCACTTCTAAGTGTTCGACTATACGATCCCTAATTATTGATTCCAGTAGCTTACCTACAACAGACGTTAAACTGATTGGCCTATAATTTCCCGCCGCACCTTTATCGCCTTTCTTAAAGATAGGTGTTACGTTTGCTAACTTGAAATTATCTGGTACGCACCCCTCAGAAATAGACGCATTAAAAATCTTTGTTAGCGGCACAACAATGCTATCTTTTAATTCTTTTAGTTGTATGGGATATATGGAATCCGGACCCGGTGATTTACGCGTTTTCATTTTATCAATATAGCGCATTACTTCCCCTTCACTAACGACAATATTATCCAAAATATTCGTTACATCTTCTATAGTAAAAACTGACGTAAAAAATTCGTTTAGCAAGGTAGCCATTTCCTTGTTTTCAGAGACTAGATCTCCATTTCCATTTTTTAATGGACCTAAGACACTTTTTACTGGATTTCTATTATTGACGTATTGAAAGAATCGCTTGGGTTTTCTTTACCGTCACGAGCTATGGAGATTTCAAATTCGCGTTTTGACTTTTTTATTACACTTTTAGCTTCACGCCTTAGAGATATGTAGTTGTTTCGTAACAACAGATTATCTTTATCGCACTTGTATAGCCTATAAGCCCTCTCTCTACTCTTTATAATGTCTCCTACTCTAGAAGTAAACCACAAGGGCTTGTTGTTTACTTTCGCACGCTTAATTTTGTACGGTACACATTCCTCATTTATAGTCCTAAATACCGTTACGAACGATTCCCACATTAGTTTTGCGTTGGAGTTCCCCATTACGTTTTCCCAATTGACGTGTGAAAATTTATTTCGAAATTTACTAAAGTCTGCGTGCTGGAAGCTATGAATTTTAGTCGAGTTAGTTGGTTTCGAGTGACTTACTGAGAGGACAAACTCTACCATATTGTGATCGCTATTGCTCAACGGTTCTATTACTTGAAGATCAGTAATTAGCCTATCATCCGTAGTTATTACTAAATCTAAAATACTGTCCAACCTCGTAGGTTCCCCAACCTTTTGAATAAGAAAGCTATCCTCGAGAAAATTAACTAAACGATTACCTTCCGCGTCTCCCTGCATTGTATCGTAATTCACGTTGGCGCAATTAAAGTCACCCATAACTAAAGCCTGCTCACTACCGATTATTCTCTTTAGTTCACGATATAACGCTTCGTTATAATGTTATGTTATAATGTTTCAGACCAACAAAGACCCTAGGATCCACTCATGGCTGGTCTACCTAACTGTGTTCGTAATCGTGTATTGTGTATGTCCTCCGTGGTGGCGGAGGGGACCTACAATTTTACGTGGGTTCCGAACCACAAGAACATAAGAAACTTATTTAAAAACTGCCGGTAAATTGGCAACGACCAATTTTTACGAAACTAAATAATTATCAATTTAAAAATAATTAATTATCGGTTTAAAACTAAAGATAGAATCTCTCGGTCCAGAGGAGCAAGTCATAATAGACTACTATCCACAAATATGTTACATTCTATATCTATTTATAACGGACATGCAAATATATCAGATCCAAAGAATCCAGTCAATTTCATTACGGTATCCATCAAGTCACGGTCCATATCGATTGCGGACCAAGTCAAAATTTACAACCATATACATTATCAATTTAAAAATAATTAATTATCGATTTAAAACTAAAGATAGAATCTCTCGATCCAGAGGATCAAGTCATAATAGACTACTATCCACAAATATGTTACACTCTATATCTATTATATAACGGACATGCAAATATATCAGATCCAAAGAATCCAGTCAATTTCATTACGGTATCCATCAAGTCACGGTTCATATCGATTGCGGACCAAGTCAAATTTACAACCATATACATTACAATATATACACTTACGAGGAAAAGTGTAGGTGTGGCTGTAAAGACTGTACAGTAATGTAGAAATGTGTGTGCACCCATTATGGGTCTCCCATTTAAAGGTGTTTGTGGGGCAAGTGAAGATCATGAGTTTTTCAATACCTCACAGTACTATGGGGGGCACCGCTCGGCAGAGGAATCTCTTTAAATGGGGTGTGTAAGGACAGAGAGTATCCCTAACCCAAGACGCTGCCTCCCTATATCGCACAACACTTGTGTTGAGCTGTGGGATCTATCCCCACAAAGCCTTAATTTTACTACCTTAAACTATACCCTTTCTATCAACATGCGCGTCCAATCGATTCTTAAACATGTTTATAGACGTGCTACTAATTACTTCTACCGGCAAACTATTCCAGCTATTTACTATTCTATGCGTAAAAAGTTTTTCGCAACTGCTGTCTCGAACCTTCTACTTGTCAACTTACACCCGTTATTTCTAGTCCTATTATATTGAGATATTTCGAAAAAGCTATCTCTATCTACGTTATCAAACCCATTCATAATTTTGAAAACCTGGATTAGATCACCCTTAACCTCCTAGTCTCGAGTGTAGTCAATTTTAACTCTTTAAGCCTATCCTCGTACGACTTTGACCTAAGAGACGGAATCATCTTAGTTGCTCGTCTTTGAACTCTTTCGATTTTGTCTATATCTTTGCGCATATGCGGATTCCAAAATTGGACCGCGTACTCCAAATGGGGTCTAACTAATGATTATAAAGAGGAACTATAATATCGCGCGATTTGTACTCAAAATTTCGAGCTATAAAACCTAACACTTTGTTCGCCTTATTGACCGCCGCTGTACTTTGTTTCGCTACTTTTAAATCACCAGCGACTATAACTCCTAAATCTTTTTCCTGCTCTACGCTTGTTAAATCTTTCCCTGACATACTATACGCAAAATTACCGTTACGCGAACCTATATGCATAATTTTGCACTTATCCACGTTAAATCTCATTTGCCATGTGACTGACCAATCAACGATTTTATTCAGATCTTCCTGAATTTTACCTCTATCTTCGTCATTAATCGCCCTACCACCCAGCTTCGTGTCATCCGCAAACTTTGAAACTGTACTGACTAGGCCGACATCTAAATCGTTAATATATATAAGAAAAAGCAAGGGGCCCAATACAGAACCCTGAGGAACGCCACTCGCTACATTAGCCCAACACGACTCCGCTCCATCAACGACCACCCTCTGTTTCCTGCCTCGCAACCATTCTTCTAGCCAATTTATTACTACACCCCTGATTCCATGAGCCTTAGTTTTTTCAATCAGTCTTTTGTGCGGCACGGTGTCAAACGCTTTTTGAAAATCTAAATACACTACATCAACCGCCCGATGTCTATCGTATACGTTGACCACGCTTTGGAAAAATTCTAAAAGATTAGTTAAGCAAGATTTGTTTCGCCTAAAACCGTGCTGCGTATTTCTAACCAGATTCTGCACTTCTAAGTGTTCGACTATACGATCCCTAATTATTGATTCCAGTAGCTTACCTACAACAGACGTTAAACTGATTGGCCTATAATTTCCGCCGCACCTTTATCGCCTTTCTTAAAGATAGGTGTTACGTTTGCTAACTTGAAATTATCTGGTACGCACCCCAGAAATAGACGCATTAAAAATCTTTGTTAGCGGCACAACAATGCTATCTTTTAATTCTTTTAGTTGTATGGGATATATGGAATCCGGACCCGGTGATTTACGCGTTTTTCATTTATCAATATAGCGCATTACTTCCCCTTCACTAACGACAATATTATCCAAAATATTCGTTACATCTTCTATAGTAAAAACTGACGTAAAAAATTCGTTTAGCAAGGTAGCCATTTCCTTGTTTTCAGAGACTAGATCTCCATTTCCATTTTTTAATGGACCTAAGACACTTTTTACTGGATTTCTATTATTGACGTATTGAAAGAATCGCTTGGGGTTTTCTTTACCGTCACGAGCTATGGAGATTTCAAATTCGCGTTTTGACTTTTTTATTACACTTTAGCTTCACGCCTTAGAGATATGTAGTTGTTTCGTAACAACAGATTATCTTTATCGCACTTGTATAGCCTATAAGCCCTCTCTCTACTCTTTATAATTCTCCTACTCTAGAAGTAAACCACAAGGGCTTGTTGTTTACTTTCGCACGCTTAATTTTGTACGGTACACATTCCTCATTTATAGTCCTAAATACCGTTACGAACGATTCCCACATTAGTTTTGCGTTGGAGTTCCCCATTACGTTTTCCCAATTGATGTGTGAAAATTTTTTCGAAATTTACTAAAGTCTGCGTGCTGGAAGCTAGGAATTTTAGTCGAGTTAGTTGGTTTCGAGTGACTTACTGAGAGGACAAACTCTACCATATTGTGATCGCTATTGCTCAACGGTTCTATTACTTGAAGATTAGTAATTAGCCTATCATCGTAGTTATTACTAAATCTAAAATACTGTCAAACCTCGTAGGTTCCCCAACCTTTTGAATAAGAAAGCTATCCTCGAGAAAATTAACTAAACGATTAACTTCCGCGTCTCCCTGCATTGTATCGTAATTCACGTTGGCGCAATTAAAGTCACCCATAACTAAAGCCTGCTCACTACTACCGATTATTCTCTTTAGTTTCACGATTAACGCTTCGTTATAATGTTATGTTATAATGTTTCAGACCAACAAAGACCCTAGGATCCACTCATGGCTGGTCTACCTAACTGTGTTCGTAATCGTGTATTGTGTATGTCCTCCGTGGTGGCGGAGGGGACCTACAATTTTACGTGGGTTCCGAACCCACGAAACATAAGAAAACTTATTTAAAAACTGCCGGTAAATTGGCAACGACCAATTTTTACGAAACTAAATAATTATCAATTTAAAAATAATTAATTATCGTTTAAAACTAAAGATAGAATCTCTCGGTCCAGAGGAGCAAGTCATAATAGACTACTATCCACAAATATGTTACATTCTATATCTATTTATAACGGACATGCAAATATATCAGATCCAAAGAATCCAGTCAATTTCATTACGGTATCCATCAAGTCACGGTCCATATCGATTGCGGAC